>JASHHO010000056.1:0-342456 GCA_039763685.1 Aspergillus micronesiensis | reverse complement strand
ACCCTAACCCTAACCCTAACCCTATACCCTAACCCTACCCTAAACCCTAACCCTAACCCAACCCAACCCAGGTAGGAGGTAGATAATAAGAATAGGCTTACCTTTCAGTATTAAGGCCCGCTAGAAGCAAACAAGTTAGTCAAAGATATAGGAAAGGGAGGTACTAGAGAAGCCTTCCCCAGTACCTACCCAGGGAAAAGCCAGAATAGGAATAGGGGTGGGATCACTTAATATATAAATACCCGGTAACTATCCAGGTTTTGCCTAGTCCTACCATGTCAGCCAAGATGTACCCAGAGAGTAGGGATTATCACAGAACTATATAAGTGCGTGAATAGCTACAGGCTGCTAAAAATAGAAGGACGTATTAATCCTTATTATAGGGTGCTTAGGTAGTTAGGGTTACTAATATAAGTATACCTATAGGCCTCTTTATGATTCTTCTGCTGGAGTTATGAGGTTGTTAAGCCAAGTCTACTGCTTATAAGTGGTTTAATGGATGCCATGGTGACTTAGGAAGGTAACTAGCTATCTAGTGTGTCTTATAGGCCTTAATAGAAGGGTTAAAGTTGTAGTATGCTAATATAGCGTATCGACCTCCTACCCAGTAGGATTAAAAGATAGAGTAGGGCCCTATAGTAGCTATAAGGACCTTAAATAGTATTATAGAGGTCTTATTAGCCTCATCCTATATATATCCTTATATAGGAGCTTAGTGTTACTAGTATCTAAGGCATCTGGTACTGGCTCCATAGCTAGTTCCTACTCAATCTTACGCAGACATAGTTTAATTAAATAAACTACTAGTAGGGCTACTGAGGTTAGGAGTTTAAGAGACAGCTTAAAGGGCCTACTAGGTGGTAGGTATCAGTTTAATCTCTAATATTAGAGAGGAGCAACCGGCCTAGCCAGTATAGGGGTATTAGGGATTAGAGTAGATGAGTGGCTTACTAATAGGATAGTACTAGCAGTATAATTAGGGCAAGAGTTAGGGTTTCTATAAGATTTTTACTCTTAGTAGATGACCTTAAGTTTAGGTCTAGTACTACTGGGGGTTCGGGTAGAATACTTGCTTAGTATTGGCTCGGGCCTAGGTCCTTAGGGGTAGCGGTCCAGACATGAGAGGTTCATAAAAAGGCTTCCTTAGGTCCTTCTCTAGACTAGCCTTCTTACTAGGTAGGGGTTGGGGGTCTAGAGAGAAGTATAGATATTATTACACATCTCTTTATCTATACTAAGAAGGGCCATACTTTTTCTATATAGGAGGCGGCAAATTCCTAGTAAAAATATAGAGGATCGCCTATATTACCTTCTCATTTATGTTCCTGGGTTCAGGCTATTCTTGTAGTAGAGCCCGTCTGTGTCACACATATTAACACCAACCAGGGTAAGTAAATAAAAGGTAGTCTAGTTAGCCTAGTCCCAGTCAGTCCTATCAGTAAAATAGTTAAGATATTTTATATTACTACTATTAGCCGCAGCATTAATACAAGCAATAATAGTAATAAATAATTTATCTCTATTTATATTGTCGCCCCAGTATTATGCAGGAAGGATAGCGTATATATAATAAAATAGAAAGTATAGTCAGAATAAATAACCCTTAAGCCATTTTTTTAGTTCTTTTATACTAGTAATAGTCTCTAGCAGTATAGACGCCTTTTAGGCTACTAATCTCGGTAAGATTAAATCTAGTAAGGATATTTTCCTGATTAATATCCTCTAGGGTATTATTATCTATGTTAATAATGTTTATCTAGGGCGTCCTTATTAGATAAGGTTAGTAGGGTACTTATCTAGAAGGTACTAAGCTTGCCTTCCTAGATAGTCTAGTAAAGTGTAGGGGGGGTATTAAGTTACCTTTCTTAAAGGTCGAGTAAGGTGTAGAGAAGGTACTAAGCTTACCTTCCTAGAGGGTCGAGTGAGGTACTAGGGAGTTAAAGAGAAGAGAGTTTAAGTAAGAAGAGAAGATCTAGATAAAGGAGGGGTGGAGGGGGGTATTTATACCCTTAGTAAAAAGGAAGGTATCCCTAGGATCTACCATACTATTCCTATTACTGCTATGGCATGTGCTATAGTAGTAAATATCGCCCTTTATTACCTATAGGTTATTCTACTAGGGACAGCCCAAGCATTTACCATAAAATAATACAGAGTACTAGCTATAGGTAATCTTTACCCTAATATTAAACCTTTTAGGATCTCTCTACTATCCTGTATAAGGACCTGGGTTCCTGATCCTCAACCTTAGAAGGTACTAGGAAAGGCTTCCTCAGGAGATCTCTACAGGGTAGGATAGGGAGTAGCTAATAATAGAAAGAGTCAATAGCAGGAGGGATAAATACTAGGAGTAGTTAATATAGAAGTAGTCAATAGTAAGAGGTATAAATATAGGAGGAGTTAACACGAAAGTAGTTAATAGTGGGAGGAGTAAATACAAGAGAAGTTAACATGAAAGTAGTCAATAGTAGGAGGAGTAAATACAGGAGAAGTTAACACAAAAGTAATTAATAATAGAAGGAGAAAGTTCGCCCTTTATTACCTATAGGTGATTCTACTGGGGACATCCCAGGTATTCACTATAAAGTAATATATGTAGCTGGCTATAGGCAATCCCTATCATCACCTATAGCCTTTAGAAGGATCTCTCCGGCTAATATAGAGTAGTACTCTATAGGTAACTATCCTTAGTAATAATCTAGGTTTCTGATCCTTGATCATATAAGGTTCTGGGGAAGGTTTCCCTAGGGAATCCCCGTAAGGATAGTTAGAAATATTCCCTATCTATAAGCTGTCTACTGCTGGGCTGAACACGGTTGTAGGCTCCCAAGGCCAGGCCATGAAGATGCTGGAGCTGGGTACTGGCCCGCTGGGGAGGCCCCTAGTTGGTAGATACCTCTCTAGCGGCCTACTGTACCCGGAAGATATATCCTCCCGTATAGGTTAGGGACTAGGCAGGCACTAGAGTAACTAATTAGGGACGAGAGCTCACTCGGATTAGTAGATAGATGCTTAGCCCGGATATATGTCTGTAAGGCCTAATAGGAGAGGCATAGCGCCGGGTAGCTAGGCTACTAAAGGGAAATACCTCCCATTAGGGCAGCCTTAGGAAGGGGTAATGGGGGGCTCCTAGGCTAGGACAGTGCCAGACGTTAAGAGGAGACTATACTACTAGGGACTGGATAGTCTGGTAGTCCGCCGTACTTAGCAGGGCATAGCTTATATAGTACATAATGTGCTAGTGCACCTGCGAAGGTAGACAGCAGTCTAAATATAATATATACCAGTAGCTGCCATTTTAGGTAGAATTATAGGAAGGCCCAGGGTAGTAATTAAAATATATATAACTAACCTGACAGAATATAGGGCTTTTATATTAGCTAATAGGCAGGGGGAATCTCTAGAGGAGAATAACTCTTGTAGTTTAAAGGACCTCCCAGTAGTACTAGATAGAGGACAAGGTTGTACTATAGTTAGGATACTATAGCAAACTGTTTAATCCGACCTAGTGTAGGCCAAATAGCTAGCTAATATCAATAACATAGACCTATTTAAATAATAGCTATAATAACCTGCCTACATAGCTAGAATATTACTAAGAGCTGTAGTAGCAATTCTCTAATTAGCTAGTGTTTACCTGTGAAGTAAGGTGCTTTTTAGCTATAGCATAGCAATATATTAGTAGTAATAGATAGTAATATCCTAGCTATAAAGAAAAGGCTAGGTGGTCTCTTATAAGGGCGGTAATCCTACTAGCCAGAAATAAGGGGGCATTACCCCTAATAAAGCAAAGAGATAGTCATTTATCAGGCTAGGCTGGACTTAATAGTGGTATAAGCAGGGAGTCCATTCTTTTATAGCTACTAGTGGAGCAGCATAAGAAAGGGGTAGATATATAGTAGATACAGCACTACCAGCTAGCCGACTAATAGAGGCAGAAAGTAGGCTATATACTATATAGTCTGAATACATACCTGCAACTTATAGTACTTAGTAATAAAAAGCACGAGGCCCTGATATAAGTATAGGTTTCTATGGTATTATTAAGGTATTCTACTACTTTAGCTATAGTAGTTCGGGCTCCCGGCTCAGCTGGCCCTATGTTAGTTAGATTAGGAGAGCAAGATGGTCGAGAAACTACTAAGCCCGGGTCTAATATGCTATAATAGTATATAAATCCTACCAATTCCCTTAGCATAGAGAGGCTATGCCTGCTAATAGCATCATCTGGACTGCGAGCAATGGCATATAGGTAAGCTAGAGCTAGTTCACTAGTATATTAAGAAAGTAGAAGCCAGTCTAATACTCACTAAGATCATTAACTAGTATAATAAGATTAATAGAAGGATTAATACTAAGAAAAAAGTCTATACTTAAGCATCTAGGTAACTAACTAGAGGAGAGCCTTAATCCACCCACAAATATTATTAAGATGGATACCCCGGGGAGACCCATAATAGAATAGAGTCTGGTAATCTGGTAACTATAATATATTCCCTAGATAAGTGGTATAATAGATAATATTAACAGGCCCGACTAAGCAGCTTAAGGATAGTATAAAGGGGTAGAGACTCCATAGATAGTATATTAGGCTTAGATCGCTAGGCCTACTAGTATTAGTTCTAGACCTTATACCAGGGCTAAATATGCTACAGATAGTAGTACTACTAGAAGGGAGGTATTTTAAGTAATAGAACTTAGCTAACCCAGATCAGGGCAGAGAGCAAGGAAGAATACAAGTATAACTCCTAGAGGATAAGGTAGAGGCCTAGATACTAAGGACAGCTATAAAAGCCATAAGATTAGCTATAAATTTATTACTAGTATATTAGATGCTTGTAGTTGTAAGGCAGCTTAGGCAGAAACTAAATAGACTTTTAATTAAGCCATCTCTGTCCCGTAGGTAGGAGGGCTAGTAGAGCTAGCCCCCCTATATTATTAGTATAAGGGAAGCACTAGGTAGATTCTACTATTAGAGGTAGGAGGTACTTCTCTTTCTTATTATTATTCTTATCTTGTTCCTGTCCTGCTTATTATTACTAGATACACTACTAATCTCGCTAGTAAAATACCTAAGAAAGGCTTCCTTAGGGCTTTCCTTATAGTTAGTTACTAAGGACTGGTTATTGATTTTAACTCTACGCTACAGACAGCCCTATAGGGCAGCCTAATTTAGCAGAGATAATAGCGGAATATTAGAGTCTATAGAAAGATCTATTAAATAGTCTGATACACTTAGCTAATAATAGACAGGAGGGATATAGACTCTAATTATAGTCTAATATCTGGTTACCCGCCTTTTATGCCTTTAATAACAGCCCTCCCTCGGCATTACCTAGGTTATAAAAGGATACTAATAGCGATCATTTCTCTTCGCTAAGCTAATAGGCTAATAAGATATAACTAGTAGCTTAGGAGATACTATAGTACTAATCTCTCTAGCAGTGCTGCTTATATAAATTCAATAACATCTAGCTAGTGGAGAAAGCATTCTAATATTATTTAGATTTAATAGAGGTGCTCCTTTTAGTATAGGTCTGGGATTCTAAGATCTTAGAGCTGTCTATTATCTAGAAATAAGGCAGCCCGGAAGGACTAATATAAAAAGTACATTTTATACCTTAATATATCTCTTCTTAGTAGCTGGCTGTAGCTGGTCTAATACTTACTTATATAGCTTACCGGTAATAGTACTGTGGAAGATCTAGCAGATTAGCTCATAGGTAATATCTAGTATATCCAATGCCCGGGCTATAATACAGTCAAATAAGGCCCTAATCATATAGAGAATAGTATTATATTAGCTACTTTTCTTAGCCTACTAGATACTCGCAATCGTAGGATCTTACTAAAGGGTATTAGGATGGCCCCAGAGCTTAATAAGTATTTAAAGGGGCTATCCTTTCAGATATTAAAGCCACCTGGTCTAGGCTAGCTATAGAGTTATTACTTCCTTTCTAGGGGGCATTATTTTTGTACACAGAATTTCCCCTAGTATGGATTTAATTAGTTAAACGGGGGTGGGTATCTTAGGCTAGTAGAAGCTCCTCTTAGCATCATTCTCTACTAGTGTCGGGGATAATAGGGGCAGAGTTAGTAGGTACTATCTACTACGGGATAACTGTACCAAGCAGGGACGAAGGTATTAGTTTTCTATAGGATTAGGAGGTACGACAAAGGACTAGGGGCTTATAGGTCTCTAGGGACGTGTAGGCGCAGTCACCTAGTACCAACAATAGTGGGCATGGGTAAACTAACTTTAGCCCCACATAGGGGTCTAGGCTAGTGGGCAAGGGCTCCTAATGGTATACTTAATCTAATAATATGCTAGAGCCATTTCTTTAAGGTAGTAAGGAAGCTATAGTAGTTACACTATAGCAGGTCATGGATTAGCAGACTAGGATAGCATTAGTACCATTAGCTAGCAGAGAAAAATAGTATAATCTTTATAAGGGTACACATCCTCTGGAATATATTATAATTAGTGCTTTATCGCGGTGTAGCTTTTAATCTAAAGCAGATACGTAAGTACCAGGATATAAGATGATTTGGGAGGGCACACTAGTAGTAATAATAGATAATATATTAATAATACTAATTATTAATATTAGAGATATTAAGAGCCGATTTAGTATAAAATGGGAAGAGATAAGTTATTATTCATTCTATCAGGAATAGATAGGAGGATAGATATATCATCCTACTAGATATGATGTACGTAACTGATATAAACATAATATAATATAACATAACACAACCTTACCTAGCACAATAGGAAAAAGAAAAACTAAATAACTAAGGATTAACTCTAGGGAGGTCCTGGTACCCCCACTCTACATCCCCCTAGAGTTGGTCTAGCGCCGGGAGGCTTTACTATGGGGATCTGGGGGGGGGTCCGGGGCCTCCTCTCTGATAGAGTAGTAAAAAGAGAGAAATAAGATATTATTTATTCTATTAGAAATAGATAGGAGGATAAATATATTATCTTACTAGATATAATGTAGCATAACTAATATAATATAACATAACCTCACCTAGCACAATAAGAAAAAAGAAAAACTAATAACTAAGAATTAACTTTAGGGGAGGTCCTAGTACCCTACTCTATATCCCTCTAGAGTTGGTCTAGCGCGGGAGGCTTTACTATGGTGGACCTGGGGGGAGGTCCGGGGCCTCCTCTTCTGATGGCCCAGATCGCAACAAGCCTGATAGACCTATACATCTTGGGCGTCCCGGCGGATGCCCAAGTGCCCGTCTGGTCCACCGCGACAGTCGGCGGGGTCCCAATGGATAAGGAAACGCTCCCCTGCATGGCCACCGAGGTTGACAAGGCCAGTATCGCCCGCGAATGCCGGAACCGGTGGCGCAGCATTGTCGCGGCCAAGGGGGCAACGCCCTTTGGAACTGGCTCCGTCGTGTCCAATCTGTCGCTCAATCCTGCAGAACCGGCGCAACGTCCGGCCCGTTAGCCACTTCCAGCCGCATATTGGATGCTGTTTCAGCTTGCCGGTTGTCCTGGGGTGGACGGGGGTTGTTCAGCAGGTTCCCGCAGGGCTAAGTGCCCATGAGCAGGAAGCATTTATAAAGTCGGCGCAGGAGTTGAGAGCACCTTGGATCGGGTGCAGGAACAGTATTGATTGTTTATTCTCTGGACTCGTATAGGAGATATTGAAGTTACTGTATTCAAGAGGGCGATAACATGTACACTTTCATCAAAAAAGGTTCAACCTGAAGTGGTTGAATCGATACATAGATTATAATCCTGAAGAGGCCCATTCGCCGAGGAAAGACAGACATTCCTCTGGACCGCAACAAGACTGCCCGGGCTGATCGAGATGGAACCAATGTGCAGCTATTGCCAGGCACTGCGCAAAACCTGGTGGTCACTGGGCGCATACCCACCGATCCCAACCTTAAGCCCCCCCTTCTTGCGGCAGATAGAGAGGAACTCTGCAATAATCCACTTGAAAGCCTCGTCCTGCGTAACTTAATAGAACTGCCAGCTCCTCTCTGATTGTGGTTAATGCCCAGTGTCATTTGCGTCAGGGTAGTGAACCTATTTCAGAACTCATTCAAGTATTTTGTGATTTCCGCGACTAGAATCACATGCAGTAGGATCTTTATATATTACATGATGTGGCCTTTCTCTTCGTGTAAGACTGTTCTGGGCCATAGTCTCTATTACTTGCTGTGCCTTACCAAGTACATGACCGACAGGGATTATAATAATTAATATCAGGAAACTCGATTATCTGACCTAGGAATTTGGTTGCGTGGTACTCGTGCTGGGAGGCTAAAGGCCTCCTGGTAGTATGGAGGAAAGTAGTATGAAGCACCACAGGAGCCTAGTATAGGTTTCCCTCTTATGGCATAGACCTGGCGCCCCTAGTCAGGCCAGTATACATATCTGTTTTGACGTTCTTCACTCATAGGAATGCTGATGGTGGATCTGTTACAGTGTACAGTGCTAGAACCCTATTTGCTAGCTTTTTAATGAAGTAGGTGGGCTTATCTGTGTATACTGGCTGTTGGGTAGATCATCCCTGCTTGGCATCGGCGTTCTGAACTTACCAAAGTATAGAATGACTAACTATGAGTGTTGCCTGAAATCATGTTAGGCACGAAAACTCCATATGTGCAAGGCTGATGTTGCTAGCCGGAAGACACCACGGGTGATAGGCAGTGAAAGAGTTTACCAGATTTAGCATCCCCTTAGCCGGTCACTCTGGCAGTTCTTCATTAGCAAGTAGCCCTTGTAGATGGGACCCATTGCCCTTGCTGTATGGGATGGTCACATGCTACCCTGTGTTCAGGATGTAGGTGGCGTTACTGGGTTCGTGGACTGTCACGCAACCAGCATAGAGTCTGAAACAAGCTGTGATTCTAGTTCTGTGGTTCCGCATGCTTGTCAGCCCACCACAACGGTACTTCCATGGTTACTGAACTCTGTGGTTCTAGATCATCTGCCGATTCACCCCCCCACCCCCCAAAGGCCTTTTCCAGGGCCCTGCCTAAGCTGTACAACTCACTGGTCTCCAGAACACAGCAGCCTCAGGCAGAACAGATATCAAACTGATCATCATGTCCCCACACAATGAACCCGCATCCAGTCCCGAGGGCCGAATCAACACACGCGCGCGGATACAGAGCGTGAACGGGCCGGAATTCCCTGTTCTTCCCGAGTATTCATACCAATGTACTCGGTCCAAGGAATGAGGTTTTATTCTGCCGTTCGATAATGATCATGATGGCTCAATTCAGTCTTACTATGTTGTTTGATAGTTTTCCCTGTTGTCCCTTCAGCAGTTTCTCCATTTTGAGCCGAAACTGGTCACATACTCAATCTCCCTTGTTCAACCTCCCTCATGTCCAAGCATGCATGTTCTGATGAATATCCGTGCTAGCAGAGTAGGCTCTTGCCAATCAAAATGGACAAATACAGAACTCACTACATCTGGGCCTGATTTGGGAAAGCCAATTCGCCCCATGCTAATGATTCCATTTGCCGTACCGCTTCGCCACATGAGAAATACTGACCTTGGGTAAGCTCTGATGTAACCCCATGAGCGCATTAACGGCGACCTGCGCGCTGCGAAGGCCATACTCGAGGCCACACACCGTCTCCTCGGGGACGCCGGCAAACGGCCCAATAAGTCCCATGTTGCTCACGGTTTGCGGGAGAATGCAAGGCTGGTCACCATCGCTTCGGCGCACCAGGGCGGCCGAGGCAAGCGGTATCAGACAGGGGATGGTTGTTGCTGTGGAAAGGGTTTCTTCAACGTCCAATTCTGTCTCGAAGTCGGAGCCGGAGCACGAGGAGGCTAGATGGGAGAGCACCTCGCTTAGGATCTCCTGGCCGGCGCAGCAGCCCATGGGTTTGCGCATGAAGTTCCCGGGCTGCTCGGGCGTGAGCCCGTAGCCCCAGATGGTACTGTACGCTGCTTCAGGTGCAGGGCTAGACGTGCCTTTGTCCAGACGCGGAACACACAGACGCAGCGACCAGTTACTGTCCTGAATTGCCAGGGTTGGGCCCTGCCCGATCCGCTCTGCCAGATACGCGTACAGCCCCCCACGGGCCTGATCATCCTCACGGTCCACGATCACCGTGAACATCTCGAGCTTGGTCTCGGACAAATGCGTGCAGAATGCGGCCGGGTTGCCTAGGTCCGGCGAGAGATGTGCAATCCGGAACCATAGCGACCATGAGGCGTTGAGGATGCGGTCTGCGCGCACAGAGATTGGTGGCGGCGGCTCGCCATTGCTTCCCACGAGCGACCCCGAATCAGTTGACCCGAGAGCCACGAGCAGAATGTCTTTGGGCTGGAGAAAGATCTCAAGAGGCTGACTGCTGCGTATTGCTTTGATTGCCAAGACACGCCCGAGGGGTGCTTGGGCCGCACAGAGCTTGAGATTGGGACTTGCGTGTCTGGCCAAAAGTCCACGCCTTCACTCTGAAGATACGCCCCCACCGCATCGGCCAGGGACGTCAGTCTCATCCGGGAATCCACAAGTTGGTCGATCCGATCGGCCTGGGTATCTTCGATGTACTTGCACAGACACTTCTGAAACTCCATTGCGCTATGGCATGGCCGAAGCGCGAATCTCCAACACAAAATCACCATCAAAGTCAGCAAATGTCAGACCCGTAAGATTTGGGGAGAGGAGATAAGAAAAAGGAAAAAAAAAAAAAAAAAAAACAACCAAGGCATACCTCGTTGAAAACCACAGCCACAGATCCGACTTGAAAAACGACGACCGGAAGCACTCGTCAATTGACTTCGCCCGAAGATTCAAGGGATCGTCGAGCATGACTTTGATAAGATCCCTCTGCTCTGGAAGCCGGAGATGCGCTGTGACCTGGGTGGCTGGATCTTGCGGATTCCGCAGCCATCATCTCGTGTGTAATAGAAGGAGCCACCACTGCTACCGCTCTGCGGCAACCGGTTTGATGGAGATTCGCGAGCGGTCTCAATGAGCTCGTCGAGGATCGACGCATCTGATCGTTTTGCCTGGGAGACGCACGACAAGAGATGCGCCGTGCATCCGTCAACCCTTCCCGAGATAAACTCCGACTCCGCGGGGTTCAGGACCAAACGAGGCTGGTTGAACAGGAGGTGGATGTTGGAGCCAGGCATATGCGCGTCATGATGAGGTATACGGCCGCAGCAAGCGAGGACAGGTTGGAGCCGATGATCCACGCTTGTGTGGTGTCTGGGTCCCGACGGCGCAACATACCTTAATCTTCGCTTTGGACGTTGGCAAAAAGGTCTCGTGTTGATCGTAGAGGGAGCTCTGGTTTCACCCGTTGTGGCACGTGTAGCTCTTGGGGTGGAAAGGATGCTTATCAGGGTGAGATCGAGCGCAGGGTCGGTCGAGCACTCGGTGTCTTGGCTTGCCTTTGTATGGTGGTATGATCACTGCCGAATGTACTATTAGGAGACCTGTGGCCAATGGAGTGCAACATACTAGCAGACCTGGTCATGCGTTGCCAGCTCCAGAACGAGCGATTTGCTGGGTGCCTTGATCGCTACATTTGACGCGCGGCACTGGCAAATGTCCGTCAGGTTGATTGGTTGTATTGCTTTGTGCACAGGTCGAGATTCCTTTCAATGAGCGCATCTCAACATACAGACAGAATTCCATCTATACTACGGGGTGCTGAAATTTTGACATTGATGAAACTAGCACGCCACTTTTGAACTGGAGGAAAACCAAAGCTACTCAATTTCAATGCGCTTCCCAGCCGAGGCCTCCTCTGCCTTTGGAATCTTGATGGAGAGGACGCCATTCTTCAGCGTGCGCCTCGACATGGTCCCGATCCACTGGCCGAGGGAATGAGAAAGACCTTTGAAATTCCCCCGTTGCTCGCTCCGCGTACCACCAGCCCCCCTCGGCGCCTTTCTCCGAGGTCTCTTGCTCGGTATGGCCACGGATGTTGAGGTGCTAGCATTCGGAAAGTCAATCTCGATATCCTTCTTCTCAACACCGGGAAGCTCGCCGGCGAGCTGGTAGTCGCCCTTGTCTCACGAAAATCAAACCGCGGCGAGATGCCCGTAAGCTGGCTGTCGTAGTCATCGAGGGCGCCCATGAGCGAGAGCAAGCCTCCGCCGGCTGACCGCGCGGTTGCATTAGGGATGACATGACGCGGGCTTGCGATGCAGATGATTGTAATTGAAAGTGTTGGTGGTAGTATGGTACCTTGCGAGAGGCGTAGATGATACTGCGTGTCGGCAGTCGTCCGGCTTGAATGAACTTCAACATAGATTGATATGCGCTAAGCTTCACTGTGGTCTCGGTCGATGGATGATGAGCGGACGCGTGGAATTATCTTTCAGTGCTGTCCCCGATCTTGTCATCTGACTCACATCATAGAGCGTGAGTCAAATATATATCTATATATCTCTCTCTCTCATTAATACCATATAAAAAAAAAAAATAAAATAAAAAATAAAATAAAATTTAAAAAAAAATAAAAATTAAAAGAAAGACGGATAGATTCATCGGAGAGATCATACCACCCCCTGGGATATTGTTAACGTGCTACTCGTCGTGGGTGTGAACCCAGTTGTGTCGTCACACCACCATGTTGACATCATCATATAATCATGCTTCTCAACCACGACCCCCGGTTCATGTAGTCATTGTCCATTTGAATAACCCTAGACTAGCCGACTTTGCTTTATTGAGGCCTTGTTTTTCCACCCCTTTGCTTTGGTAAATCTCTTGAGTCCGCTTGCATATCATATTAGCAAGGCCCTGCCACCATGCGATTTATGGACTTGAGTCTATCGCTGAAGCTTCGGCGAGAGCTGGAAAGCACCCGCGCAGAGGTCTCGTACCTGGGCTTGGAGTCATACCACAAGGACATCAAGTCATGGTCCGAGACGTGCGAAAATGAAGCTGTGCGTCTCTCACGCCTACGTCCCATCTATCCTCACAGGATCGCTGAAGGCATACCAGGGAGCAATTGTCAGCGTAACCTCGGCCGACGAAGTCTCCAAAACCATCGATTTTGCCAGGAATCATCACGTTGAGTTTGTAGCCAGAGCAGCAGGTCATTCCACAAGCAGAGAGTCGGCGACCCGCGGCGGCATCGTGATCAGTCTGCATCGCATGCGAGATGTTGTCGTGGATCAGGCCTCCAAGACTGTCCGTGTCCAGGGGGCGCCACCTGGGAGGACGTCAACAAGGCCACTGCCCAGCATGGCCTTGCTGTCGTGGGAGCCACAGCGAGCCACACGGGTGTAGGGGGATCGACATTGGGTGGTGGATTCGGCTGGCTAACGGGACAATACGGGTTGATTGTCGATAATCTCGTCGCGGCAACGGTGGTGCTGGCGGACGGCAGCATCCTTGTGGCGTCTGAGCAGTTGCACCAAGATCTCTTCTGGGCGATCCGCGGCGCGGGCCAGGCGTTTGGCGTGGTAACGGAGCTGGTCTTTCGCGCGCACGACCTCCCCGACAAGGTCTTTGGAGGCTGCTCTACTATAGCACCGACAAGCTCGCTCAGGTGGTTGAGTTTGCCAACCAGTTCCACGCGCAGCAGGATGAGCGCAGCGGGTTCTTCTTCGGGTTTCATGTGCCCTCCCCCTGAGGAGGCCATGGTCATGGCGCTGCTCTTCTACAACGGGTCCATGGAGAAAGCAACGGCGCTCTTGCGCCGCTGCTCTCGCTGCCTTCCTCACTGGGCAAGGTTGACATGATTTCCTACACGGAGATGAACCAGCTTGCCAACATTGATCCCACCCCCCCGGCCGGAAATGGATTGGAGGCACGGAAATCCACTTCCCAATGGACACAAAGGTGGCCCACGAGATCTGCACGGAGTTCAAGCACGTCATGCTGAATCCCCGGGCATGGGAGATAGCGTGCTGGCATTTGAGATGCTGCCATATGCAAAGGTCGCCAGCCTGCCCGTCGACGCGACCTCGTGCGCCCACCGGGGCACGTCGTATAACGCAGGCTTGCTCCTATGCTGGCACGATCCCCATGATGATGGATTCCTTACCCAGCATGGTCGCGCTATTCTGCGCAAGATCAGAGCTCTGCAGGGGCAGACGGGGACGATGAGCACATCAGGTCATATGCAAATTACGCGGGTAAATCCCATCCATTCTTTTTTCGAGCACCAAGCGCATCTCACACTGTTTCCAGGACACATGTATAGCCCCCGGTACCTGTTTGGGCCCAATTTGCCCCGGCTACAAGCGCTGAAGGAGCGGTACGACCAGTACAATGCGTTTCACAAGTGGCATAACTTGGTGTTCCGGCTAAGGATTAGCGGCGTTGACAATGTGATATGATGCGATGTGCGTTCCACTGCCCTCCCAAAAGTTTGCTGTAGGATCTCCAACGTGTTACATGGTATAGCCCATACAAATCTTCGCATTTCAAGCTAGAGTAGATGTAGCAAGAGCTATAGCTCCAAGCATTTAGAAATGCTTGGATGTCAAGGAGAATCATGGAACAACACAGTCATGAGCGATGGCCGTAAACGGAAAGATCCTGGGACACTCACTATGTGGTTTTCATAGGATCGATGGACTGAATCAGCCCCTACTACATGACTAGGGTTTGGTCCAGTTGTCGGATGTTTTCGTCGCAGCCACCCTATTCCTCCCCTCCGTTGACAGCCCTCGGAACCCATGAACATGCCAGAATGGATTAGGATGTAACTACTTGGTAGATCATAAGTTCTCGGCCGGAGCTTGCTACTGGCCAACCCTCATTGCCAGAGTATGTTATAACCCTCAAACCAAGGGTCTCATCCCATCGACCACCTGACTGGGGTTTCGTGGGTGCACCAATCCTCGTCAACAGGGCCAACAAGTCTAGAACCGTCTTGCCTGTTCTCAACAGCACCCGACCAGTCTCGTCCCGCAATCTTAAATACCTCATGTAATGAACGGTCCTCGATCGCGATCGCCGTTGCATCACCACACGGCGCCACCACGCAATTGAACCTCGCCCTTTACAGAAGTACCCAAGCCAGAAATCACGCCAGGGCCATGCCTTTCTTACCGTTCAATACGGTGCACAGCCTACGGAGGGAATTAGCTGGATCGGATGCCGAGATCCTAACTTGGGGATGCGACGGGTATGAAGACTGCACGCATCAATGGAGCGAGACGTGTGATACATTCGTGGTATACCTCGACCCTACACTCTAGGTCCCTCCCCCGGGGCCTTGCTTTGATCCCATCCTCATCCTTGGCCAGTGACTGGGACTAATGGGCCCGGGACAGGGCGCAACAGTTCGAGTCACATCAACCGCCCAAGCCGCAGCCGTCGTCCGCTTCGCCACACAGCACGAGATTCCCTTGACTGCCCGCGGCGGTGTGCTACTCAACCAGCGGCGCCTCTATCACCTACGGCGGAATCGTCTTGGATCTGTCGAAGTTGCGCAATGTCCTTTGTTGACCCGGATTCTCAGACTGTCGCCGTGCAAGGCGGCGCCGTCTGGGCCGACGTTGACGCGGCCGCCGCGCAGCATGGATTCGTCGTCGTGGGGAGCACGTTGGACCAGATCGGGCTGCATGGCGCAACGCTCGGTGGCGGGTACGGTGGCTGACGGGCCAGTATGGGCTGGCGATCGACAACCTGCTCTGGGCGCAGATGATCCTGGCCGATGGATCGGTTGTGCGGGCGTCGGACGCAGAGAACCCGGGCTTGTTCTGGGCGGTGCGCGGCGCGGGGCAATGTTTTGGGGTTGCCGTGGAGTTGTGGATTTCTCGCGCATCGCCTGGTGACGGGAAGGAAGAGCTTCGTGTGTTTGCGGGGACGTTGCGCTTCGCGCGGGAGAAGCTGCCGTGGATTGTGGAGTTTGCCAATCGGTTTGAGAGTCTGACTGATGGCAGGCAGGGGTTCTGGTTTGGGTTCACAATGTCCGAGTCTACTACGGCAGCGCAGGGCTCCTCCATTCTCGTTGTGTTGTTCTACAACGGCCCGAATTGAAGCGAGACAATTCTTCCGCCCGTTCTCTCGCTGGAGTCGAGGAGCGACACAACCCAGACGTTCTCTTATGATGGGCTGAATAAGAATGCTCAACAGCCCGGACATCGTGGCCCGCCGTGACAGTTTCCCCAAAATCAACATTCGGTATCCGGATAAGAGCTTGGGGTTTCGAAAGAGTCTGCGCGGTTCCAACGTCACGCTCCCTCTGGATGTCAGGTTGGTGCAGTCGGTCTATGACGAGTTTAATGCCATTGTGACCGACTATCCGGAGGCCCGCGATAGCAGGATTCTCTTTGAGATTCTTCCCAACAGGGAGATCACCAAGGTCCCGATCAGTGCTACGGCGTTTGCCAGCCGTGGTCCGTACTATAATGTCAGCTCGCTTTTCGAGTGGACCGAGCCACACCTGGACGACGAGATTCGCACACGGCAGGAAAGGCTGATGGAAAGGGTGGGCAAGTCCGCTGGTATTGCGAGAGGAAACCGGGCTACAGTCCTTCATTGCATGGAACGGGGCTATATGCGAATTATGCAGGTCGTGACATCCCGGTTGAGGAGATATTTGGCGATAATCTGCCTCGACTTCGCGAGCTGAAGGCGAGATATGACCCGCGCAATATATTTAAGAAGTGGCACAATCTTGACCGGCATTTCCATCCTCCGCCTTGACGCTTGAGTAAGTTGGGGGTGTACACAGGCCTGACCAATGTGAGTCGCGGATGGAAGCCGTTTGGGTCAATGATTACAAAGGAGAAAAGTTGAGATACTCGATAACGCATTTAGTCAAGATATTGGAAGGGACGATCCGAGCTCGTTTCAACACTGGAGAGTGAATAAGCGAAGTACATACACGGGGCATGTGATTCAAGCTTGGTATCATTTTAATCAGATGCATTTTAGGTAGTGGTAGTAGGATGTACTAGTCACAGATGTAATGGATAGGCCTCCTACCGGCAGGTCTGGAGAAATGCTTTCTAGATGTGGCACATAAGCTATAGTATAGCTGTGCTCTTGCGTTCCCTTATTTCTCGGCAGACCATCAAGTGGATGAATGTAACTTATAGACCAAATAATACGGTTGTATAATTTGATTCAACAGACATAGGATTATAGACAGGAGAAATAGGCAATGTAAAAACCTGATACCATGTATCAGATCTCATTCGCGTATACCATACTGTGTTTGATGGGCACTCCCTGTTTGTGGCGCCCAGCTGCATGTGAATAATCGGGAACGCTTGAATGCTATTACATCTCTGAATGCTACCTATGTACATTTATGCTCATTGATCAGTGACTATTGCTTGAACTTATACCAGAAATTAGATGACTATGTTATAGTGGTCTGACCAGCAATCAAAGTCTAGCTCGAAAGCAATCCAGTTGGGACTGAAATCTATATGAGCCCTGACTTGATATGTGGGCCCATGGTGCGGGTCGCGGCCGCGAGCTGTCCAAGATAGGCCCAAAGGCTTAGGCTACAAGTGGAGAGACAGTCATGAGATTCTTGTTGGTAGGGGTGCGCTTTATTGAGGCTGGCTTACTTAGGGCGCTCACTCCTCCGCTCACCCTGTGCTCAGTGAACCCCTTGAGCCGCTCAGGGCGGGCTCAGGACGTGCTCCGGTCTACTCAGTGAGTAAAGAGCAGCGAGGGGAGCACTAAAACAGAAAGGGAAAGCCTTTGTAAAGATATCTACAATTTCGACGAGACTGGCTTTGCTATGGGCCTAGTAGCTACTACTCAAGTAGTTACTAGAGCTGATTATTATGGTAAAATACCTCTTTTATAGCCAAGAAACCGGGAATAGGTTACATCTATCAAGTATATTAGTGCCTCTGGATGGGCCCTCCTACTATACATTATCTTTAAAGCGAATGTCCATATTAAGTTATAGTATCAAACTCTAGGCCTCCCACATAACTAGAGGATTAAGTTAGTCTAAATAGCTGGACTAGTGATAAGATAGGCCTTCACTAGCTTAAGAAACCTCTTTATTCCTATAACTACTAGCTATATAACTAGGAAATATTGTCTCCTAGTAATTAATAGCTATAATAGTTATCTAATACCTTAGTTTAATAAGATATATAGTAAAAATAATATTATTTCTATCTATATTTACTTATTTATTGTATCTCCTCTAGTCTCTAGGTATTAGATGCTTTTTACTACTAAAGTATATATATAGTATCTAGTTAAGAAGTAGATATACCTTAGATTTAACTTTATTAATAAGCTTAACTTCCTTAAAGCTTATTATTAGGTATATACAGAGATCTTTATTACTAGTAATATCTTTAGTAGCTTCTCTACTACAGGACTAGTTTTATATAATCTAGAGAGGGTACTTAGTTAGCTAAATATTTAGCTTAAAATACCTTTATTACTATGTAGTTAATTAACCTATTTAATACCTAAAATATTCTATACTATTAGATAGCTCGAGAAGCAGATATCTCTAATTAAAAAAAAGCTTTAGAGATATAGATAGGAAGGCTTATAGAGTCCTATCTCTTTATTAAAGATTTAATTAGATAAAACTATTAAGGGTAATAGAATTATTTTAAATAAGGTAGTTCTTATATATAAAAAAAATTCATAATTAATAAGCTATAAATAAGAAGAAGCTTTAGAAAATAAAAGGTCTACTAAGTAACTTACTATTATAGAGGGTCTTTCTATTTAGAAGGGCTAGAAGTAATTTTAACAGGAAAATTAGGTCTTTAAAGCTTAAGATACTAGGCCTAATAATATAGAGCTAGAGTAGGTTAACCTGACCATTATACCTCACTATAACCTAACTATAACCAGCCAGGTCAGGTTAAGGTATAAAAAACTAATAACCAGACTAGTTAGTTAGATTAAAGGTAAAGATTCTATCTCACCAGATTAACTAGCTAGTAAGAAAAGAGAGATTAATCTAATAAAATTACTAACTATAGGTTAAATAGTAATTAATATATCTCTATTACCTCTATAATTTACTATATATTTATATATTATTATTTTAGTATTAATACTCTTATAATCTTATAATATAATTTACTACTTAAAATTAATTAATTAAAATATTCTACTTTAATATATTAAAAGGATATATATTATTTACTCTCTCTTTTTTATACTATCTAGGGTATTATTAATAATTTTAAAGGGATTATATCTCTTTAATAGTCTAGGTAGTTATATAGATTTATAGTAATCTTCTTAGTCTTATTATATTATTTATATCCTTATAGTTACTAATATATAAAGGTACTTTTATTATTATTATCTTCTTTTCTATATAAAAATAATAGAGTTAGGATTAATCTTATTAAAATTTACTAATATTCCTTATTAATAGTAAAGTAATTAGTATATATCTATAATATAATAGCCTTAATAGTATTAGAATATAACTAACTTAGTAATAATAATAATATCTTAAGAGCTATTAAAGAGGTATTTAATACTAATACTATTAGTTATAACTATAAGAAAGTCTCTTACTATAGAATAAAGAATTAGGAACTAATTATAATAAGATTTCTAGTAGGTAAGAATATTAGTTTAACTAGTAGTACCTTATTAATAGTAAGTAAAGTATAGATCTATTTAAAATATAACTTATTTTTTATATTAAGTAGGCTTTAAGCTCCTTAAAAATCTCTAATAAAGTAGTAAGCCTTTATTATTTTTAAGAAATAGTAAAATACTTATTTAGTCCTAATAATAGGTTTAAAATAGTTAATAGCGTCTTAACACTTAGATTCTAACTATAATAGAAATAAATACCTTCTTAAAAATAGTATAATATTTTTAATATTAATTAGTATTATTATTAGTTATATAGCTATTTTAAACTTCTTAAGCTTATAGGTAGGATTAAGAATTATTATAATAGTATAGATATAACCCTCTACTTAGTATATTTACTAATAGTATTTCTGGAGTTTCTTATAGGCTTTCTATAAGCCTTTAAGAATCTATTATTTTTATAAGACTTATTTATGCTAAAGATAATAGTATAATTAGATAGTTAAATAGATTATTATAGATATTATATATCCTATAGATAGTAGGGCTAGTATTCTCTAAAAGACAGAATATAAAGATATAAAACAGATATAAAAGCTCTAAAAATATTCTAACTCTTTCTATTTAATTAGTATAGGGTATAGGTGATTAAGCTTCTAATTATTTTAGTACTAGATAAAGCTTTTAATTATTAATAGAGCTTTAGTATATATTATTATTAAATAAGAAGAGTTCTATTATATCTTATAATTAAGAAGTAGATAGTATATTAACCTAGATTCTACTATTAATAATTAGAATTTTTTATAATATTAAGGGCTAGTATTTATAAATTTAGTAATCTTATAAATCTAAGTAATAATAAATATTAATAAATATTTAATACTTATTTAGGTTTATTAGAGGATACTAAGAAAGCCTTTCTTAGTATCCTCTTAGGTAGTAAGATCTAAGCTACTTTTTTAGTTATAACTAAAATCTTAGTCTACTACTATATATACCTTTTTAATAATATATAATATACTACTAGATATTTTAAGTATTTTATTACTATTCTTCTATATATAAAAGACTATATTATTCTTAGCTATAATCTATAATTTATTTATAAAGGAGGTAACATAAAGCTAAATAATATAAGTAAAATATAGAATATAATACTAATTCTAAAGGGTCTTAGAAAGCTTTAGCTTAGTAAAAATATTCTAAATCTAGATATTTATATTAGGTTTATTATAAAGTGTCGGACCCTAGGCTCTAGATAAAACTAGATACCTAAAAAGAATGCCTTAGGCTACCATAAGTAGGTACCTTAAGTAGAAAGAGATACCTCAGACAACACCAAAAAAAAAAGAAAGATAAGATTCTAGGCCAGAACTAGGATACCTAAAAAAGTAGGATACTAATACTAGGAGGTCCTAAAACATGGGATACCTAGGTAAAGTAGGTTATATTCCTAAATAGATAAGAAGAAGGCTAATCTTAGGCCTATAAAAAGCCTCTATATAGAAAGAAGAAGGATAGTTAGATCCTATACTAGATAGGCCTAAGTAAATTAAGGAAATAGAAGAATAATTAAGTAGATTTAGAATAAAGAAAGTAACTTACTTAGTTATAAAAAATTTAGGTTTAAGGTAATATCTTCATCCTTTTTATACTTTAAATTTAATAAATTTTATATGAAAGGTAATAATAAATTAATAAGAGAGAGGTATCTAGATTAATTTTCTCTATATAATCCTATTAGTTAAATAATAATGCTTTTTTATAATAATAGATAGGGATGTTTTTCTAATCAATTTAATATTATAATAATATGATATATTACTATATAGCTAATAATTTATAATAAATTAGCTTATTTTTTATATATAAAGGCGAAAATTGTTATAAAGAAGTACCTAGATAATTCTAGGTATTAGCTAGTTAATAATATAATTCTACCTATTAGTATAGGGTACTGGTATAAGCCAGCTAATAATAATACATAAATTTAATAATATAGTTATATAGGTGGTCTACCTAGTAAAAATACAAGGAAAGATATTTCCTAATTAAAAATAGGGTAGTAAATATCTTAAGATCTTAGAGGTTACAACAGAATTTCTAGAAAAGAAAAGTAGTAGTAGAATAATAATCTAGTAGGTCTATATAGGGCCCTATATATATAGTATACCTATATATCTAGAGGTAGGAGACCTCATACTAACATAAAGTTACTCTATAAGAAAGGAAAATATAGTACTATTATTATTTATATTATTAGTTAAAACTCCTAATAGATAATAATATAGATTATACTTATAAAAAACTAATAGATAATAATAATAAGAGTTTTACCTATATAAAAATTAGATACTAGTTAGAAGCCTAAAATAATTTTATAATAGTTAAGATTATCTATTAAGAAATGTCTAATAATTCTAAGAAATATTTTCTAATTTAGGCTTATCTAATAGTTAAAAATAATTAATATTTTACTAGTTACTAGGAACTATAAGAGTAGCTATATATAGATTTTATTAATAATTTAATTAATTATTTCTTAATCTGCTTTTAATTTGGAATATATAGTCTATATAATAATAAGATAGTAATAAGATTAATTATTTATTAAAATTAAATATACTTAATAGTTTAAAAAGGCAGATAATAGGTAATAATAAATTAAAGAACTTAGTCTAGGAATTCTTATTTAGTATAAATAGTTATTAGGCTCTAAGAAATTAAAGCTCTTAATATAAGATAAATATAAAAAGAATAGATATTCTATTAGTTTTTTACTTAGTATCTAAGCTACTGTTTATTTAGAAGATATAAAAGATAACTTCTTAGAATAGCCTTTTTAGATATAATAAGCTATTAAACTAGTCCCTATATACTTTATTAATAGATATTAGAGCAAATAAGAATATAAAATATAAAAAATATAGGAGATTTTATCTAAAAATTATATATCTTTATAGAATTTATTTTATATAGAGAAGTGCCTTTTAGGATTAAATTAAGATAATAATTTTTAAGTCTCTCTCTATTTTTAGACCTAAATAGTAGTATTCTATTATTTTTTAAAAATAAGAATCTTTTCTTACTTAGTAGGATATTAAATAATCTTATAACCTTTAAAGAGATATAAAGAATTAAAATTAAAAAATAAAGATAAAATAATTATTAATCTCTATCTAATTATTATTATTAGTAAAGACTTAGGAGATTAAAAAAAAATAATATAATAATATTCTATAAATATAAATTAGAGGGGTAGAGTAAATATATTATAATAAATAATAAGGCTTTATTAATAGTATTAATATAAAAAGATAAAAAAGAGAAATTTTTAGGAAATATAATATTATATAGGTTAATAAATAGAATATATTATATTATTCTTAAAGTATAATAGATCTAATAGAGATTAGTAATAATTAAGATAGAATCTATAATTATCTAACTACTACTATTAGTACTAGTATTTAATACTAGAAGAATACTAGAAATAAGAAAATATTTTTTAGAAAATATAGTATCTCTATTAATAATAAACCTATAAATAAGAATAGTATTACTATAACTAACTAATATAGTATCTATAAGTAAGATTATCTTAAAATCTACTATTAATATTAGTAATATAAAATAAGGTATATATTAATATATATTTTTATTCTATATCTCTAGGTAACACTAACTTTATAAAAAAATAAGAATTCTATTAATTATACTAGAGTAGGGGTATTATTATAAAGATAATTTAAATAAGAGATATAATTACTTATTTTTAATATTTTTTTAAAAATTAAATAATGCTTTTATTATAGATTTTTAGAAGATTAGTTAGAAATAATAAAATTAATATAGTTAATCTAACTAGAATCTTAACTAGACTAGGCTTAAATAGGTAAGATATATTACTTCTAGTACTAAGAATAGTTAATTAGGTTAATCTAACCTCTTTTTTTTATACTATAGTTAGGTAAAAATAAGGTGCTTAACCTTACTATTAACCTATAGTTAGGTTATATTGGAGGTCCTTAACCTTCCCTCACCTAGCCATTGCCCACTCTAGGTATAATAAGAGGGTATAAGGTAATGAACAAGTAAGCTTTAGACTAATACTATAGTATATTATAAAAATTCCCTATAAACTAGGGCTTAAAACTTTTCAGAATTGCCCAAGATTTTGATTGAGCATGATGCCTGTTAGCTCTAGTAACGATAATATGATTGATACAACTCCAATAATGTTATATAACCTCCATGATGACCATCAAGCCGCCTAGAAGCCTGACAAGAATTAGCTTTGCTGCTCGGATGTCAAGGGGTAGGGGAAGATACTATATTTACAGGAACTTTATCCGCCACGACCCTCCATCGACAGCCGGAGATTTGACCAAGGGACATTTACTACGTACATATGGCACACATTGTATGTCCACTATAATGAGAATGAATCTCATAATTATCAGACAAATATCAAGCTGACCCAACAGAATGAATAATAAACCAGGTTTATATGGTTAACAATCTTCTGCCTTCTGCCTAATCTAGTCATCCAATCTGTCTTTATTTTGAGAAAACTTGTCCTAGGCTTTTTTAAGAGACTTTCATAGTTAATGCTTTTGTTTATTTTTTTTTTTATTTATTTTTTTTTTCAAATGTCATGAGTAACATTAAGACATACTTTCCCTTTGTGAAAGCAGCGGCAATTTAGTTAGAAAAAAACACTGGATTCAATGCCAACAATAACAAACATTAGCACCCTAGTCAGGAAGTTTTTTATTCTATCTATATAATCTTGTATGTGATATCTACTACCTTTTTCATATTAGCCATAGTAATAGTAATTATAATTGCTAGGGCGCCTACTATAATCCCTAACCCTATACCTTAATAGTTAGAATGTTAGGGTCTGTCGACCAGTCTCTAGTACTTAATAATATAGTATATATATTAGTCCAATGATTAAGATGGGTTCTAGAGAATAGCTAGGGGGGGTAGCTAAGTTTCAATTCTCTTCTCTAATATAGTAATATGGTTAGTTCGGAAGATTAGCATCCGTAGAGTAGGATTAGTAATATATTGATTTCTCAAGAAGTGCCATTTTATGGTGATACCGGAGGTGGCCACTCGCTTACCGAATGGGTTACGTGTGCGTGACGACACGGAGGAAGTATTTGACTTGAGACCTATAAGACAAGACACGGTGGTCAAGCAGCTGCGGCCGATCAGATTTGGTTTGGTTTGTTTGGGAGTCAGCTCCGTTATGCCCGCCGCTCTCCATACTGAGTACACTCCATCTTTCATCCACCTCTCCTCGATCATGCGTACCCTCCCTCAGTACTTCTCCTCACACAGCATCAGGGACGAAACTTCTCATAAATCCGTTACAATATATAGCTGACCAGCTATCAAGAACATTACAATTTCATCGGCAGCTTGCGATCCTTACATCACATCCTCGAATCCTACATACACCAGCCCCATGAGGATCAAGACTAAGACCCCTCCTGAATCTTTTGGACATCCTTTTTCAAGGCTGTCACTGACTCAATTAGCTGGTTCCTCTCCTTCTCATCCAAGGGCATTCGCAGGGTCCGGACTACCCCAGTCCTCCCCAGCACCACCGGCAAACTGAAGCAGCATCCGAAATCTGGTTGAAAGCAACTGATGGGACGCACGTCGCGTTTGTTCGAAAGAATAGAGGAACACACTGATGAGACGATCGAGCCGATCCCCAGCGGAGTCGTTCCTTTGCCGTTAACTATGGTCTGGGAGCGAGTCCTACACTCCTTGTCCAGTTTCTTCCGTTCGATCATGTCGGCAGGCAGACTTCTTGCGAGAGGAATTCCTCCAATGGTGGCATTCGACCAAGCGGTTACTTGCGATGGCCCATGAACGCCGACAACATATAGGTCGATCGAGCTTGCGGCAATCTATGAATTGCGACCCGGTCAGCCGATCACATATGTATAATGTATTGGAAAGATTATGGGGATTGATACCCCAGTCACGCCCGCCACAAGCCCACGAAGTCGAAACGAGTCAACAAAGGTGCCGACGCCAATGACCTGACTGTCCGGAAGGCCCGACATTTCTCTGATCAGGGTAGTGACCAGATCGACCGGACTGGCGACCACGAGGACGATAGTGTCGGGTCGGAAAGGAACGGTCGCGCTCATCACACTGCGAATGATGGAAACATTCTGGAAGGTGGTGAGACAGCTGGTTTCTCCTGTAGACCCGTCAACTTGCTGTGTGTTTGAGCAACGTAGATGGACATTTTCCATCTCTTACCCAGGAACATATGCGCGCCAGTTGCGATGACAACGATATCGCACTGGCCGGCCTCATAGTGGGACGCCGCACGTACCCGAGTTTTGCTTTGGATGCTGTATGCTACGTCCGAGAGATCGCGCACCTGGGCATCTCGAAGGCCCGCCTTGATATCGACCAGGAGAATCTCGTCAGCGATGGATCCAAGAATGAGCGCGTTTGCAGCCGCGCCCCCCACTTGGCCGACCCCGATGATGCCGATGCTCGAGAATGGCGTGCTGGTATTAGTTGGCATGAGGAATGTTCTTGACCCTGTGGCGGTTTGTTGTATGGAGCTGAAAAGCCTCCACGACATAGTGTGTAGGGTCGGGGGATTATATGACGTTTTATCCCTTCGGACTGATACGTAAGAGGCTTCGTTAGTGACGGAATGGTCACTCCCTGTGTATTAGGGAATATATGCCTGGATTTCAGAGACCCGGCTATTTTTTGGGTTGAAGTATCCATGGACTGCAGTCCGGGCCTCATCGAGGCCGTCAGCGTGGTTGCACTCGGCACTGAATGACGGACAGATGTTGGATCGATGCATCTATCAGGAAGACCTCCCGAAAGTCACCTAATTAATCTTATGACCATCTCACCATGGGTCAGGGCCCCGGACGAACGCTCTAGCCCTGCCTGTGACGAGACGCGACCGCCTCCCATGCAGCAATCATAGTTGACTAGAATAAAATGGAAGCATACTCACCATACGGCGAGGTATCTGTATGACATATAGATGATGTATTTCTTCTGCCTTTGAATGCTGATTCTGTTGTTGGATACCAGTCACTGACTCCCCAGCTATATTCGGTCAACCTTGTCCTGTTGAACAGCTGTATACACAACCCAAAACCGCAATGGACCATCGGCATAATTCACTCGTCTGCGATTTCGCGCAGCTCACCCGAAAGGATGTGGTCTGGGTCGGAGGAAAGAACTCGTCGCTTGGGGAGATGATCCAGAACCTCAGCACCGAGGGAGTCGCCGTGCCCCCAGGATTCGCAACCACCGCCCAGGCATACTGGCAATTCCTCCACCATAACAGAATCCACACCCTGATACCCCCTTTAATTGAATCCTGGCAGGACGGACACGCGACGCTCGCAGAGACCGGCCAAGCGGTGCGCCGTCTGTTCCTACGTGGCACCTGGCCGGAGCAGGTGGCCCACGCCATCACCACCGCCTACTACGAGTTGGCCACCAAAATCGGCACAATCGACCCGAGTGTGGCCGTTCGATCTAGTGCTACCGCGGAAGATCTGCCCGATGCCAGCTTCGCCGGCCAGCAGGAGTCCTATCTAAATGTTAGCGGGGACGCGGCCCTCTTGCAGGCGTGTCGTCGCTGCTATGCGTCGCTCTTCACTGATCGCGCCATCAGCTATCGCCAGGCCCGCGGGTTCGATCATTTGACTGTCGCGCTCTCTATAGGGGTTCAACATATGGTGCGTGCGGATGTCGGTGGTGCGGGCGTCATGTTCTCGATTGACACTGAGACCGGCTTTGACCGGGTGGTACTCCTCAACGCGGCATGGGGACTTGGGGAGAATGTTGTCCAGGGGGCAGTCAACCCGGATGAATACCAGGTCTTCAAGCCCCTGATACACAATCCACAGTTCGTCCCTATCATCCATAAGAAGCGTGGGGACAAGGCGACGAAGGTGGTGTTGGGTGGCACGGATTCCCCCTCGCCAACCCAGAATCTACCCACCTCTCGTGCCGAACAGGCCGCCTATGTGCTCAGTGACACGGAGATCCTGTGTTTAGCCCGTTGGGCGTGTGTGGTAGAACGGCACTACGGTTGTCCGATGGATATGGAATGGGCTAAAGACGGCCTGACGGGGGAATTGTATATTGTCCAGGCCCGGCCGGAGACAGTGCACTCGCGTCGTGTCGACGCCCGAGTGTTCAAGACATACAGCGTTCGGGATCCGGGTCGTCGGCTCACCACGGGCCTGTCAATTGGGGACATGGCGGTGGCCGGTCGGGTCTGTCTGATTGAAGACGTCCGGGATATTGATCGGTTTGTCGACGGCGCTATCCTGGTCACCGTCACTACCGACCCGGACTGGATGCCCATCATGAAGCGCGCAACGGCGCTGATCACCGACCAGGGCGGACGCACCTCGCATGCGGCAATTGTCAGCCGGGAGCTGGGTCTGCCCGCCGTCGTGGGAACGGGGAATGCCACCTACCTGTTACACTCGGGACAGGAGATCACCGTCTCCTGCTGCGAGGGGGACACCGGCCTGGTTTACGAGGGTCAGGCTCCCATAACGACTGAGACGCTGGATCTTTCCCAGATCCCCACGGCCCAGCAGACCAGCGTCATGATCAATCTGGCCAACCCGGCCGCAGCATACCGGTGGTGGAGACTGCCAACCGACGGGATCGGTCTCGCGCGCATGGAGTTCGTGGTCGCCAACGCAATCCAGGTCCATCCGATGGCGCTGGTCCATTTTGACCGCCTGCAGGATCCCGCCACCAAAGCGACCATCGCTCGACTCACAAGGAACTACGATCACAAGCCGGATTACTTCGTGGACGGGCTGGCGCAAGGCTTTGCCGCCCTCTGCGCTGCTGTGTATCCCCGCCCCGCGATTCTCCGTCTGAGCGATTTCAAAACGAACGAGTATGCGCGCTTGATCGGTGGAGAGCAGTTCGAACCAAAGGAGGAGAACCCAATGATCGGTTTCCGCGGCGCCTCGCGCTACTACTCCGAGCAGTACCGGGAGGGCTTTGCACTCGAATGCCGCGCGATCAAGCACCTCCGGGAGAAGATGGGGTTCACCAACGCCGTCGTCATGGTTCCCTTCTGTCGGACGATTGGGGAGGCCCGACGCGTGCTGGACATCCTAGCGCAGAATGGGCTGCGGCGGGGCGTGAACGGTCTGACAGTGTACATGATGTGTGAAATTCCGTCCAATGTCATCCTTGCTCACCATTTGCGGAATACTTCGATGGCTTTTCCATTGGGTCGAATGACCTAACCCAGCTGACGCTTGGGGTAGACCGCGATTCTGGAGAGCTCGCAGACCTGTTCAACGAGCAAGACGAGGCTGTGCAATGGATGATTGCGCAGGCTATCGCCGCCGCGCGCAAGGCGGGCTGTAAGATTGGGATTTGTGGCCAGGCGCCGAGTGATCATCCGGCCTTTGCACAGTTTTTGGTACAGGCGGGTATTGATTCCATCTCCGCGAGTCCAGATAGTTTCGTAGCGGTCCGGAAAAATGTCGCCGCGGCGGAAGGGGCCAAACAATGACGGTCGATGAGAAGAATTCTAATAGTTTAGGATAGGGCGCACCGAACACTACTAGGAGAGGCAAACATGCTGCATGTAAGGGATTTTCGTTCATTTCATCATTTTATCTTAAGTTGGGAATCTCATCGGTGGTGTATCAGGGGCAATGAATTCTTCCAAATGGGTGCACATCATGTGTTTGTCCATGAAAACTACAGAAATCCGATTTTGCAGGTATCAATAGGAAAAGGCTGTTAGTTGAACCCAGCAGCTGAGGAGTCAAAAGACATTTTTACTATCAGCATGGGAATTCCTGCCCCCGAAGCCATGAATAGGATTGGTGGCTTTGTTAGGACCAATGAACAGGGTAACGCAGAGAGGCTAAGCCGATATCATTAGTTACTGTACATTTCCCGCATAGCATGCTCGAGAATTCGCGAACAATATGTACGGACAAACATTAGACCATGTCAAAAACCTGCCGGTCAGTGCACACGAGACAGTGTCATCTATCAGTTTCCCTACATTCTTGTTCATGCATCTGTTGATCATCTACTGAGATGGCTTCCGTAAATCTCAAACATAAGGCTGAGTTGTTGAGAGTAGTTACTGTAGAAAAATAGACGAAGACCCCAGTAATCATCATCTTGATCAACAACCGAGGCTATACAATTCATGCAATTGATCCGAATGGCCGCTAGGACAACATTATAGTCCTTAAAGGATGTTCATTTTAGGGTGGTGGTGCTTGTGGCAAATAACCTGGGCCTAAGGTGGACTAGAACCGGGTTTACCATGGTAATCATCGAAGGTCACTTCCAGGTGACCACACTGGCAGCAAAACTCTGATAAATAAACCCAAATAATAATAAAATAAAATAAAAGTGCAAGTCTGGATCGTATTGATTCATGGGTCAGTCCCACAAGTGCAGTGTGACCCAGGTGGTGAGACCAAACACACCATTATGTGTCATTGTCTTCTCTCAGAGAATATCCCCGAGATTATATGTTGGATAAGTGTGGCAGGCTTATGTCTGTGTATATTAAATATTTAACAAATAATGGCGCCTTTTTGAAGCAGGCGATTCAAGTCAGTAAAAGAACACCATCTCATAATATTACACATTCGCGCAAATGAACTCTGTCGATAAGATTCCTGAGCAATTGTACCATGTTATTATCACCACCAGTCACATTCAGAAGAATCCAAACAATCTGGTCGGCAAAATTCGTGTTCCGGGAACATACACCTCTCTTCCAGGCGCAAAATCAGCTGCCCATAGTTGTCTCTTCGATGCGGGGTACGAGCGGGACTGGTTTGATGTCTATGAGACAAAATCGGATGTTTTCGAATATGGCAGCCTTAAAGACAGAACAGGGCTAGAGGTCCTCGCAGTGGCGATCGATGGGACAACATTCAGAGTCCGTATTAACACAACACCCAACGAGAGAAACCTGACAGGCGATCTTCTGGATGGGCGGGTGACGATACCCCTGTACTATGTCATTCACACAATTATTGAGTATGATGCTGATGAAGGAAGCATCGTTCGTGATGTGATCATCGAGCGAATTTTTGAATCCTATGAAGAGGCCGAAGCGTCTGCGCGTACCGCACTACTATCAGAAAGGATGGTAGTACTAAAGAGAGCTTTGCTGAATACCATGAAGCAAAAGCAAACGAGAAGGATTGTGGATATGGGGAGAATGTCCTCGTCCATGCGGTCTCGGAATATGGCGTCAATTACCTCATTAGTGTAATTAAAAACCAGGAGTTGGAGGCGACCCGCTTGGCCGAAGCATCTATGAGAATTTTCAATAGTTCGCGGTGCTCGGTTGGCAACAACAACATCAATGGAGAGGAAAGTGGTTTGATTATCAAACTAGCACTGGTTCTGATCTTTTCCCGCAATTTCTCAATTTCTTTCAAGCTCCTAGGTTATAAGGACAAGAATGTTTTGTGTCACAGCGCGCTCTCTAGTTTGATCGTATTGACTATTTTTTATGATAACAGGTGGCATATCAGAAAAAGGCTCTGGGATCTGAAATATTTTAACTAGTGATAAAATGATACTGCGAATTTTTAATGAGCAAGTTTTGCTTAAAGTTCTTGCCAACAGTAGACCGGTATATCTGATATCCCAAAGGTAGCGGTCATAAATGAATGAATTGAGGGTTTGACTCTCTAACCTAGTTCCTTCAATATTCTAGTACCAATATTCCTGAATACATATATATACATGTCAATAAGCAAACAGGGCACAAAAACGTAACTAATAACGATGGCTAAATAATCAATCAGTCATTTGTACCGGTAATCAAGAATATCGGGTGACAACTCTATCCTTATTACTGTATTTATGTACCCATCTCCTTCTCCAATATTCGACTGGAATAAATGCATTAGACGTTCTGATAAGTGAAGCTCTCCTATTCTGAGCACTATTGACACATCGAAATTACTCAGGGCTCGAAAGCTCAGGGTCGTCTCAGTAAGGAAGCTGGCGACGAAACTTTGGAAAGGCAGATTAAGTGGTATTGAAATGGGCTTATGACTTCAGAATGATCATGGTGAACGTGTTAAGCCGCCAGGATACACACATACTTTATAAATTTACAGCCTCTCATGAATTCGCTAAATGACCACTGTACTTCCACCATATGGATCATCAGTTTATGTTGATAGCGGTCTGTAGATAGATAAGCAGCTGCTGAAACACTCTTCACTTGTACCATTCCTATTCAAGCTTTGAATTACAGGTGACTGTCCCTAGGCTGTGCTGACTAGTTCGTCTACAGAATATTTAGGATAGCCTTTGGTGGCATTCTTAGTGGGATGTCTTATTCTTGCAGTAGTGAAATTATGTGAATACACCGCTGATCAGTAGTTAAGTAAATCATGCTAATGGTGAAAGATATTCTCTGGGTTATACTTTTTCTTCAGGTCATAGAGCCTGTCAAGGTTGCCATAAAATAATTTATTTGTATAGATATCACGTCCTGTTCTTGTTAGATATGATTATATGTAGCAGCTAGAATAGCGGCTAATTAATATAAACCTACTAGTATAGTTTAGATATACCTTAGTATGTCATTCTTCTCTAGTACTTTCATCTTGTTTAAAAATATCCAAGACTTTGTGATTAAGGGTAGGAATCCTCCTATCTAGTTCAGGGTTGTGCCAGCAGAATATCAGGCTAATATTATAGTATGGCCTATGATTAGTATAAGCTATCCTATTAAGAGGGATTACCTCAGTCATTCTATATAGTGTAAATTAAATATGATTATACTGTCTTCTATCTCTAGGTAGGTTCTTAGGATATAATTAAAATGATTATAGATAGTAAGATACTGCTCTATAGCTATTAGGAGTATTATAGATGTGCTATTAATACTTTTCTAGCCCTCTAAGAGAGGCTTAATATTAGCTAGCATATATAATTTTCGCATAAGATAGTATATTAGTATATTTCTAGACCGTATTAACAGATAAGAGATTCCTAAAGAAGGACTTATCCTTAGTACAAGCCTATAATAGAAGAGAAGAATAATAATTACTATATACTAGATCAAGGGATAAGCTATAAATCTAAAGAAAAATCTACTCTTTAGATACTATTACTTATAGAATTAATTAGTGAAGGAGGTAATCTAAGGCAGCTTATCTATAGTAAAATAGATAATTCTACTAAACATACTTAGGGGTATTAAATATGTATAAAACATAAACTTAGTAGTAATACTAAAGGCCTGTCCTACTCTATAAATAGCCTAGAACAAGTCAGGATTACTTTCTTAAAAGACTTAATAATTCTACTATCTACTAGAACCATCTTTATACTAAGAAGATGATTAATAATTAGCCAATACTATCCTATCAGTTCTATATCTGTCTCCTAATATAGACCTACCTATACTAGTCTTATTTATAGTTGCCCCTACAACCACTAGCCTATATAGTATATGGAATTATTTATATTCTCCTAGGTAGCACCGCCTTAGATATAGATAGTATAAGATACTAGGTTAGTAGTTACCCTTCACATATTAGTTATACTAATACTATACTACTATGTAAAGCAGATGCTCTAGTTATAGAATAACTACTACCCTTAATAATAAGCTTAATATAATAATCTCATGTAAACTTAATAACAGTGGATACCTCAGATGTAGAGGTTACTTAGATAATAGTACCCTGGAAGGCTGCTAATTAGAATTGATTTTTCCAGACCTTACTAGAAAGAGGGATATATACAGCTTCCTTCTCATAGGTGTTACTCTATTGCTAAATGCTCTTCATGTACTCCCCTGATTTGTAGGTGATGACTGCTGCACCAGTTCCTTCTAATTTTTTTCTTCAGCTGGAGAGTGTGCCCGTATGATAGGAAAGGTATTGTGTACGAGGTGACCCTTGTTTGCAAAAGGGTAGTTGAAGCTCAACTAATAGATATAATTACTGTTTAATGACACTGACATTGAATGTCATTATGTGATTTGGTCCGTGTTCTTTGTTAGCAGGCCCATTATTAACAGCATACACTGATTGCCAATATTATGTGGAGATTACGTTCGTGGCATGATATCTCATCCGGGTGTGGCAAATCGATGGAGTGTATCTCTGAGCCAGTGTCCTCACGTCATATTGGCTGACCTGGGTCACAGGACTTGGGTCATTTCACGGGTCTAGACTCCTCACCCTTATCTCTTTTCTAAATCTCTTCTCTAAAAACCTAACTTTCGTATCTTTGATTTATCTTTTTCCACTATTCTATTTAGTTTTGATATTTCTCATGTTCCAACCTAGGTCAGGTGTGGGGAGACCTGAGCATGGGCCCACTTTGAGGGCCGCACATTGGCCAAAGTACATGATGAACTGTGAAAGCCATGCAAAAATGCGATGAAATCGATGAATTTGGCGCTATCTAACGAAAATTATAAGCATAGAGAGGAAAGGAGAAGAAGAAACAAAATGAGCGGTGTGGTCGCCTAAGTAGACGAGCGCTCAAACAACCACCAACCCATCAAACAGTACAAACATGATATCTGCCTAAGCATCAACTGAACTCTCTGCGAGCCGTCACATCTAGCTCCATCTAAACAGGCTTTAATTGTAAAGGGTTAATCTGGTGTAGTTTATGTAAGGAGGACCCTCTTATATAGTGGCTTAACCCTGTGACAGAGTATAATGATGCCCCGCGATATGGGGTATGGTAGGATTTATGGGAAATGTAGGGGTAGTGTAAGATAGTACAATACCAATGCCTCAGTGCGCTACTTAATAGGAGTTCTAGAGACCGCGAACTAGTTCGCGGGTAATGTTAGCCTTTATGGCCTTGTGGTATTTGAACTCCTGGATTCAGCTATCTTACAGGTACTTCCTGACAATAGATGTCACTAACCCCCAAAGACTCGCGGGGATCAGATAGATATACTGTCAACCTAAATCGGTATTCCTAATACACCAAAGGAAGTGGTCATAATTAAATGAATTAAGGGTCTAAATCCCTGAACTATCTGACTATCCTAGTCCCTTAAGTATCCTAGTGATCGCATTCCTAAGCACATAACTTACAGTAATAAACAAACAACGGAATGATGATGACTAACATAAATTGTCATATAATCATTATGCTTGTGTAACCGCTTATATTAGTTGACAACTAGTCTAGCTATTTGGACTAACTTCAATCCTCTAGTCATGTGGTAGATTACTCTAATACTAGCCCTTCATATAGACCTTCCCCTTAAAGATAATATATAGTGGAAGGACTTATCTAGAGGCACTAATATACTTAATAGAAAGTAACCTATTCCTAATTTTTTGGCTATATAAGGTGTGCCTTTCTATAATAATTAGCTCTAATAACTACTTAGGTATAGCTACTAGGCCTATAGCAAAGCTAGTCTTATTAAAATTAGATATTCCTAGGTAATCCATATTATAGTATAGTAATTTATATAATTTAATTACTCTTATATAGTCTTTAGGTCTTTAATATTTATATATTAGTGATTATAGTGTAAGTATAGTGAGTTTTTTAATTTATATATTATTTAATAAACTTAGAGATCTAGTTCTCTTTAATAGTTTTAAAGGGGTAGTTCTATGTATAATACGTAGAATATTAGCCTTTCATATATAAATATGTAAGGAGGTGCTCTATAATAATCTAGCAATAGGATTATTATATAGTAGAGTGGCAATGGCTAGGTAAGGGGAGGTTAAGGACCTCTAGTATAACCTAACTATAGGTTAATAGTAAGGTTAAGCACCTTATTTTACCTAACTATAGTATAAAAAAAAGAGGTTAGGTTAACCTAATTAACTATTCTTAATACTAAAAGTAATATATTTTACCTATTTAGGCCTAGTCGTTAAGGTTCTAGTTAGATTAACTATATTAATTTTATTATTTCTAACTAACCTTCTAAAAATCTATAAATATAAAGCATTATTAATTTTTAAAAAAATATTAAAAATAAATAACTATATCTCTATTTAAATATACCTCTACTTTAGTATAGTTAGTAGAATTTTATTTTTTTTATAAAAGTTAGCATTACCTAGATATAAAATAGAATATATATTAATATATACCTTATTTTATATTACTAATACTAATATAGATTTTAAAGATAATCTTACTTATAAATACTATATTAGTTAGTTATAGTAATACTATTCTTATTATAGGTTTATTATTAAGATACTATATCTTCTAAAAAATTTTTTTATTTTAGTACTATAGTCTTATAGTAATAAATACTAGTACTAATAGTAGTAGCTAGATAATTATAGGTTCTATATTAATTAATTACAACCTGTCTTAGATTATATTTTAAGAATAATATAATAATTCTATTTATCTATTTAATATTATATTTTCTAAAATATTTCTCTTTTCTATCTTTTATATTAATACTATTAATAAAGCCTTATTATTTATTATAATATATTAATCTTACCCTCTAATCTATATTTATAGAATATTATTATATTATTTTTTTTAATCTACTAAGTCTTTATTAATAATAATATAGATAGAGATAATAATTATTTTTTTTTTTTTTAATTTTTTGAGCTTAATTTTTTATATCTCTTTAAAGACTATAAGATTATTTAGTATCTACTAAGTAAGAAAAGATTCCTTCTTTAAAAAATAGTAGAATACTACTATTTATCTAAAATAGAGAGAGACTTAAAAATTATTATCTTAATTTTATCTAAAAGGCACTTCTCTATATAAATAAATTTATAAAGATATATAATTTCTAGATAAAATCTCTATATTTTTATATTTTATATTCTTATCTGCTCTAATATCTATTAATAGAGTATATGGGACTAGTTTAATAGTTTATTATATCTAAAAAGGCTATTCTAAGAAGTTATCTTTTATATCTTCTAAATAAATAGTAGCTTAGATATTAAGTAAAAACTATAGTAGAATATTACTCTTTTTATATTTATCTTATATTAAGATCTTTAATTTCTTAGGACCTAATAACTATTTATATTAATAAGAATTCCTAGATTAAGTTCTTTAATTTATTATTATTTTTTATTATCTTTTTAAACTATTAAGTATATTAATTTTAATAAATAATTAATCTTACTACTATTTTTATTATATAGACTATATATTCTAAATTAAAAGTAGATTAAGGAATAATTAATTAATTATTAAATAAAATCTATATATAGCTACTCTTATAGTTTCTATAACTATAAAATATTAATTACTTTTAACTATTAGATAAGCCTAAATTAGAAAGTATTTTTTAGAATTATTAGATATTTCTTAATAGATAATTTTAACTATTATAAAATTTTCCAGGCTTCTAACTAGTTTATTTTTATATAGGTAAAACTCTTATTATTATTATTCTATTAGTTTTTTATAAGTATAATCTATATTATTATCTATTAGGAGTTTTAACTAATAATATAAATAAAATAGTACTATATTTTCCTTTCTTATAGAGTAACTTTATGTTAGTAAAGATCTCCTACTCTAGATATATAGGTATACTATATATATAGGGCCCTATATAGACCTACTAGATTATTATTCTACTACTACTTTTCTTTTTTAGAAATTCTGTGTAACCCTAAGATCTTAAGATATTTATATCCTATTCCTAATTAGAAAATATCTTTCCTTATTTTACTAGGTAGACTACCTATATAACTATATTATTAAATTTATATATTCTTATTAGCTGGCTTATACCGTGCCCTATACTAATAGTAGAATTATATATATTAACTAGCTAATACCTAGAATTATCTAGGTACTTCTTTATAATAATTTTCGCCTTTATATATAAAAAATAAGCTAATTTATTATATAATTATTAGCTATATATATAATATATCATATTATTATAATATTAAATTAATTAGAAAAACATCCCTATCTATTATTATAAAAAAGCGTTATTATTTAACTAATAGGATTATATAGAGAAAATTAATCTATACCCCTCTTCTATTAATTTATTATTACCTTTTATGTAAAATTTATTGAATTTAAAGTATAAAAAGGATGAAGATATTACCTTAAACCTAAATTTTTTATAACTAAGTAAGTTACTCTCTTTATTCTAAATTATTAATTATTTTCTATCTTTTTGATTTACTTAGGCCTATCTAGTATAGGACCTAACTATCCTTCCTCTTCTATATAGAGGCTTTTTATAGGCCTAAGATTAGCCTTCTTCTTATCTATTTAGGAATGTGACCTACTTTACCTAGGTATCCTATGTTTTAGGACCTCTAGTATTAGTATCCTACTTTTTTAGGTATCCTAGTTCTGGCCTAGGAATCCTATCTTCTTTTTTTTTTTAGTTGCTTGAGGTATCTCTTTTACTTAAGGTACCTACTTATAGTAGCCTAAGGCATTCTTTTTAGGTATCTAGTTCTGCCTAGCCTAGGGTCCGACACTTTATAATAAACTTAATATAAATATCTAGATTTAGAATATTTTTACTAAGCTAAAGCTTTCTAAGACCCTTTAGAATTAGTATTATATTCTATATTTTACTTATATTATTTAGCTTTATGTTACCTCCTTTATAAATAAATTATAGATTATAGCTAAGAATAATATAGTCTTTTATATATAGAAGAATAGTAATAAAACACTTAAAGTATCTAATAATATTTTATATACTATTAAAAGGTATATATACTAGTAGACTAAGATTCTAGTTATAACTAAAAAGATTACTTTAATTAATCTACCTAGAAGATACTAGGAAAGCCTTTCTAGTATTCTTTTAGTTATAACTAAAAAAGTAGCTTAGATCTTACTACCTAAGAGGATACTAAGAAAGGCTTTCTTAGTATCCTCTAATAAACCTAAATAAGTATTAAATATTTATTAATATTTATTATTACTTTAGATTTATAAGATTACTAAATTTATAATACTAGCCCTTAATATTATAAAAAATTCTAATTTATTTAATAGTTAGAATCTAGGTTAATATACTATCTACTTCTTAATTATAAGATATAATAGAACTCTTCTTATTTAATAATATAATATATACTAAAGCTCTATTAATTAATTAAAAGCTTTATCTAGTACTAAAATAATTAGAAGCTTAATCACCTATACCCTATACTAATTAAATAAAGAGTTAAAATATTTTTTAGAGCTTTTATATCTGTTTTATATCTTTAAGAATTTAAAGGATAGATTACTATTAGAATCTATATATACTACCTAGATTATTAAGAGATGTAATCCCTTTAAAATTATTAATAATACCCTAGATAGTATAAGGAATAGAGAGTAGATAATAGATATCCTTTTAGTATATTAAAGTAGAATATTTTAATTAATTAATTTTAAGTAGTAAATTATATTATAAAATTATAAGAGTATTAATACTAAAATAATATATATATAATATATAGTAAATTATAGAGGTAATAGAGATTATATTAATTACTATTTAACCTATAGTTAGTAATCTTATTAGATTAACCTCCCCTTTCTTATTAGCTAGTTAATCTAGTAAGGTAGAATCTTTATCTTTAATCTAACTATATTAGTCTGGTTATTAGTTTTTTATACCTTAACCTGACCTGGCCGGTTATGGTTAGGTTATAGTAAGGTATAATGGTCAGGTTAACCACTCTAGTTAGGGTTAATAGGAAGAGTAAATTTAGATTCATTATTCTATTTATTAAGTCTAGAATTAGTATATATTTATTTTAGTAGTAAATTAATCGATACCTCTTTAAGGGAATTTAATTTATAAAATAAATTACTTTAGTAATTACTTATTAGTTAGTTATAATTAATAAAAAATAAATATATATACTAAAGTTAGAGTTTAAACTAAGTTTAAACTTTACTTATTAGAAACTAAATTAGGGCTATTAAAATCATAAAATTTATTAATAAGATAATAAGTATTTAGTAAAGCTTAGTAAGCTTAGAAAAATACTTAGTATAGCCTAGTATAGCTTAGAAAGTTTACTATAGTTTAGAGAAAAATAGCTTAGTATAGCTTAGAATTAGATAAATACTTAATATAGCTTAGAAATCCTAAAATATGTTTCTAAGCTATACCAAGAGTTTATCCAGCTCTAGTTCTGAGCCATGCAGAGCTTTTTCTGAGCCATGTCGAGCTGTATGCCCCCCTCGTGTAACTATACTTCAGTGTAGGGATGCTTAGTCATGGCCCTGAGGCATCCACTCTGGAACCTTTCGGATGAGCCTCCGCGACTTCCTCCTTGATGCACATCGACATGGAGCTCATCCGCCTGTTCGTCATCCTCGCCATCTACCTCGGTAAGCCTCCCAGTCTCTTGTCTGAAGAGTCAATATTCTGACTCTCTAGCCTTCCGCTACTACCAATCCTCCAAGTCCGGCTCCCCCATCATGGCCCACGGCAAAGTCATCGAAGTCGACAAGTACGTCTCCACGCGCCTCCCCGATTCTCGTCGCGACATCGACTAACCCCATTCCTTTCCCGCTTTCCTCTAGTGACGTCGTCTTCAAGGCCTTGACCTCCTCTGGCCCCGTCGTCGTCGATTTCTTCGCCACCTGGTGCGGTCCCTGCAAGGCCATCGCCCCCACCGTCGGCAAGCTCAGCGAGACCTACTCCAACGTCCGCTTCATCCAGGTTGATGTCGACAAGGTCCGCTCCGTCGCCCAGCAGATGCAGATCCGTGCGATGCCGACGTTCGTTCTGTTCAAGGATGGCAAGGAGTGGGAGAAGCGCGTGGTGGGCGGCAACCTGAAGGAGCTGGAGGACCAGATCAAGGCCATTTCCGCATAAATCCGGCACGAGGCCACAATACAATCATGTTATACGGTCTCCGACGTTTGCTGTCAGTAACGACCTTGTCCACTCGCGACGCGACTGGATCCCTTTCCATCCCGCCTACGTGCAGCCTCTCCAGAGCGTCAAGGATCAGGAGATTGGAGCCAAGCATCGACGTGGGTCTGCCTTCGGAACGATGGCCTCGGGGTTTGTAGAATACACGACAGAGATGTGAATGAAAACAAATTGCTTCGGGCCCAGAGCTCCCCGATTGCGCATAAACACCATCGTAACCCCTCGCAAGTCGCATCCTCCCCCCACCAGCCTGCGAAAAAGCAAAGGGACCCCCGCATGTGTCCGGCAGGTTCGCCGTGGCCATTGCGGTTAGAGCGACGCCGCGGTGGGGAGGATCCAGTCTATCACGTTGTTGCTTTCATGCCGGATGCTGTGTTGCTGCGGTGGTCATATAACGGCCCATTGCCTATATTTCCTGGCATGGACAACGCAACTGTTTTGCCCACAGCACAACTATGGCGTCCGGTCAGAACCCCAATGGTGAGCGTTCCCACCATGACCACCGGGCAACCGAACTGATCAACATTTCCATGGCCAGCGATCGTGGTGGAGGGCACCCAGTTTGCTCTGAATGGACGCAATGTATCCTACCGCTTCCACGTCGACGCCAGTACCGGCGACCTGCGATCCGATCACTTCGGAGCCAGCGTCACCGGCCCTATCCCCATTGACCCCACGCCCATCATCGACGGCTGGACCGGAATGCCAGACCGCGTGCGTCGCGAATTCCCGGACCAAGGACGAGGCGACTTTCGCGTCCCGGCGTTTCGCGTTCGCCAGGCGGACGGCCATACCGTGACAGCCCTGCGGTATCAATCGCACGACATTCGGGCGGGAAAACCCACGTTGGAAGGATTGCCGGCTACCTTTGGCTCGGATGAGGAGGTCTCGACGCTGGTGGTGCGTCTCTACGACGAATATAGTGCGGTGGGGTGGCCCTCCATTATTCGATCTTCCCCCAGCACGATGCCATCGTCCGTAGCGTCCAGTTGACCAACCAAGGGACCGGCAGCATCTGCATCGAAGCGCTGAACAGTATGAGTGTGGATCTGCCATGCGAAGAATTGGACATGATCAGCCTCCGAGGCGACTGGGCCCGTGAAACCCATCGGGTGCGCCGGAAGATCGACTACGGGGTGCAGGGGTTCGTGGCCTAAGTGACATTCAGCTGATAATCATCTTGACTGACTATCGTACAGCTTCGGGAGTACAACCGGGTTCTCCTCCCATCTTCACAACCCCTTCCTGGCCCTTGCCCGTCCATCCACTACCGAGTCCCAAGGCGAGGCGTGGGGCTTCTCCCTGGTGTACACAGGTTCCTTCGAGGTCAACGTCGAGAAGGGCTCCCAGGGCCTCATCCGTGCTGTGCTCGGCTTCCACCCTCACCAGCTGTCATGGCCTCTTGGCCCAGGCGAGACCCTAACCTCGCCAGAGTGTGTTTCGGTTTACTCCCAGAATGGCCTCGGCGGCATGTCGCGCTCCCTGCACCGGCTGTACCGTAATCAACTCATCAGGAGCCAGTTTGCTACGGCCACCCGTCCGGTCCTGCTGAACAGCTGGGAGGGGCTGTACTTCGACATCGACGAGACCAGCATGCTGCGGATTGCCAGGGAGTCGGCCGCTCTCGGAGTGAAGCTCTTGGTGATGGATGACGGCTGGTTCGGAAAGGAGTATCCTCGCACATCCGATGCCGCTGGTCTGGGCGACTGGATGCCGAACCCAGCCCGTTTCCCCAATGGGCTGGCCCCGATGGTGAACGAGATCACGGCCCTGAAGGTTGCTGGCTCATCGGAGAATCTCCAATTCGGTATCTGGGTAGAACCCGAGATGGTCAACCCCAAATCGACCCTATACAAGGAACACCCCGACTGGGTTCTTCACGCCGGGCATATCCCCGAACGGAACAGCGCAATCAGCTGGTGCTGAATCTGGCTCTGCCAGAAGTGCAGGAGTTTATCATCACGTCCATGTCCGATCTGCTCCACAGTGCCAACATCACCTACGTGAAATGGGACCACAACCGACCGATGAACGAGACTCCGTCCCCGAGCGCTACGCATGCCTACATGCTCGGGATGTATCGCGTGTTTGATACCCTGACGATGCGCTTCCCTGATGTCATTTGGAAGGCTGCGCATCGGCGGTGGTCGGTTCGATCCGGGCGTTTTGCAGTACTTCCCTCAGGTGTGGACCTCCGATGATAGCGACGCAGTGGAGCGGATCTTCATCCAGATGGGCTCCTCACTGGCCTACCCGGCCAGTGCTATGGGAGCTCATATTTCGGCTGTCCCGAACCACCAAACGGGGCGGACGACTCCCTTCACCTTCCGCGCGCATGTGGCCATGATGGGTGGCTCGTTTGGTCTGGAGCTGGATCCGGGGGAGATCGCGCCCGCGGAGAAGGCACTGGTCCCTGACCTGATTGCCCTGGCGGAGAAGGTCGGTCCGATCGTGGTGAAGGGGGATATGTGGCGTCTCAGTCTGCCGGAGGAGTCCAACTGGCCGGCGGTGCTGTTCATCTCGCCCGATGGTTCGCAGGCGGTGCTCTTCTACTTCCAGCTCAGCCCGAATGTCAACCATTCCATGCCTCGGGTCCGGCTGCAAGGTTTGGACCCGCAGGCCAATTACCGGGTGGACGGCGATGGCCCTTATTCGGGAAGCATGTTGATGAATCTGGGATTGCAATATTCGTTCCGGACGGAGTATGGCAGTCGGGTGGTGCTGTTGGAGAAGGTGTAGAGTTGAGCGACAGCCCATGACATCGTTTCACAGGGGTGCCTCGTGAGGCGATAGACAGTGGTAGAGCGATCAATGGACCACCTAACAAATCAATCTTAAATTTCATTTCTTGGCTAAAGGCAGGTGATGGCGTGTTTGTGCTGGATGAGTATGGGACTGAGACATATCATGACAAAGGGATCGGCCATCGGAGTCCGTCCTGCCGACGCCGAGCAGGATGACGCTGCTGCTTAGAAATAGATATTCCTGAGCAGGGTTACTTTGCTGACTGCAGCGCCGAGTGGAATACGAGGTGAGTAGAATACTGAGCATCGGAGGTCGGTAGCATCTTTGCCGAGAGTGATGCGCAGGGGAGGTATAAGATTGCCTCAGCCAACCAGCCCCGTATCTCATCAACAACACGAAAGCCTGTTATACATTTCTACCATTCAATCGACAAACTCCAACAGCAACTATCAACCATGGCTCCCCGCAAGGTGATTGTTTTCGGTCCCACGGGCTCGGTGGGCTCCGCCGCTGCCCGTACTGCCCATGAGCAGGCGCCCAAGTTGTGCTCGCCATGCGCGATCCCTCCAAGCCAATCCCCCAGCTCGATACGTCGGAATCCGGAGATTACGAGCGAGTACAAGCCGATCTCACCCAGCCGGATACTGTCCATGCCGCCGTCACATTAACCGGCGCCCCACGCCTTTATCTACATTGCCTTTGGCTCGCCCGACCACATGCGTTCGAGCATTCAAGCCCTCAAGGATGCTGGAATCCAGTCCGTGGTCTTCCTGAGCAGTTTCAGCGTCCAGGGCGATTTCCACGCCATCGATTCTTCAGATGCAATTGCCGCTGCCCACGCGCAGGTGGAGATCGTCCTTCACGAGGTGTTTGGACAGGATGCCTTTGTGGCGCTGCGTCCGGCCTTTTTCGCCAGCAACTCCTCATGGTGGGCCAGCCAGATCGCCGAGGGCGAAGTCCAGACATCTTTCCCAGACGTGCAGGCGGACTTCATCTCGCCGGATGATATCGGGGCTGTCGGCGGAACCATCCTGGCGGGATCCTCTCCTGTGACGACGCATGAGAATGCAGTGCCTCTGGTTGGGGCTGAGTCCATGTCAGTTCAAGAAGCGATCGAAATCATCGCCGCAGCATTTGGCAAAGAGGTGAAGGTGACAAAGGTGACCGAGAGGAATGCGTGCAGGTGCTGATCACCAAGGGTCATCTGCCGCCTCCTCTCGCTGAGCATTTGGTTGCTGGCTTTGCTCAGCTAGCCGATAATTTCTTGAGTGCACCGAACTTCCAGGAGGCGCGGGGAACTATTGAACGCTACTTGAAGCGTCCTCCTACGAGGTTGCATGAATGGGTGGACCTGCACAAGGAGCAGCTGCGGGCTTGATTGAGCGGGGGTGTGGCTTGAATCACCATGTATGGGTATGTGTATCAAGGACACCATGTAATTGTTTGCGAAACACTCCACTGGGTGGGTTTTATGAATGGTACTTATATCTGCATTCTACGGGAACTTCGCCATATGACCATTCGTAGTATACAAAAGACACCGGATATAACGTGAGCAAACTATGATCTCATTGGAGTTTGAGATACAAATATATCCTAACTCACATTCCTTCCAGATAAATACACCCAGAAATGACAGTATATGGAAATGCCGAGATACAAGCAAGACCTGTTGACGTCCCATGTGCCTAGCGAGGGTACGACAATAGAGATAACGACCATATACACAAAGGTCTCAAAGGGGGATCCTAGACTGAACTTCATCCAGAGCCAGTTTCGCGAAGCGCTTCATCGGGGTTTCTGTGATCGCAGCGAATCTCCACTCGGACAAAACCGTACTCGGCGGATTCGAACGACGGCGGGTCGAACGAACGGCAAAATGGGCGGCCCTCTTGGAGTGAATAAAGCATTTGGAGCAGCTGTTCCTTGGGCGAGCCAGGAGAAACTCGAATGCTCACCCAGATAGACACCCACTGGTGTCCGTCTTTGATGTAAAGGTGCATGTTGATTGTGGGGGTGGGTTACTAAGAAGTAGGTGTAGCTGGTAGACTGATAATTGGAGGACTTTTTTCAGTGGAGATAGTGGAGATAGTGTTTTCAAGGTGATGATGAAAGGAAACCGGAGTGAACAGGGTGGATGGGATGGTCATTTTATATCTCCAATTCGTGACAATGGTGAAACTCTACAGGAAAGTGAATGTAGTTCCATTCGAGAATGCAGACAAGGAACCCAGACAGTTCAATGGGTCGATAATGAACTGAGACAAGAGTGTACAGACCTGTAGCCATGAGTACAGGCAAACTCCCTGCAACAGACCTAACCTGCCAAACATAGAAGCCAATGCCTTTATCGTGGGCTAGTGCTCTTTGATATTGCCCCGTCCTTTATCAGACAATGGCATCAACCAGAATCACGAAATTCCATTGTCCACAGGACTACAATGAAGCAGCTGTTTCATTGAATGAACGTAGTACAAAGAATACGGATATGGGGTTCGAACAGGCTTCTTGTATCTGGCTTATTGAGCAGCGTGCTATGTACGATACTAGTGACTCTCAGATGAGCTCAAACAAGACCAGAAAAACCCCATCACACATCAAAAGATCCATCGAGTCGAATGTCCCGGCTCGACGCACCCACATAAACAGTGAATGTCCCAGTCGGCACCACCCACGCCTGCTGGGCAACATCCCAATAGCTGATATCCCGACGTGTAAGTTCAAACTCGGCCACCCCGGATGCACCGCTCTCAAGTGGCAGCTTAGCGAATCCCCGAAGCTGCTTCGGGGGCATGGAGGAGCCGACGAGGGGAATCCAAGATACAGCTGGGCTACCTCTGCCCCGGCCACGTTTCCGACGTTGGTGACCGCGGCCGTGATGGTTCCCACGGACTCATACAGATCGGCAGCCCCGCCAACCTCGACTGGACCGGATGCTGGGCCGGGGGTCGCGGCGACGCTGACCTCCAAGTTGGCGAAATCAAACTCGGTGTAGGCTTTGTAGAGTTAGCGATAGCTCTCCATCGATTACGGTGTCACCTGGGCAACCTACACAAACCGAAGCCAAACTCATATCTGGGAGCAATCTCATTCTGGTCGAAATGGCGGTAATCGATAAACACACCCTCGGGGAATTCGTCAGGAGCATTATTAGCGAGCCAGGTGACCCCGTAGTCGGCTTCAGACTTGCCGATGGTGTAAGGCAGTTTCCCGCTGGGGGCGACATCGCCGTAGAGCACGTCTGCCAGGGAATTGCCACTCTCCTGCCCGGGGAGACCTGCCCACACAATGGCGACAACGTTGGGCTGGGCCAGGATGGTCTCGAGAACTACAGCTCCGGTGCTGTGGACAACCACAATCGTCTTCTTGTTGACCGCTGCCACTGCCTCGACGAGCTCGTTGCCATTATGCCACGGATCCAGGTGGTTGCGGTCTCCTTGGTGGCCCTCGACGGTGATGTAACTGTCATGCATCAGTGTCGTCTCGCTTTTCATGTTGATTACTTGGTGCAGTTCTTGACTCACCCTTCCCCGGAATCGGCAGAGATGAAGACAATCGCTGTGTCGGCAGACTTCGCTGCCTCTGCGCCAGCGGCGGCGTCGTCAGTCGTGCTGGTGATTATGGCCGTGCTATTCCCCGAGGATCTCTCTTTAATAGCGTCCAGGGGCGAGATAAGATACTACTATGATCAATTATTGGCCACCAAACGGATCGAATCACATACAGGGAACTCAGCCGAGCCACTGCCCCATCCTTGAGCCAAAGTGCCCTTGTTACATCCGCGATCAACGCACGCGTTGGCACCGTCTGGGTTAACGATAGCATCCGAGCCAATGACGGCAATGCTGGGTGGGTTTGCTAAGGGCAAGGTGTGGTTGGCATTCTTGAGGAGGACGATGGAATCGCGAGCAATCGTCCCGGGCCAATTCAGGGTGGTCTGCAGTCACATCGACCGAGGCCTTGCCACCATTCCAGGAGCTGAATGCCACAGGAGGATAGTCTTGGTCTTGCTCGAGAAGGTACCAGGCAGCGAGAATGCGAGTGACCATATCATCCAGACGCTCCTGCGGGACTGAGTTGTTCGCCACGGCGTCTACAAGATTCTCTCCCCAGTAGATACTGCCACGAGGCTGGTTGAAGTCACTCCCCGGCATCGTCATGTCCAGGCCTGTCACAGCGCTGTCAACGGTGCTGTGTTGGGCGTTCCAGTCACTCATGACATAGCCTCGGAAGCCCAGTTCCTCCTTGAGCAGCTTGTTCATGACGGCGTCGTTCTCGCAGGCCCAGGTGCCGTTGATCTTGTTGTAAGAGCACATTACTGAGGCGACATTGGCCTTGACAGCATCGTAGAATGGCCAGAGGTACGTCTCATGCATAGTCCGGTCGTCCACATTGGAACTCATGGTGTCTCTGCTGTGTTCCTGTTCGTTGAGGATGTAATGCTACGGGATTGTGAGCAGACGCAGCCACACGACTGGATAGAGACATTTACCTTGGCGCATGCCTGCACGCCTGACTCTTGCATGCCCTCGATGGCCTCCTTCATGGCATGCCCACTCAGATACGGGTCATTGGAAAATCCCTCCCAGTTGCGGCCTGCAGACGGGATCTTTCCCAGAGCACCAGCGACAGGAGCCAATTGCACATGAACGCCCAGTCCCTTTGCTTCCGCTCCCATGGCAGCGCCACGAGCCCGAATCAACTCACGGTCCCATGTACTGCCCGCGTTGATTGCGGCAGGGAAGACGGTGACGGGGTTAGCAAAGCGAATACCCAGGGGGCCATCCTGCAGACATAGCGACGGATAGGCGATGGACTCGGGAGCATAGGTGTTGCCCACACAGGGACCACCTTCCCACGTCACCCCGGAGACGATGCCGGCTTTTTCGCTCTGGCTGAGACTGGCCAGGTCGGCCAATGCCTTTTCATAGGCAGCATCCCAGGTGGACAGTGCCTGGGTGAGGGTCGCCGCAGCGAGCACCGCAGCCGTGGTCGAATGAATTGCACAACGCATCTGGAAAGTTTGGGACGACTTGCGCAGGGGCACCCATCGTCAGACGGCCAGCTCAGCGCATCTTATATCCTGGCGACGCCCCTCCAGCCCAGACGGGAGAACTCCCGCGGTGTCATTGCCCAGACCAGACGGTATATACCAGCCCTGATGGGGTGGGATCGTCGATGCGACTCTTTGGCAATTTGCCTGCCGGCGAGCGGGCACTTTTGTGGTTGGTTGACGGTGGCCAGGGCCAGGAAAAAGCTGGTTACACAGTGGACAGCTGGACAAGTTGGTGGAAGGCTTTCTATTCTATGGAGCGCAGTGTCTTGACTCTTCCCTTGTGGTTGCTTCGCACTGTGCCCACTGTTGGTGGCTGCCACCGTGGGTCACCTAAATCATGGACACATTCCCAACACCAGCATGTGTGTTGAAGCCAGAAGACGGAGATCGACATGCATTCTGACGGAATGGAGCCACGGCGCTTCTCCTACTTCGGCAGTCGTGGGATAGGGCTCCGACTTGGCCTGGGTAAGACGGAGCAAGCACCGGTTTCATCTAGAGGAATAGCCTAAATCCCCAGGTCAAGGCCCTTCTGGGGAAATTTGGCGGTGATTTGTTACTGCAGTGTTGCATTGTGAGTGAAGTCACAAGCTAATCAATCCATCGCTGGTTGAGATGCAACTCGTTCCTGCGTGCTATGGCCCATTCTATCCACGGAATGCCGATCACCATGAAGACTAATATCCCCAGGAACCGATACTCCGCGAGATGAGGGGGATCGACGCGTTGGGACGTGATTCCTGGCCAGGATGCCAAGCATGCAGACCATGTGGCGCATGGTGTGGCTGGCTTATTGATCCTGGCTGGATCATTGTGACGATAAGATACAACTCTCCTTCCTCTACCCTGGCAATGATGGCATCGCGGGTGCTTCCCACGCCCCTGGCCGACGAGGAACAGGATTTCCTGTTGCAGAGGTCCGAGCAGGAGCCACGATTAAGTCAGCATGTGGCAGACATTCACACATCCAGTGTCAGAGATGGTGCGCCCTTGCGCCATTTGGGACTGCTGTCCACCATCTTCCTCATGTATGAGATCGCCCCGGTCGCGTTACCGCGATATCTGACTGACCTGAGACTGCAGCACGAACCGTATGATTGGGACGGCCATCTTCTCCACCCCGTCTTCGATCGCTGCCTCCGTGGGGAGTGCTGGCGCCTCGTTGGCCCTGTGGCTGGTGGGCCTGGTGTTGTCGTACTGTGGTATGCTGATCTGGATCGAGCTGGGCTGGCTGATGCCTCGAAGCGGTGGTGAGAAGATCTATCTGGAGGCAGCCTATCCTCGGCCCCCCATGTTGATCACCACGATGTTTGCGGTTCACGTCGTCTGCCTTGGCTTTACTGGTGCGTTCTCCTCTGTTGACTCCTTGCTCGGTCCACTCCGTCTCACCGTTATGTATAGGTATTGGGAGCGTGGTCATCGCAGAGAACCTTCTTCTTGCAATTCGCGGGTCAGCCAGTGATGGGGTCAAACGAGTCCTTGCGATGGTGATCCTCGCTGCTATTGCCGCGGTCCATATCTACTCGAGGACATGGGGAGTCCGCGTGATGGTGAGATCTCCCTCGCGATGGTGACAGCTGTCCGTTAACACACGTCAGAATACCCTCGCTTCTGCCAAGATTATTGTGCTCGTCCTGATCATCCTCTCCGGACTTCGAGCCCTCCTCGGGGATCTCCCCCAGATTCCACAGCCTGGCAGCAGTCTACGCGACCCCTTTGCGGGATCCCCGACAAACGTGTCCAACTATACCACCGCACTGTTCAAGATTCTGGCGTCATATCAAGGCTGGACGAATGCCGCCTATGTGCTGGACGAAGTCAAGGACCCTCGTCGGACGCTTCGCATCGCCGGCATCGTGGGAGTCGGCGCCGTGGGGGGTCTTTACCTGCTCACCAACCTCGCCTACTTCATCGTGGCGACGCGGAGGAAATCAGCCAAACGGGGGTGACGGTGGTTGCCCTGTTGATCGGCAAGGTCTTTGGAGACACTATGATGTGGGTCGCTGCCATCCTGGCCGCGCTGTCGTCGCTGGGGAACCTCTTGACGGCCTCGTTTACCATGTCGCGCGTGGTGCGTCAGTTTGCACAGGAGGGCATCTTGCCTGGTGGTGACTTTTTCGCCTCGACGACCGCATCAGGGTCACCCTCGTGGGCGTTTGCCCTAGTGTTCCTGTCCTCGGCTGTTATGATCGTCTTTGTCCCGTTTGGTAGGTGGTCTGCAATATCTTTCCCCAGCACTGGTTAACGCGTCGCAGGCCAGGTATACAACTTCAATCTCGATGTCGGACAGTATGCGATTGCCCTCGTGAACCTCCTCGTCGTGATCGGGTTGTTTATCATTCGGAAACGCTCCACTCAACCCCAGCCTTTCCGCGCATGGAATGTGGTTGTGTATCTGTTCCTGGCGACACAGATCTTCCTTCTCGTCACGCCTTTTGCCCAGGGGCTGGGGTCGAGGGAAAAGCCCCCGGCGATACCACCCTGGGTACCGCCGATTGTCAGTTTTGTCGTGTTTATTGGGACGGGGATCTACTGGTATGCATCGCGCAAGACACTGGCACGTCCACAGAGACAACGGCCATTGTCGCTTGATGGAGGTAGGGAGGCTCTATAAGATACGGGACACATGTCAGGTAGGTAGCTGATGTAGTAAAGGACACGTGGTCGTGATTGGTCATTATTTTGGTCTATATACATGCATGCTATGCTATCAGGCTCTGTCGGGTTGAATTGCGACAGTCCCAGGCCCCGTATTCGCACATTACACTGCCCTGAGCAGTCACCTTATTTTTGTGTTTTGTCGTAAGCTTCGTATCAACGTGGGCATCATGCCGCCACCGGGGCGTCCCACAAGGCGTATCCCGACGTCCATCCGGCAAAGTATCCCAGGGTGCGCGTGTCGGATTCTTCGGTCTGCTCGCTCCATTCCTGGATCTGCATCGCGGCGACGGACCGCGGCGCAAACATGACCTGATGGACCGGCGCGTCCCCGTACCAGTGGTGCTTCCACGCCGGCGCGGGCTGGTCGAGGACGGGGAGGGTCGGCAGGATGGCGCCGATATTGGCGACCTCATACCGGTCGGCCGGGGGCAGCAAGGGTTGTGTTTGCGTGGCGACGCGGACGAGGTCCATGAAGGAGGATTTGGCCGGGATGGAGTTGCTGGCCAGGAGTCGGCGTCGATCGTCTTCCGTCGGCTGCTCCAGCACGCGCGAGAGGAAGGCCGGACCCAGCGAGACCAAATGGTTGCAGTAGTCGTCGTATTCAAACGTCTGGTACTCGTCCTCGGCGCTCTCAAACAGTTCGCTGGGATCGAGGGGCATGCTGGCCGGACGCAGATTGCGCCACTGGGGGCTATTCCGGGGGAAGTCCCGGGCAATGGACGCGAACAGATCGACGTAGACCTGGCGCATCAGAGTCCACACGGAGCCAAACTCCTCAACCTCCCAGGGGGGCATCGTGCGGAAGAAGAGATCCCAGACCTCGTCGATGGTGAACTGCCGGTGCCACGTCGTCGACCGCCGCTTGAGCAGATTCGGGGCCTGCATTCGGTCCTGCGCACTGCCCTCCGGTTCGGCCCATTCGCGTGCGCCGAAGATGTTGCAGTAGGTTTGTAACCGACACAATGCGCGGAGCAGACGCGCCTTCTCGGTGGTGGAGACCGCGCGATGCGTGGGCGCGCACGCGGTCAACGCCGGCTCCAGCTTCTGGTAGAGTTGTAGGAGCGGGACCGTCTGCGTCTGTGATGTTAGACGCGCCTCGCGGGGATCCAATTCGGGTTCGCGACGACGATCTAGGAGGTCGATGATGGCCTCCTTGTTGGGGCGACCTCGGCATAGAGGCCCTCGGAGTGGATGGCGGCCAGGGGCTCGGCGACGCCCACCAGGCTGTAGATGCGGGTGGCCAGCTCATGCAGCACGGTTTTCCTCGTGCGCGAGTAAGTGTAGCGGTATGTGAGCGAGGCGTCGACGAGGTTGTGGAGGGAGGTGATGTCGGGGATCTGCTCGAGGACCTGGATGCGCAGTTCGGGCGGGGAGGGTTTCGAGGGTCTGATCATTCATTAGCTCGGGGTACCGGTGGGTATGCGGGAGAGAGACTGACCGCCATGTTGAGAGAACGCAGGGAAGATGTGGGAGGAGGGTGTAGGTGAGGCTATAGTCGCCACTGGAAGATATATATAGATCGGGGGATGTGGCGGGCCATGCGAGAGGGACAGCTGGGAATATGCTTTGCGGGGGAGCTTCTTCTGCTCCGGGAGAGCGAGATATCGTTATATAAGTCCCTGGAACCCAGACGACCCCTATGACTATGGACTATTGCCCCCGATATAAAAATAACAGGCTGGTGAAGTCATGGGATGGGCCCTCTTGGCTCCCCGGGTTTTCCCCTGCCGATCCGCCCGCTTATTGGCGCCCGCCATGACGTGCTGGGTTCTCGTTACCTAAAAATTGCTGGAAAACTGCGGTCCCAGAGTCTAGACGGTGCGGCATTTACTCATCGTGCATTCCCTCGCTGGCAAAGTGGATGGTCGTGAAAAAAATCACGCATCACGGGGTGGGACGATCAGGACAGTGTTGGCGAGCGCCGTTGTGATAGGGTCTGCTGCTCGACTCCCCCAGAGACTTCTTGCCCTACACGGATCCCCATGACTACTGGGCCAGGCCAGCTGACGTCAGGCGTCTTGCCCCTTGACGCTGCGGACTCCGGTTCCACGGATGGACCGGCTGGATTTTGCAATTCGCCATCGACGCTCCGGTAAACCGGCCGCCGAGGGAATGCCGAGGTACCTGATCTGGCATGAGGTGATTTGCAAGAGGATGGCATGAGTCAGTATACTCGAGGGAAAAGGCTGCGTCTCTGCTAAAGATTATCTGCTAGTCCGATCTACTAGTCGGAGGACTATGATCGGATGCTACGGTGTACTCCATGGAAGATATCTGGTTACCCCGGATCGCCCTTGCCGCACGGCTAAATCGAACTCCCCCCAGGGAGAATAAACAAATATGGCAACCAATTCCGCCGTACTGTCGTTTCAATTCCCTTCGACAGTCTCTCCAACGCACCGCAGAATAAGATCGATCCCTCTGTCGCCTCTCTTTCGTGGTGTTGAGTCACCCCTGCCTTGATTGACCCACATGGTCCCAGACGAACCTTGACCGCTCACCAGAACACTGTCTGGGTCACTTCCAAACCCCCAGGGCAACCCTCCTAGAAGAAGGATGATGTGACCAATTTGCATGGAGTGTACCGGTCAACACCAAACATTGTTGGGGAGGGTTGATACGAATGGTGGTGCTTCCAGCATCATCTAGACCCAACCACATGTCGCAAGAACAAAGCCGCCCAACCTAGCACATCACTGGCAATATCTCTCTGCCAGATGCTGTCGACTCTTCCTGTGTTATTCGACGGAGATCGTCGTCGGGAAATGAGCCGTTCCTGGGCCATAGCTTCGATACGAGAGCGCCCCATTTACACGAGCGTCAAGATCCTGCCGCCATCAGGGGCAGCACCAGCAACCCAATCATCCAGAGCCAGGCGGATATAAATAGGAGAGCTCGTATTCTTTGTGCACCTTAATCCAGCATCAACCTGCGACATGAGATCCCCCGCGGATATAAAAGGGGAGATGGGGGACGAGCCTCCGAAGCATCGGATCATTCCATTGCATCAATCGCATCAAACCATCCACCATTCAATTACTTGCCCTCTACGCATCCGCCATGAAGATCTCCTCCTGGGCGGCCGCGCTGCTCTGCGCTGTCACCGTCCACGCCAACGAATGGCGCGCCTACCACCGCCTGACGGCCGACGGCTACCAGGCCAAGTTCGATGAGCTCGTCGACCAGGCTATCGCTTGAACTCGGTCAGCGGCTACGAGCGCAACGGCGCGCCCAACTTCGCCGTCATCTTCGAGAAGCGGCCCTCCACGGCGTGGTGGTCTCACTCGGGCATGACCTCGGACGTCTACCAGCAGAAGTTCGACGAGTATCTGGCCCAGGGCTTCCGCGTGGTCCAGGTGGATGGCTACACGGTCAACGGCCAGGCCTACTACGCGGCCATCTGGGACAAGTCGCCGTCGGGGGCCTGGGTGACCCGGCATGGGATGACCTCCGAGTCGGTGCAGGACTACTTTGACGAATATCTCCAGGACGGCTACCGGATGACCGATGTGAGCGGCTACGAGATCGACTGCAACGACCGCTACGCCGCCCTGTGGAGAAGCGGGACGAGGCCATCGCCTGGAAGGCCTATGCCAACCTGACCTCGGCGGAGTATCAGCGTCGGTTTGACGAGTATGTGGCGGACGGCTACCGGCTGGTGGATGTGGACGGATACGAGGTGGCCGGCGAGGTGTTCTATGCCGCCATCTGGGACAAGTCGCCGTCGGGGGCCTGGTGGCCCGGCACGGCATGAGCTCGGCGACCTACCAGGCCGAGTTCGACAAGTATGTCGGGCAGGGCTATGTGCTGCGGACGGTCAGCGGGTACTCGGTGGGCGCGGAGGACCGGTACGCGGCCATCTGGGTGAAGCCGTAGGGGGTGTATGGGAGCGGTAACGGGAATGGATAGTCGGTGGCTAGATGAGGAATGTGCCGGACTGGGGGGTCCATGTGTATGTGTATGTATTGTCGATGTACAGTAGTGATGTACAGTAGCGATGGATATAAGAGTCAAGGGTGGGAGCGCGTCATATGGCCGAATCGGGAAATGTAGGGTTAGGGTTTGTAGGTACACGTGACTGTCGCATTCTGCGTCACGCATTCCCGTTCAGGCAACTCCCCTACAGTGTACATCTCAACTGCTTCCACCTTCTACCTCGCCTCCTCCACCACATCCACAATGGCCCCCGCCCTCGACCTGGCCCTCGCTTCCGAGGACTCCATCGACCTGGAGATGCTCCGCCTCCGCGACGAGCTCGCCCTCATCCGCAAAGAAAAGAACGCTCCCTGCTCCAGCTCCGTCGCGAGGTCGACCGCGAGCGTCGCCTCCTCACCATTGCCCGCCAATGCCCCGATGCCCAGCCCACCGTGACCGGCTTACATCCCGGTCGCATCAAGCGATCCCACTCCGAGTCAATTGCTGACGGCGTGTTGGTTCCCGGGGACCTGCCCCTCGCCTTTTCTTACAACGGCGCCGACCGGGCCCAGTTTCTCGAGACCTTCGGCATGCTGGAGTCCCACTTCGTGGAGTACGCGCACTTCTACCTCGACGACACCCAGGAAATCGCCAAAGCACAACCGCACATCGCCGAGCCGCTGTGGAAGGCGTGGGAGGCATTCGTGCGGAGGTCCGCCGTGGAGCCCACCTGGCTCGAATTCCGCCGCTTTCTGTATCACCAGGCGCGCTCTCGTGCCAGCCCGGGACAAATCGAACGCCAATGGGAACAAACCGACCAGCGCGAGAACCAGACGGCTCTTACCTCTGACTCTACCTCAAAGAGTTACAACGCCACCTGCCACGCCTTGTCGACCCCGACGAGCGGTAAAACACGTTTATCGACGGCCTGTTGCCGGATATCCAGGGGTTAGCGCTGGGAATGGGCTATAGCGAGGATGACTTCTCGGACACCGAGGTCGGCCACATCGAACACGCCGAACTGTCCCTGCCGCGCCGACAAGGGCCATTCGTGGTGGTCGACCGCGTGGGAACCCCCGAAAGAGACGTCGCGGGGACTGAAGAACCCCCTGCACGTGTCGGTGTCGTCGCTGCCCTCTAGTCTTTCCGAGGATATCGTTGAGAAACTCGAAGCTCATGAATAGCTGAACATTCAATTCTCGGTAGCTGAAATGGACCTCGGACTTCTCACCGCTTCACTTCGATAGTCGAACGCAACTCAAGGATGCCAGCCCTCTTGTCGCATATGAGCAGTGATTGCTGTCTTTGAAATCGGTAGAAACTTCGCCGCCTATCATCACATAGTGTCGAGGACGACTCCTTGTAATCCGCATCTGCATATTTCACACGGGTCAAATCAAGTCCCTATGGCAATCGACATTGGGGCAGATCAGGAGTCCCCCATGATTTTGGCAATGTCAATCTGCCTCCGCTAAAGCCACCGCGAGGGATACGTGCGGGGCTCGTCTGTGTCAGGATTAATTCCACCAACCGAAGGCTGCAAAGTCTTCCTGGCTGCACTCGCTGATCCGAACGTCAATGCGGGGATCGTCGATTGCCTTCCGGCGGAGTGTGATGGATCTCTCTTAACAGTCACTCGCCCCGGGCATTGGTAACCCGATCTCCCTGACGACTCTACCTTCGCCATGGCCAGTATCTCCGACAACACAATCACCCTGCAGAGCGACGCGCTTTGTGTCACCGTCCGGGTCGACCAGGACGGGACGGTGGTCTTGCAAGAGGTCAATCCCCCAGAGAGCACTCCGAAACGGTCGGCCTCCAGGTTCTCTCCACTCATTCTACACCATTAGTCGAGATTCGACTAGCTGGCGAGGGAGCTGCGAAGCACAAGTCATCCAAAACCCTCATCGGTGGGTATCTAGGAACCCGCTTGACATACAAAGCCCATGATCCATGAGACACCACACACTAGAACCCTTGATGTGACGTTGGTGGACAACAGCGACTCCCCCATTACCGTCGTATCGCACCTCACTGTCTACCACGCAACTCCTGTTCTACGTGCGACTGCCACGGTGCGGAACGATGGCGATCGCGACATTGTTGTGACGCAGCTCTCCTCGCTCGTCCTCGGCGGATTGACAGCGGGCTCGAAGAAATGGTGGTCTGATTAATCCTCTCCGTCCCCAATAACTCGTGGTTCCGCGAGGCCCAATGGATCGAGCATGACCTTCCCAGTTTGGGGATCGATGACTACGGGGTCTATGGTCATCCAGAGGACCACTGGGGCTCCCTGGCCCATTATGCAGTCTCCAACCGGGGTTCATTCTCCACCGAGGGCCATCTCCCCATGGGCATGCTGAAGCACCGCGACGACACGGAGACCTGGCTGTGGCAAGTCGAGAACAATGGATGCTGGCGCTGGGAAATCGGAGACTGGAAAGACAGTGTGTACCTGGCCGCTGGGGGGCCCGTGGAAATTGACCATGACTGGCGACAGCGACTCTCACCGGGGCAGACGTTCACCACTGTACCGGTCGCCGTCCACTCATGTCCCGGCATCTTATGATGCTGCATTCGCCGCGATGACCCTCTACCGCCGGCAGATGAGACGGCCACATGCCGACCACGAGCGTTTGCCGATCATCTTCAATGACTATATGAACTGCTTGATGGGAGACCCGACCGACCAGAAAATCCTCGCCCTCGTCGAACCGGTCCTTCAAACGGGCGCAGAGTATTTTGTGATTGACGCTGGCTGTACGCCGACGATTCCGGCTGGTGGGATGTGTTGGGTTGTGGAGCCATCCGAGAAACGGTTTCCCATGGGTTCAAGCAGCTGCTCTCCCATCTGAGGGCACAAGGCCTGACGCCCGGGCTCTGGATCGAGCCCGAAGTCATCGGCGTGCGAAGTACCGTCGCGCAGGAGCTTCCCGAGGAAGCGTTCTTCCAGCGCGATGGCCAGCGCGTCGTGGAGAAAGGCCGATATCAGCTGGATTTCCGGCACCCGGCCGTCCGCAATCGCATGCACGGATCATCCATCGTCTCGTCACGGGTATGGGGTAGGCTATTTCAAATTCGATTACAACATTGAGGTCACGCAAGGGACCGATATCAACTGTTCCAGCCCTGGCGCCGGTCAGCTCGAGCATAGTCGGGCATACCTGGGTTGGGTTGTCGAGCTCCATCAGCGGTTCCCGAATCTAGTCATCGAAAATTGCTCCAGCGGAGCTCAGCGGATGGACTACGCGATGCTGTCGGTCCATGCACTGCAATCCACCAGTGATCAACAGGATCCCATCAGGTATGCTGCCATCGCAGCAGCACTACCCACTGCTGTCACTCCAGAGCAGTCGGCGACCTGGGCGTATCCGCAGCCGGAATGGACGATGAGACCAACGCCATGACCGTTCTGAACAGCCTCCTGGGCCGGATTCATCTTAGTGGGCGTCTTGATCTGCTGCAGCCGCACCAATTCGATCTCATCCGACATGGCATGGGTGTATACCGGTCGCTGCGCTTGGACCTGCCGAAAGCCGTTGCCTTTTGGCCTCTGGGACTTCCCCGCTGGCATGACGATTGGTTGGCATTGGGCCAGGCGGTACCCCGCGAGGGGCTTTATTACATCGCCGTCTGGCGGAGAGGCGGACCCGAAGTGACGGAGTTACCGCTTGCCAATCTATATGGTCGTTCGGCCGAGTGTCAACTGTTGTTCCCAGCGGGATTCGCTGTGGAGGCATCGTGGAATGCTTCGAAAGGCACACTGAACGTTCGGCTCCCATCGAGTCCATCGTCCCGTCTATTCAAGGTGATCGCGAATGGGCGATAGATACATCTACTTCTCTAGTATTCCTGAGATTCATTTCTACATTACGTGCAACATTCCGGTAGCATAGGAGGGGTGTGCAACAGCTATCACCCTCAATGCAATACTCCTTCGGTAATTGTATAGATCGCCTTATGACCGTGTTGTTTGGCTGGTAGAGAATAAAAACCCCAGCTGACCCCACTGTAATAATCTCGATGCAGATAAACATACACCCGAGCACAGAAACCTTGCTGAGGTCAGGGCGCGTTGCATGCAATACCAGATAGCTTCCAATCACCAGACCCAAATCACCCCAATGAAGCAATTCAGTCCTGCATGCCAAGCATGATCGACAACAATCGTGCCAGAAGACATCAATCGGTATGTGAATCAGGGTAAAGGAATCGGCTGTAGTCGAATATTGTCTACAGGCGCATCCAGCAATGTTACACCAACCACCCCTGACCATGATGGCAATCCAGCTCCTTGCTTTAAGTCCTTGGGGTGGTGTTTTCACCCTGTATGGGTCGAATCTCCCTTGATCTGCATTTTCCGCTTCCTCGGACACCTGCACAAGTCTTGTCAAGGCCACGGCCATGAAGACACCGGTCCAAATCGTTTCTCCTGCTGATGTTGAGCCCGTGTCTGACGATGGCCGATCAGAACCACACGACGCTGCCTGGCAAGCAAGGGTTCACGATGCCAGAGCGGCCAATAGCCTGGAACACTCCATGAGTGTTGGTCAGGCCCTGCAAGCGTACTCGTGGGGTGTGGCCTGGTCGGTAACCATCTCGATGTCGATCATCATGGAAGGCTACGATACGAATCTGATCGGGAACTTGTTTGGCTACCCTGCCTTCCAACGCAAATTCGGCCGATATCACCCCGATTCTCACAGCTACCAGGTGCCCCAATCGTGGCAGTCAGCCCTGGGCGCAGGTGGTACGGCGGGCTGCATCATCGGCGCCTTTCTGAATGGGTATCTTCTCAAGTACTTTGGGTTCAGAAGGGTGTTCATGGGCGCATTGGTATGCATGTCTGCATTCATCTTCGTCTCAGTATTCGGGGAGACAGTGGGACTCCAGGTGGCCGGTCAGGTTCTATGCGGGTAGGGTGGCTACTTCTTTTGGGAATCTGCATTAACGCTGACATCAATCGTGCATGGTAGCATTCCATGGGGTGTATTCGCGACCATCGGACCAGCATATTCGTCGGAACTGCTGCCAATGGCCCTCCGGTCCTATCTGACTGCCTACGTCAACATGTGTTTCGCAATTGGCCAGTTTATCAGCGCTGGTGTGCTCCAGAGCCTGGTCAATCGTCTGGACCAGTGTCGTATCGCATACCTTTTGCAGTCCAATGGGTCTGGCCTGCCCCGTTATTTGTTCTTGCCTTTTTCATGCCCGAGTCGCCATGGTGGCAAGTGCGTAACGGGCAATACGACGCTGCTGAGAGGACCGTCCGCGGCTACTCCGATCGGGCGATCAAGACACAGCGCGTCAGGCAGTTTTCTATGATGATGTATACCAATCGCATTGAATTAGAGACCTCGGAAGGAACATCCTATCGAGACTGCTTCATGGGAGTGAATCGACGGCGAACCGAGATTGCCTGTATGGCCTTTGCTGGCCAGGTCCTGGCTGGCAGCCAATTTGCCTTCTCGGGGACGTACTTCTTTGAGCAAGCGGGCATGAGCGCTTCGGATGCCTACAAACTTGGTTTGGGAGGAACGGCGATTGCCTTCGTTGGGACCATTCTCTCCTGGATTTTATGAACGTATTCGGCCGTCGCTCGATGTACTTGGTGGGTATGGCTTTCCTTTCCACATGTCTCCTAGTCATTGGTTTCCTTGATCTCGGCAAACACAATACGAATGCTGCCTGGGCTCAGTCGGCTCTATGTCTTTTGTGGCTGTTAACCTTCTCGCTTACCACGGGGCCGTTGGGCTGGTCCATTGCGCCCGAAGTTTCATCCACACGGCTGCGGTCCAAGACCATCTGCCTTGCGAGAAATACCTATTACATCGCCATGCTGGCAGCAAACGTCATCGAGCCTTATATGATTAACCCTGCCGCGTGGAATTGGAGGGGAAAGACCGGTTTTTTCTGGTTCGGGTTCGCCTTTCTGACCCTTCTGTGGGCATTTTTCCGTCTTGCCGAAACAAAGGGCCGCACTTACGAGGAGCTGGATGTGATGTTTGCAGCTGGGGTTCCAACACGCAAGTTTAGGACATACTACGTCGATGCCTATGCGGAACATCCTCCTGTACAGAAAAGGGTTGCAGGGGAAGATGGCTCTAAGGTCAATGACAGGGAAGTCCATGGGCAACGAAGCCCGCTGTGTCAACATTGAGTTTATCATTCTTGGTGCCCTTGTTAAACAATCTTCCAACATTTATGAGATAATATAATTCCGACATCCATCGGAGACACACAATCGGGTAGTCTCCTGTCCCATAGCCTTGACGGCAGCTTCGTCCAATGCAGGCTGAGCAACTTCGGTCTTCCACCACTGGTCGCCATGAGCTCGATACCACTCTGCCGTCCGGGCGAGTCCGTCTGCGAACGATACCTGTTGGACCCATCCAATGGCCTTCAGGCGATCACCGTTCACAACGTAGTCATTGTCATTAAAAGGCCGATCTGGAATTGAAACGACAAAGCTGTCGAATTCTTCCTTGACATCGTGGCCAAACACTTCTAAGACCATACTGGCCACCTGTCGGATGGACACCTCGTCCGCCGAACTGACGTTGTAAATAACCACCCACACTGCCACGGTGGAGAACAGTGTCGTAGGCATCAATCACGTCAGCAACGTAGACGAAGTTTCTGGTGCGACTGCCATCACCCTGCATCGTGAGCTTCTGTCCATCTTTGATGAGCAGTGCAAATTTCGGGATGATCTCTACATCCAAGTGTTAGCATCATACAGAAAGTTACAATTAAAAAACGGGCCGGTTACTTTCGGGATACTGGCACGGTCCAATATGTTGTTGCAACGCAAAATCATCCCAGGAATGTGGAAGCTCTTCTGGTAAGTCATCACAAACATTTCCGCCGCAGCTTTACTTGCAGCGTACGGGTTTGTTGGGTTCATGTGCGTGTCTTCGTCCACGCTCACGCCCCTGGTCTCACCGTACACCTCGTCAGTGGATGCATGGATATATCGCCGAATCTTGCCATGTTTACGCATGGCCTCTAGGAGGTGATACGTCCCGTAGACGTTCATGTCCACAAAGGCACCCGGATCGGTGAACGACTTCTGGACACTGGACTCTGCCGCGAAGTGGATGACACTGTCAATGTCATAATCCTGCAATGTCTTGAGCAGCAGGATTGGTCCTGAAGGTTGCCATGGACGAAATGGAAATTAGGTAAGTTTTGGATCGAGTTGATATTGTTGAGGGACGACACGCTGCTCAATTTGTCAAAGCAGATGACATTGTAGTCATTCCCATACTGATGCACGAGATGATGGCACATCCAGCCTCCTCTGGAAGGTATTAGGCAGACATTCATCTCAATGAACTTGGCAGCCTCGCCCAAGGCACGTACATGAAACCAGCACCTCCAGTGATGAGGATATTTTTCACAGCGGGTTTTGGTGTGTGTTGAACACTGCCAGTCATGGGAATAATAGAAGTAATTGTCATGGTCAACAACAAAAGATAAGATGTTTTTATATACTAGTACTCGTCGAGCAATCGCTTGATGGCAGTTTCCTAACTTCGTTCGCTGCTATATAAATACACACCCGAAAGGCCTTTAGAACGCAGCCAAATGGCCCATTGACTCGTTATAATGCCATCCTGCAAGATAAACTCTCGATACTACTGCGAGAAAGATAGATGGTTACATCACAGAAAGATGTAAATCAGGGAATGCCACGACACGGACTGGATTATCCCTTCTCAAAGTCTTGTGAGGTATGTAAAGACATCTTCTTATGGCAACGAGCAGGGTCACGCACCATCGATGTGAGCAAATCCAATTTCTATCGCCTATCATAACGAGCAACGATATGTGTGCTGACTTCTTGGCGAGCCACTTTGTGCAACAGACCTGCTTCTGAAAAACTCAGGGCTCTACCGCACCGATAACAGTCATGGGAGTATAGAGCAGTGGTCAAACCACCATGGTTTATTTAACTCTCGTAAATCCCTTGCAGGCCGATGACGCCCGTAAGTCGATCTGGCAATCAATCTCTGACGCATATGATGTCGTCGCCTGTAGGGTGCCCAGTATCGGTGAAGGGTAGACACCGGAGGTAAATATAAAGCGGTATTTATCGAGCATTGGCTTACTACCTACTTGACATTGCTCATCCTCGGGTTACGGATTTGAAAGCGACAAGTTCCCAGTGGCTCTGCACCCTTATTCGTGCTGGTGAAAATGATGGCAATCTCAACACAGCTGAAATTCCTGCTATTTGGTAGGCATATTCCATATAAAACGCCGTTAAAGATACCAGAGCAATTTTGGATGTATTAATGGCCCATTTGGAGCATGTTCTGACGACCTTCCTCCAGGAAATGGCTGGATCTCTGGTCAGGTGCAGGAGGCGCTCCAGAAGAGCAACTATTCATTCACGGTCTCTCGTAATCGAATTGAAGACCGAGAAGCGGTGTTGAAGTATGCTATCTTTGACTGACATAGTGCCGCATGTATAATTCTGCTCACATTCATGTACAGTGAGCTGGATCGAGTTAAGCCCACTCATGTCATCAACACGGCAGGCGAGCGAGGGAAACTGAACGTTGACTGGTGTGAGACCAACAAGGAGCAAACCATCCGATCCAATGTTCTCGGAGCGATTAATCTCGCGGATTGCTGTTCCCTTAAGGGAGCTCACCTCACCCATTTTGGATCTGGCTGTATCTATGACTATGACAACAAGCACCCCTGGGGAGGACCCGGGTACACAGAGCAAGACGAGCCCAACTTTACAAAGAGCTTTTTACTCGTACACCAAGGTGCTGTCAGAACAAGTATGCACGGCGTTCCGGACTGTGGATGTTTTGGACTGACTCAATATGCCCTAGATTCTCAAGGAATATGCCAATGTGCTCATCCTCCGGATCCGCAATCCGATCGCCGCCGACTTGCACCCGAAAAATATGATCGTGAAGATGACATCCTACAGCAAGCTTATCAATGTCCCAAATGTAAACCAGCTTCCTCGCCCAATTCGTTTCTCATAAAATCTAATACGTCCTCAGTCTGGGAGCATTCTCCCTAGCCTGATACCTGCAGCCGTTCTGCTAGCAGAGCACAATGAGACCGGGATCTATAACTTTGTAGGTGTAACTGGCTATTATTCCTGAATACTCACTAACATCGTGGCCCAGACCAACCCGGGAGCGTTCACCCACAATGAATTGATGGAGCAGCTGAAGAAACACGTTTGGCCCTCGCTCACCTGGTCCAATTTCTCGGAGGAGGAGCAGAAGAAGATCCTGCGTGCCCCACGATGCAACACCGAGCTAGACGTGAGCAAGCTGCAGCAAAAGCTGAACGAGTATGGGTACCACCTTCCCACTGCGCAGGAAGCAATGGAAGATGCCTTCCTCAAGATTAAAAGCACACAAGAGGCGAATGTTTAAACACTTGGCACTCATGAGAAATCGACTACTGTGACTTGCATTGACGGATAGAATGGGAACTATTGCACGCGATGTCAATGAATGAGTGTTATCAGATGCGTCTACTTGAAGAAGTATGGGTCCCGGCAGTCCCACCCAGCCACGCATGTTTCTCTTAGCACCGTAAGACTTGCGAGTGGATATTTTGCTCGTTTTCCGTGGGTCAATCCTGTAAACTCCGACGCCCACCTCGGTCGTAGTGCTCCTCGTGCCGTTGGCCATGAACTTTCCCCTGGATCATCCAACACCACTCCTACCTGAGGGTAATCCAGATAGTTCCAGTGATCAAATGACAGAACTTGTATGGTATCTGCGCTTCCACTGATACTATATTTGTCAGAAACACTCCCCATACACGCAATTCCGAGAGCTCGGAGATATGCCGCCAGAGACGACGTGGACGGCCGCCACGCCCGAGTCCACATACCACTCCCACCACGGCAGAAGCGCCGATCTCGTCAAGAGAAGGAAAGGTGTAGCGGGGAAACTTCGGCTTCACAACCATTCATTCATCTATCTAGCACCAGGGCTGTGAGGGCGAGTGGATGGAGGCTGCCTGGCTCGCCCAAGTCAAGCCACCTCTGCTAGCTGAAACGCTCCTACAGAGAATCATGTGTTTAAGCTATGTTAGCCTCAGGATGGTCCTAGATGGAGCTGTTATTTCCGCAGCCCTACGTAATGGACGACGGGGGAGGCGCTCCTCGCTGCATGGGGGGCCCACAAGACTATCCATCCAGCAAGTTCGGAGTGTTCATCCATCGCCGTCATATAAACTCCCCCTCGCAGCCCCAATGGTTTTGTTTGAAAGCCACGGTCACTCCTGACAGACCAATTCATTCATTCCTTCCTTGCCACTCTTTTGCTATTCCCCTCGCTATGCGTCAGTCTGCCCGTGCTGCTGTTGCAGCGCTGGTTACCACCGCCAGCGCCGCCTCTCTCGCTGAGGTGTGCACCGTTTCCAATGTCCAGGCCGCTCTCTCTTCCAATGGTACTCTTCTGGGCATCAATCTGTTGCCATCCACCGTGACCGCGAACGAAGTCTACAATGCAACCGTCGGAGGCATGGGCGCGACCTCGTCGAGCTCCGCCACATACGACTACTGCAACGTGACCGTCACCTACACCCATACCGGTAAAGGTGATGAGGTCGTCGTCAAGTACGCCTTTCCCAGTCCCTCCAACTTCCAAAATCGGTTCTATGTCGCCGGTGGAGGTGGTTTCTCCCTGTCCAGCGATGCCACGGTGGTTTAAGATATGGGGCGGCCGGGGGAGCCACCAGTGCGGGCTACGATGCGTTCTCGAACAGTTATGATGAAGTCATGCTATACGGAAACGGGTCTATCAACTGGGATGCCACCCACATGTTCGGATATCAGGCGCTGGGGGAGATGACTCAGATCGCCAAACCGCTGGCTCGAGGGTTCTATGACCTTGCCGACGACACCAAGATCTACACTTACTACGAGGGATGCTCGGACGGAGGCCGTGAGGGGATGAGCCAGGTTCAGCGCTGGGGAGAGGAGTATGATGGTGCGATCACGGGCGCCCCGGCCTTCCGGTTTGCTCAGCAGCAGGTTCACCATGTCTTTTCGTCTGCGGTTGAGCACACCCTCGACTACTACCCGGAACCGTGCGAGCTAGACAAGATCGTCAATGCCACCATTGCTGCATGTGATCCTCTGGATGGTCGAACAGATGGTGTGGTGTCTCGCACGGATCTGTGCCAGCTGAACTTCAACCTGTCGTCCATCGTCGGCGAACCCTACTACTGTGCTGCCCAAAATCATACCTCCCTCGGATTCGGCTTCAGTAAACGAGGCCTGGGCAAGCGACAGGCGCAGGGCAGCAGCACACCAGCTACCAGCCAGAACAGAATGGCACTGTCTCGGCAGAAGCTGTAGCCGTGGCTAAGGCTATCTACAATGGTCTCCACGATTCCCAGGGCCAGCGCGCCTATTTGTCCTGGCAGATTGCCTCGGAGCTGAGTGATGCCACTACTGAGTACAACTCCGACACCGAGTCGTGGGAGTTGAGCATCCCGTCTACTGGCGGGGAGTATGTCACCAAGTTCGTGCAGCTGCTGAATATCGACAACCTCTCGGACCTCGATGGCGTCACCTACGACACACTCGTCGATTGGATGAACACGGGTATGGTGCGCTATATGGACAGCCTGCAGACCACCCTCCCGGATTTGACCGCGTTCCAATCATCAGGGGGGAAGCTGTTGCATTATCATGGGGAATCTGATCCCAGCATTCCCGCTGCCTCTTCGGTGCACTACTGGCAGTCGGTCCGCTCTGTTATGTATCCACATCTCTCGGCAGCGGAGAGTCTGGAGAAGCTGGCTGATTGGTATCAATTCTACCTGGTGCCCGGAGCAGCGCACTGTGGTACCAACTCGCTTCAGCCGGGACCCTACCCCCAGAACAACATGAACATCATGATCGACTGGGTAGAGAACGGGGTGCAGCCCTCGCGTCTCAACGCCACGGTATCCTCTGGTGTCTATGAGGGCGAGACCCAGATGCTGTGTCAATGGCCGACCCGTCCGCTCTGGCATGGCAACGGCTCCAGTTTTGATTGTGTGCACGACGCTAAGTCGATCGACAGCTGGACGTACGAGTTCCCAGCTTTCAAGGTCCCGGTGTACTAGAACAGGTAATTATCTTGTGAGTGATGTGTGGCAGGGTCTCTCAAGCAGAAATGCCCTCGTCAGTATTTGTTTAGGGGATGCTCTTTTCGTTGGTTGATTCCTTTTCATCTTATATATTTACACTTCTTTGACCAGTTTCGGGCAGCTGGGGTATACTCATGCCAATCGAAATTTATGAGCTTCTATGTATATTTTTCCAACTGACCGTGTATGCAAATTGTGATGATGTAGAAATGCGTGAGGACAACAAGGTGATGCATGGATAGTGTGGCGTACGGCCGGAATATATCTCAGAAACCGTTGACAATGCTTCCGTACCAACGCCATAATATTCGAAATGGCGCAGCCCGTCTTTTTTTCACATGTCAAAACCAAGTTTGTAAACAGGATGATGAAAGACCATGTACCTAATCATCATATGGCTGACCAATATGCCCGGATTCTGCAGGGAATCGGCCGGCTACGAGCAGGATTACCTCACCGATAACGATAGAAACGACCGGATGTCCTGAAACCAAACGTTATCATTGGTATCATGTATCTACCCTGCGATCGTTCTATTCTGCCATGAGAAAGATGCACGTTTAGGAGTCCCCGTAGCATCGCCGACGGTGTTGCGTGGATCTTCAGGGCGATCAGCGGCACGCTGACAACCGCTACACCAGATGCAGAAAAGTTGCCACGGCGCGAGGGAATCGGTCACTGGTATCGCTTGTCTGGGTTGGTTTCCAAAGGGCTGACAAGGCGCAGAGGGGGACAGTGAGCATGAAAGTTACGATGCATCCAGCCAGACTGGTAGCAGATGGCCCCCAAACCCTGTGATTCCACTTCCAACACTAGGCTGTGTCTTTTATTCGACGCGATTGGCATATTCTAGCAGAACGATCCCGCGACTGCCCCAAGATCATCCCCAGAATCGGCCTTGATGTTCCTCAGCCGGGCCATATAAGGCTGGGGATGTGACGGCATGAGAACGCGCCCAAAGCAGGCGCCGAGTTTCTCCTTACCACTACCCCCCATACAAAAAAACCGTTGCATGATTAGCCGTACATCAGCATCGTATCCGTCGCCATGCTGAACGACTTCGTGCGCATGTTGGGGCTGGCGTCCCTGCTTCCAGCCGCCAGTGCATCGGCTATTGAGCGCGCCTCCGACCAACGCCCCGTCTACGCCATTGCGCACCGTGTCCTCCGCAATTCCTCGGTCACCGACGCGCTGAGCCACGGGGCCAACGCCCTGGAGGTCGACCTGACAGCTTGGAATGTGGAATGGTGGGCCGACCACGATGGGACCGAAAACAGCGCGGGTGCCACGGCGCGCGAGCTCTTCGCCTTTATCGCCGAGCAACGTGAAGCAGGCGAGGACATTTCCTTCGTGTGGCTGGACATCAAGAACCCAGACTACTGTCAGACTGACCGCGACTGTTCCATCGAAGCGCTGCGTGATCTCGTTCGACGGACGTTGGAACCGGCTGGCGTCCAAGCGCTCTATGGCTTCTTCCAGACGGCCGACAGTCGAGGCTACGGCGTCATCCGGGACTCGCTGGACTCGAACGAAGCCATCTGCCTGAACGGGGAGGCCAATGAGGTGTTGGAGGCATACGACAGGACCGGGACGGGTATCACAATCGCCCAGCGGGTTATGGACTATGGCTGGGTGCAGCTGGACCAGGGCTTTGGAACTTGCCACGAAGAAACCTACCAGACCTGCACCGAGCTGCGACAGGGCGAGGCGCGCGACCAGGGGACGCTGGGCAAGGTCTTCAGCTGGACCAGCACCGACTCGGATACGGAACGCGTGCAACAGCTGCTCGGGGGGGCCAACATTGACGGGATAATCTATGGCTATCAGAACGCGGACTACGATGACAACGAGGTTCCCCGGGCGGCAGGCCAGGATATCATCGACTTCGTGCGCGAAAACTCTCAGACGCTGCGGATGGCCACGGGGGCGGATGCTCCTTGGTAGAGCAATCGTGGGTGATAATGTGACAGAGTGCAGATCCCCAGAGCATTGCATATAGAATCATCACTCAATGGACGCATAGTTGGCCCCGATATGGTCGCAACGTTTCGTTCATAGTATCATTATGAAGGCGATGACAGGATTGGCCGTTGTAGTCTGTTCATTAACTTCCAAAGAGAAGAGCGACTGATAGATTCCACACATTGCAAGAACAGCAGACCCGCTGGTCGATGGAAGCTACTCAGCGCATGAATATTAGTCCTCACGTGTACTGTACATCCAGACATCACTGGGATACACAGGCAAGAGGCCGTTACGCGCAAACTACAGCGCGCTAATCACAATGATCACCAGCGTGTAGGTCGTCAGGAGAAGGAGCAGACGAGCCCTCATTCAGTTCTAGGGCGGGAGATGACAGGAGAGACAAAGTAGTCCTCACGACAGCAGGGCATGCAGTGAGCGAGGGTGGCCTCGGACTGCAGTATGGATCGAAGCCACGTAAGGCGACTGAGGTTTGACGACACCAACGTGGCCGACGTTAGAGCCGCTTAGAGTTCCTTCCGACGCTACTACTTAGTACAGGATTCGGTCTTGGCATCATTGGCCTCTCAGTCGCCTCCAATGCACGAGACATGCGCCGATAGGTACCAGCTCGGTCCGCATCACACCGCTGCCATGTCGCGCATCCGAGGCCCCAGAGGGATTGTTCAGTAGGTCATGGACTGTGAGAAGGCCATTACCCCGTACATAATATTAATGATGTGGACCCAGAATCCTAAGCCTGGATCGGCAACGCTTTTTTTCCAAATTTTCATGGCGGCCCACTCCCGAGGTCGGCAACGGCATAAGACTTTTCCCAGCGTGAAAGCTCGCCATCCGCCCCTGGGATCATGATCGTTGGGACCAGTTCGTAGTTTTTCGACCTCATCTGTCACTAATATCGGCCTGTCTCTCGCCATGGGACGTCCGGAGGTCGAAACTCCGAACCTGGAGCTGCACCAGCTCCCCTCCCACGTCTCCATCGCCCAAACGTTTTCGCCGCTGCGGGAGGTGGTCTTTGTGTTCGTGATATGCATGGCCCAGTTCATGACCCAGGCGGGCTTGGGACAATGCCTGGCCCCGTTGACCGTGATTGGGGAGAGCCTGGGGGTCCAGGACGACGGGCAGCTTAGCTGGTTCATTGCGGGCTTCTCCCTGACCGTGGGTACCTTCATTCTCTTCTTCGGACGCTGCGGTGATGTCTTTGGCTATCGCCTGATGTTCATCATCGGGTTTCTCTGGTACGCCCTGTGGTCGTTGGTGGCCGGACTGAGCGTGTATAGCAACGAGATCCTGTTCATCTTTGCTCGCACGCTGCAGGGACTCGGGCCGGCGATGCTGCTCCCCAACGGCCTGGCTATCCTCGGCGCGACCTACCACCCGGGCAAGAGAAAGGACATGGTCTTTGCGCTCTTCGGGGCGACGGCTCCCAATGGGGCGATCATCGGGGCCGTATTCGCCTCCCTCCTGACCCAGTTCGCCTGGTGGCCCTGGGCGTTCTGGGTGACGGCCATTGTGTGCGTCATCCTCGCGCTTCTGGGCTGGCTGGTGATCCCCCGATCCACCATGAAAGAGATGAGCCCGTGATTGGCCTTATGGCGTGGCTCCACGAACTCGACATCATCGGGGCCTGTGTGGGCGTCGGGGGTCTGATCGTGTTCAATATTGCCTGGAACCAAGCCCCGATCGTCGGCTGGGAGACGCCCTATGTCTACGTCCTGCTGATCGTAGGAGCTCTAATTCTGGCCCTGTTCTTCGTCTGGGAGATGTACTACGCGCAAAAACCGCTCATCCCGTTCCATGCGCTGACCCTCGACGTCTCGTTTGTGCTGGGCTGCGTCGCCTGCGGCTGGGCGAGCTTTGGCATCTGGATCTACTACACCTGGCTGTTCCTCGAGCGCATCCGGGGAATATCGCCCCTGTTGGCGTCAGCGCAGTTTGTTCCCCGGGCATCTCGGGACTGCTCGCTTCCGTCACGACCGGGTTCCTCATGAGTCGGATCCGACCCGGTTGGATCATGTTGATGTCCATGGTTGCGTTCACCGTGGGCATCATCTTGATGGCGATTGCCCCCGTGGATCAGACGTACTGGGCGCTGACGTTCGTGTCGTTGGTAGTCATGCCCTGGGGCATGGACATGTCTTTCCCGGCTAGCACCGTGCTGCTGTCGAATGCGGTCGAGCGCAAACACCAAGGCATCGCGGCCAGCTTGGTGACAACCGTGGTCAACTATAGCATCTCCCTGGGCCTCGGATTTGCGGGGACGGTTGAAGTCCACGTCAACCGCGGTGGACAGACCATGCAGGATGTGCTGTTCGGGTATCGTGGAGGCTACTACATGGGCATTGGATTTGGGGGGTTGGGGGTGGCCGTGAGTCTGATCTACCTGGCCAAGAGTATCTGGAAGGACCGGCAGGTCCGGGATTGCAAGGGAGATGATGTACATTCTGATCCTTGAACCATCGAGGAGACTAATTAATACATTAATAACGGAACCGTACTGGGCTCCCTGTGTTCCATGTCAGTAAAGCCCTAGCGCCTACAAATTCGTGACTCGCTCTCTGTCCCCCATCATGATAGTATCGGGAAAGACAACCCAGGGAACTGTCCCACGGCAGCTGCAAGACTTTTGCTTCAGTTCCTCCTCTTTGGGTTGCCACGCACCTCCCGTGTGTCGGCACGCATAACCAGATCCACCGTATTCGAGCCGGATCGCAGTCCAGCGTTTCATCCGGCGCTCTCAGTTGGCCGGAGAGAATCCGCCCCCACGATACCGCAGCTGCATGGACTGGGATGCTGGATGCACTTCCTGAGCTGAGCGGCGGCGGTCGTCTACGTAGCAGTGGTACGATATTCGTCCCCGTACCCTATGGTCCTCTACACCCCAGAGAGTCTATGGGCGTGTTGGGTTATGACTTTGATCATGCTAAGACTTAGACTACTGATACCAGATTCGTAAAGTTCGGGGTTTGTACCCTTTTCACATCGGAAGGATGAAATGTCAATCCTATCTTTGAAAACCCTGCCACCCAGACACTAGGCAATAATGTACACATCTCCCGGGCCGCTGGCCTCTAATAAGACACCTGGCTAAGGCTCTCGGGGGACGCTCTGGATGATTGACCCCTGTCGTATCGGACCTCGTAGTCGATGGTCTGGACAAGGACATCGTCCCGTAAATTTCACTGACTGTCCCTGCGGTCCACCTCCAGTCGATTCCGAGTGAAACTGGTGGACAGGGAATTCCGAGCCTGTGACCGACGGGATCGCCCTGCACGACGGCAAATCGTGTCTCCTGTTGTTGATGCTCTTGTCTCCGCCGTATGGCTGGACGGTCCCTCGGACACCGAGAGTTCGAAAAAATCGGTCACCATCCCACCCATCATGCCCGTTTGGAGGTCGGCGAGAACCCGACGGAGGGGAGGAATACAATTACTCACGAGGGAGGCGCTCTGCACCAGCTGGAGCCAGACAGCGGACATGAGCGCATTCCATGGCCGATCCAGCGGCGAAGCGTGGAAGTATGGTCGGAGAGACAGCAGCCCCGGGATGGTGAGGATCGGGACACTATAGGTGGAGGTTGAGTTCACACACACCCATAACATACGGAGGTCTTCTTGGCACTGACAGTATCCGAAGGACGAAGAGGGCGGTAATCTGATGACGCCTCCGCTCCGGGATCTGGACTTTGAGTAGCAAGGCCACAGGCAGGACGATAACTGCCACGTCTAGGAGGATATGGACCACTCCAAGCCCGACATAGATGGCGTATTGGTTCGTACATCGCTTAGGCGTAGCGCTCCACGACGGCCATGATCGCATTGGAGACCGAGGGCAACGAGACCGGCGATCGCCCATCCCCCGATGAAACCGAGGACGATCTTGCATGCGTAGGATACCGGTTGGAAGGGTTCGAGGGAGAGAACGAGGAGGAGAACAGCTGCTTTTGAACCAGCCAAGACGGGAACGGCAAGAAGCTGGCCGGCGCAGAGATTCTTGCATATCCATTAGTTCTATACATCAATCATGGCCAGGAGACATCCTAACCTTGGTGTACGGTGCAAATGACTCTGTCTTGAGCACATGGCGTTGCTTTCCGATTCCATGCATGGCGGCCTCGATGATGCACGCACTCTGGGCAATGAACAGAATCTAGCCGGCCATTCTCAGTCTCATGGATCGGGGAAGTCAATAGACGGACGACCGTACGCAGCTCATCATCAACACCACGTCGCTCAAAGGAAGAGTTCGAAGCATTCGAATCCGCGACGCCACTGCCGTGATCGTTGCGAGGGACGTCAGGATGAGTAGAATCAGGCTCGTCGTGATCAGCCACGCTGCATGGTCATCCGAGGTCACAGGCAAGAGCGGTGGCAACAGATTGTCTCCACTGCTTGCACCGGCCATGACGACGGATGGCTCCAGTTCATGTCGACGATATCACCGGCAGAACCATGGAAAGCGGGAGAGGATAATGCTGTTTTGTGTGCGACAGCCAGCATGGTCGACTGCACCAGGGTTTGCGGAGAGTCCAACGACCAATCCAACAGCCATTGCAGGAGATAGACAAGCAACCTGGTTGCCAAGTACTCATGGGGTGTTCATAACGAGCCAGGGCACAGGGATGCAATTGCACGAAGGAATTAGGGAAGTCCGCTAGTATGCAGGTAGCGATGCAGATCGGCTCGGCGTGGGTGGTTGAACTCGTATGTAACATCGCGAGCTCCCATCCCCCTGCAGGTTGGGTTATCAATGCGGCATTTTCTTATCATGGCCCCCAGCTGGCTCTCTGATGCTGCTCAGCAGCTGGACGCATCTCCGTGACCCTCCTCTCTTCAGCACGGCCAGGCAACATGTAGCGCCACGAGATGGCCCCCTTGAAGGGAGGCAAACTGTCTGTTGGCCACGAGACAGCAAATTTGCGCGATGGAAGTGAGACCTCCAATGCCCATGGGTTGGCCGAGAAGGTCAAAGTCAAGGTAGGATAACAATTCTCCAAACAAGGATGCCGGACTGCGAGGATATTGACCCATCACACAGCGGCTCTTCAACTTCACGCAAATATTCTTCTTCTCTCTGACGTTCATGTCCAGTTGGGAGACCCAGGCGCTGTGAGCCACCCGTCCCTATACATCTTCCTTATATACCCGTGGACATTGCTGAGGGGATAGGAATCTGAATGCGGTCCTTACCAATGGCGGCCCGGAGGCCCTGGCCTGGGGCATTGTCATTGTCATCTTCGGAGCCATGGCGCAGTCAGCGTCGCTGGCCGAGATGGCATCGATGCAGCCCATCGCCGGTGCCCAGTATCATTGGACGAGCTACCTCGCTCCCCAGCGGCAGAAGCGATTCATCACCTGGATGCAGGGTATGGCCGGATACACCCCCGGGATACAGCGAATATTGACGGGCAACAGGATGGGTGACGTGGTTTGCGTGGATCTCGCTGCTCTGCGGCGTTGCCAACACCACGGCCACAATGCTCCAGGGACTCGCCACGGCCAACTACCCGGATTATAAGGCGAAACAATGGCACCTGACCTTGATCATCTTCGCCATGCTGGTTCTCCAGGCGTTGATCAGCATGTACGCGTTCTGGATTATACCCTGGATCGAGCTGATGGCGGGGGTCCTGCACATCTGCCTTTTCGTGATCTTCTTGGTTGTGTTGGTCGCCCTGGCAGGTCGTCATAGCGCCGAGTTCGTGTTTTTGCGCACGCAGTCACTATCGGGCTGGGATAATACGTTCGCCTCGTGGAACATCGGCCTCTTGACGCCAACATGGGGATTCGTTGGTGGGTCGAACCGTGTGCAGCACCTCAATCGATCGCGTCTGACCGAAGGATATCTCTAGGGCTCTATGGTGCCGTCCATATGAGCGAAGAAACCCGCCGGGCACGGCAGGCTGTACCCCGATCCATGTTCTACACGGTGATCGTGAATGGGATTTTGGCCTATGGCATTGTCATCTGTATGCTCTTTACTATGGGTCCAATCGAGAACGCCCAGAGTGCCGATTTCCCCATTATTGAGATCTGCCAACAAGCCACGGGATCGACCAAGGCGGCCACGGCCATGGTCTGTGGGTTACTGGTTATCTCTCTGTCGGTGACCCTGGCGAGCATTGCATCCGTGTCGCGCTTGACGTGGGCATGGGCCCGCGATGGCGCTTTGCCCCAGTGGTTCGCACAGGTAGGCTGTCCCTGGAGCCGTCGCGGTGGACCGTACTGACCTTCTCTATGAATAGATCGACCGGAGACACAATGTACCGGTCCGCGCAGTCTGGCTGCCGGTGCTGATCGTGATGTGTCTGGCCTGTCTGAATATCGCCTCATCGGCCGCTTTCGGGGCGTTTGTCGCGCTGGGCTCCATCGGCCTGTTCGTCTCGTACTTTATCGCCATCGGCTGCATGATACACAATCGTCTTGGTGGCGACCCGGCGCCCCCGGGAGAGTGGAGTATGGGAGCCCTGGGACTGCCCGTCAACCTGTTTGCCCTGGTGTATACCCTGTATACCCCGTGGGTGACGGTGTGGCTCGCTTTTCCGTCGTACCTCCCCGTCACTGGCGAGAATATGAATTACGCTGCGCCTATCTTGGGGCCTCAACGTTGTTCGCACTGGCGTACTGGTTTCTGAAGGGACGCAGGCGGTGGGCCGGTCTGAATAAGCAGGTTGTTCGACTGGTGGTGGAGGAGAGAGAACTCCGGCTGAAGTAGTCTTCTAGTCTTCCTTGAGGATCCTCTGGTCTAGAATTGTGGTTTTCTTGGTTTCTATGTACGACCTGTAGTTGTCTGAGCTCGATCGTTCGGGAAGACATACATTGGTCCCATTGGCCAGTGGGCGTGGGGCGTCCATTGAAAAGTCCTGTTCGGCCCAGTCAGAAGCATGGAAAAGTGTGGGTCTGCTCTATTTTAGGCCATGGAAAGTGACTGAGATTTCCCCTGTTCCAGTCGTTCCAGTGGTTGCAGAGTACAGCAGATTCTTATACTCCGTACAGTAGTCCTCCCAACCGTGTCCCGGCTTCAGGATCGTCGATCGATTGACAAAGTCAACCATCACCATGAGCCCGTAGACCTGCCATGTACGTCCGCATTGCGTTTCTCTGGACCTCCGTCCTGCTGTCGATCACCCACGCGGCCTTTCTCCGACGGTTCCCCTGCAGCCTCCAGGACAATGCCGCCATCGAACGTCTCTTTGAGCCGCTCTCGCTGAGCGGATATATGCTCGCTTACGACGATACCACGATGCTTTCACTGCAAGTCTCCGGGGATTATGCATTTAATGACTGTGATGCGCGGGGAGGGGCAGCTGCACGCATCGAAGCGGACGCCCAGGTCCTGGGTCGCTCAGTGGGACTTGAACCCCTGCAGCCGGAAGGCATGGGCATTTGCCCAACACATTCCCCTGCGGATTATCCCCGGTGAGTATTGCTTTTCTGCATCGCCGGAGACTGGCAACTGACGGTCCAGGTCCGACCCTCAAACATATGCATGGTACAATGCGTCATTCTCCCTGGATCACGCATACCATATGCATACGCTCGCCGCAACTATTCGTCTTCGACTGAATGGCAGCGACATTAGCTGCTTCTCCGCTGATATCACTCCCATATCGGGGACACGGCGTCCACGGTTCTGAAAGCGGTCCCCTTCGCTCTCATGGTCCTGACTGGGCTGATCTCGAGCGTACTCAAGACCATCTGGACCCGGGCACGAACTAGCTTTCGCTACGAGATCGCGGATGCGCCCCATGATCCGGCCGAATCATATTTGCCCGGGGTGGGCGAGTGCTTACAATACATCCAATTTGTCTTTTTCATGGGATGTCTGACCGTTTCGTACCCCGGGTTCTTTCGCGCGTCCACGAGCGAGCTGGCCTGGTCGTCTCTAGTTTTCAAAAACTGGCCCATCACTCATCAGTTCGTCTACCCTGGCGTGCAGGACGGGATCTATGCGTTCAATGCCACCCATGGGCTGGAGGAAATGGCCCAATTCCTTGGAGCGACGACTATGAGTGATGTCTGGACCAATGCGGTGGTCAATCTCTCCCTCGTAGTGGCGGGCACCCTGGTGACCGTCCACCTCCTCTGGCTGGGGGATTGGGCGTGGCAGTCCTTCCGCCTGCGCAATCCGACGCCCTTGCTGTGTCCCCGGACAAGTCTGCGGCCATATATCGAACGCATTGGCTGGTGCGTCGCTCGTATCGTGGTCGATTACTTTCTCTTTCCCGTCGTCGCATTCTCCCTCTATCAGCCGCTGAAGGCTTCCTGGTTCCCGGTATACCGCACGTTTCTCGCCGTCTCCTTCGTCGCGGTGTTGGCGGGGTCGGTGGCCTTCGTCGTGCACCAGCTGCTCAAGGGCAATCGACAGACCCGCTTCTTTCACAAAGCATCGTTCCCGCTACGATCCTCTGATGACTGGGCGTCCAGTTGCTTGTATGGCATCCCATTTGTCAGAGGAATTGCGGTAGGTGCGTTACAAAACTCGGGCATGGGCCAAATTATCGTCCTCGCAGGCTGTGAGCTTTACATCCTAGCGTGCATGTTGTACAATCGCCAGTGCCAAGGTGCCTGGAGACATACTGTACTGTCTTTTGCCAGACTATTTACGGTGGCAATGAGCTGCACTTTCCTTCCGTCGATCGGTGCAGGAGAGGAAGCAAAAGCCGTCGTGGGATACACCATCCTCTCCGTCCACACGACCGTTCTCTGCGCCGGATTTATTGTAGATTGTGTCTACGAGACAGTCATAGTGACATTATTCAAGCTGGGAGTACTCGATCCCGGCGCAATGGCCGACAGTCATGACTCTCAGCAAGCCCCGGTATGTTGCTCAAACACCTCAAAGCATGGCATCTGCTCACAACGCTCTAGGTCTTTGGGATTGGGCAACTTTCCCGACGATCTGCCCGACGGCTCTCTTTTGCGCGGCTTCCCGCACTCACTCCAGCTGGTAAGCCATAGATGTCCGTTGCATTTTCACCAAGCTGACCATGCCAGACAATCATCTCTCACACCTTGCTGAGACGACCACCTCGCATCAGTCATCATACCTCGGCGACCCTTGTTATAAGACGGATCATACCTCATTTTTCCGGTCTTCCAGATCTGACACCCCCTCGATCCGTTCTACCGCGGATAGCATCACTGCGGCCATCCGCTTGGACCCTGTGCCGCTGGATGATCTGGATGTGTACGGGAGTAATCGAGGGTACGTGGATTACTCTGTTCGTGAATCCGATCAGTATTATAGCCGTCCATCGCCGCTCCCAGTCGTTGGAGGCGGGGATAACTGTTCTGGAAACAACCCGGATGGTTTCATCGGTCGAATCACGGGGTGGCGGTGGTGGAAGCGAAAGCCGAAGAGGACAAGTGGATTTGAGGTCATTAGGCCTAATGCGCTTGGAACTCAGGTCTCTCCACACCTGAGCAGTCCCGGAAGTACCTAATTTTATTATATGTTTGTATCAGACCCTCATACCTACAGCGGCCGTATTATACGTCAATTAACCTAATTATGTCGTACGGACAATATGTCATCTGTGGGCAACAGGTATCACCCACTACCCTATGCAGCCCCTAGACCTACATACCACAGAAACTGCAGATGCTGTAGGCTCCACAAGACAGTAGATGTGGGCAACGTGCCTTGCAACTGGGCATCAAGGTGTAGCGTGTCGACGTTTAGATAGGAGCGCCGGGAGGCATGTCTGTAGGAACCACCCGGCGAACATCCGGGTCAGAAATTTGCTGTTACGTCTGATTCCAACGGTCTTCCTCATAGCTTCACACATCTGGAATGTTCTGGCGGGTTGCCGCCGGACCGCTGCAGGTCTGATCTCGGAGGGCTCAACGAATGGTTGAACAAGCCCGGTCTACAAGTCTGTTATGATACACCGTGTAGATGAGCCAGATCGAAACTGGACTCTCACTGAGACAATTCTCGCGACACATACAATGCGAACCATGCAAGGGAACTATCCAACCCAGACCAAGTTCGGAATGGTCAAATGGGGAAAGATATATATTAACGATAAGGTCCGGCGATGGAAGCGAGACATTAACATGTGCCTGGAAGTTTCCCATGAGTAATGATATAGGGACGTGCGCCCCCCCATCTCTATCCACACTGTTTTCACCCTTGGGACTCCCAGATTGCATCATGTCTCCCTACAAACTGTCGTCCTGTTCCCCAAGTGCCGTCTCCTCGTACATACCCCTGGACAAGCCGTCGCGCCGCATTCATCATTAAATGCACCGACGGATACGAACGCCGGCTCCCCAGGTTGCTCATTTAAATTCTCCGTCGGCCCCTGACAGGGTCGCATTGGTGCACCGTTCCTTCACGAGCCCGGTCAAAAGCACTGTTCCGCTTGAGGACATAGTGCGGCGCAGACGCGACACTAAAAACGCCCTTCCACCGCCACTGGTTCCTAGAGGTGTTTTAAATCCCTCGTGCGACAGGCTCTCCATCCTGCGGTGGGTTGGAGCAAGCATCTGAGGCTCTCGTTGGTGGTCCGCCAGGGTTTGGGTTGGCGGAATGGGGCGCTCAGCCTTGGCACCGCCCCGGATTGCCAGAATAGGCGAGTCCCGGGTGACGCTGCCAAGACTGCCCAGCGGAACCAAGATTCCTGCTCTTGGCGGTGGGAGCCCAATCACCGTGTCCCCCCAGACTGAGGCCCCCAGAGCCACCTCCAGGGAGCCGACGGTGCGGCCGGAGAAGCAGGTCTGGCGAAGGCGCTGGCCGGTTCGCCGATTGCAGCTCAAAAACCTAGCACGACCACGCGGGTTCAAGATTGAATCCCCACGGGGAGCCAGCGGAACACAACAAACGTCGGGTGCCATGCTGGGGACGCTCATCCGGGGTAGGCCCGAGTTCAAGTGGATATTGTCTCATTTCCGGGGTGCTGGCGAACACTCGACCCTGCCTGATCCCAATATTACGTGATTCCAACTTCGGAAGAGTACGATGGGAGAAACATCGGATCGGTCCATGGAATCATGGTCCGCCATGGTTGGACTGTTGGATAAGACAGTACCAAGACAGAATAACCAATCTGGGCATAATGCGAAGCGAAGTGACCAATGCTAGGCAGAAAGACCCTTAATTTGCCCGGCGGCCGGGCTCCTCGGCTGGATGGCCATTCGTCTCATGCCCGTAAAATTCCATATCTGCATTGCTGTACGTTCAACAGGAGCGTTGGACAGCGACTTAGAGAGTCCCAACATGAAACATCGATGAAAAAAGAAAACCCAGAAAGATCCTCCAGTGTTGTTCCACACTCCATGTCTATTGGACAGTTGTCGGGTCACAGCCCAGTCGGCCCATGCACCTCAGAAATAAGAATGAACGCAGCTGCAACATCTGGCTCGGGATATTTTACTCCATCGCCAAGCACGCGGGCGTGATCATGCAACGGAGACGCCAAATCCCCCTGCTTCGCGACATCATCTCGCGTTGGCAGGCTCCCTTTCGACTGCCTGGAAATAAGAACTATTGGATGCAACTGGGGAATTATAGGATGTCCTGTTCGCAGTTGCAGTCTCCCATTGGAAGAGGTAATTACATCCTCCATTGCTGACATAGGGAACTACAAAGCCGGTCAAGCCATGGCGAACTCATGCGAAAGGGTTGCCGCGTACAGTAACCCTTGCGCCCAGAACACTGGGCGAGAGGTCGTCCTGAGAATGATGTCGGTGGAGGGAGATGAATCCGGCTGAGTGGGCGACCTATTCAAATTTTTAAATTGGTTCCCACGGACTGGATATGGCTTGCATTGGGCTGCCAGCACGGGCGTAACTGCATTGTACGCCGACTTTTGCTCCATACTCCTCCTCTAACTGGATGCACCTCGTATCTCGCGGCACTGCCTCTGACGTAGCTGGCTGAATCTCGCGTGGTCGGTCCACCACCGGAGGGTTTGCCGTTTCCTTGGCCTCCCACGGGCGACTATCATACTCCGAATGCGATGGAGCTGCCGTGTGTGTGTGCCACGAGTGAGCCGTGCACCGCTGCTGAATGGGTCGATGAGCTCCACCTCAGGGCAAGTGCACCGGGCTCAGACTGCTGGGACACTACTGGGTGATACCGGCGCAGGACGACGACGGCGGGAGAAGTCTAGTCCCCATGCAAGGTCGGCATGGATCTGGAGATTGTCTCCGAAGATTCTTGGTTTGCAGGGGATAGGAGACTGGCCGGCCATGGAGTCTGAGGTATACATGCCGGACCGTCCTCGCTCGGCCTCGATCCTGTCTGTCACCGCATGGGCATCCTAGGCAGGGGCAGTGCGTCGACATTCTTACACAGCATATGGCGGCATCGTTCCCTCCCTAAGCCTTACGGGCTGATTCGGCTACGACGGAAGGATTCGCTGAAGCCAGCCAACCGACGTATATTAGCCTGTTCCGGGCTAAGCTGGCTGCCAAGCGGCCCCAACTGGATGCCAAGAGCGCCCGCACGTCAGAAAGTAAATTGGGAATCGGGAGCACAGGATGGCTTCCCTGACAGTTGGACGGACAGGCCGCCCCCAACAGCACCGTACTCTGTAGTAGCGGAACGCCCCTCCCCCGCTAAGCAATGCCTCTCCCCGTATCTTGGCCCTCAGACGCCCCCAGACCCCGGGTTACCGCTTTGGTGCATCCGAGGCCATGTCCTGCTGGTGGTGGCGGCCGGTATATAACCTTTGCGCCGCGCTCCAGCAGCGTCGGAGGGACTCCATCTCGTCTTGTAGGCTCAATCCCCGGTCCTGGTACTGTGCTTGAGCATCATCATGTTCGGGATTCCGAAGTACTTCGGTTTTCGAGGCCGTGCCCTCAACCTGGCCATCAGTTCGCTGGGCAGTCTCGATTTCTTGTACGGTGCGCGCGCCTTGAAGATGGGGACGCATGACTGACTTCTCCCCCGTCGCTAGGCTCTTTGGTTACGATCAGGGTGTGACCGGCGGTTTCCTGGATCTGCCCTCCTTCACCAGACACTTCCCAGAGATCAATCCCGAAGAGTTGGGCATCAGCGATGCTGAGAAGTCCAGCCGGGCCAGCACTCAGGGCATCACGGTGGCCTCTTACAACCTCGGCTGTTTTACTGGCGCAATCCTGACGATCTTTATTGGAAATCCCCTTGGACGACGCAGAACGATCTTCTGCGGCTGTGTCACCATGGCCACCGGCGCGCTGCTGCAAACGACCGCCTATTCTCTGCCCCATCTCATCGTCGGCCGGTTCATCACGGGAATCGGGAACGGCATGAACACGAGTACCGTACCCACCTGGCAATCTGAATCATGCAAAGCCCATGACCGTGGAAAGATGGTGATGATTGAGGGTATGCTCATCACGGCCGGCATCACGCTCAGCTACTGGCTCAACTATGGTGAGTCCCACACCGGTGCCCCGAGGACCCTGATGATCGTGCTGACCTCCGCCGCCTAGGAATGTCCTTTGTCGGAGAGCATGAGGCGGCGTGGCGCTTCCCCTGTGCCTTCCAGATTGTCTTCGCCGTTATCATCTTCTGCTCCATTATGAATTTGCCTGAATCGCCTCGCTGGCTCGTCATGCAAGGACGAAACGATGAGGCGTTGGACATTCTCGAAGCATTGAATGAAAAACCCAGGGATGATCCGTACATCAAGAACGAGCTGATCGCTATCGAGGAAACCGTCAAGGAAATGTCCAAGGGCTCCTACCGCAGCTTGTTCGATATGAGCGAGTATCGTGAATTCCACCGCGTTGCACTCGCCTATGTCAACCAGATGTTCCAGCAAATCTCCGGCATCAACCTGATCACCTACTATGTAAAAGGCCTTTTGCCATCACGATTGCTTGCTGCTGATGCTGATCTCGTATCATAGGCCCCCGTGTTGTACCGTGAGATCGGTCTTGCGTCGGGCAACATGCCCAAGCTAATGGCCGCTTGCAATGGTACTGAGTATCTTCTGGCTGCGTTCATTCCCATCTTCATCATTGAGAAGGTTGGGCGTCGTCCGCTCATGCTTTTCGGCGTATGTATCCACTACCCGCATTTGCGACCCATTTGCCGACTGACAATTTGGGACATCAGGCTGCCGGCATGTCAATCTCCATGGCTGTCCTCGCAGGTTGTAACTATCGCTTGGTGCACCTCGACGATAGCCAAGCCGGTATCGGCCAGGCCGTCTTCCTTTTCGTGTTCAACACCTTCTTCGCCATCGGATGGCTCGGTATGACATGGCTCTATCCTGCTGAGATCGTGCCCCTGCGAATCCGTGCCCCTACCAATGCACTGGCCACAAGGTAACGCCGTCCCCGGTATCCCACCTAATGTGAATGGGGTGGCTGACATGGTATCAGTGCCAACTGGATCTTCAACTTCATGGTCGTGATGATTACCCCCGTTGCTTTCGACAGCATTGGGTACCGCACATACGTCATCTTCGCGGTCATGTAAGCTCCCCTGGCTTTCCCCCACGCCTGTTTGATATATAGAGCTAACTCTGCCAGTAACGCTTTCATGTTCCCATCCGTCTACTTCTTCTTCCCGGAAACCCGCTACCGTTCCCTCGAGGAGATGGACATGATCTTCAAAAAGTCAAGTAACGTATTCGACTGCGTGCCCATCTCGATCAAGGAACCTTTCCGCTATGACAAGCATGGCCAGCTCAAACCTGAGTATCTCGAGGAGGCTATTCGCCGCACCAGTGCTGTTCATGTTGACGGTACAAAGTTTGACAGCGACGAGAGTGCTAACGAGGTCAAGTCCTAGCGGATTGGAGGTGGGGTTAATTGGGGACGTGTATTCATCTATACCCGCGGTGCCATCTTGACCAGACACCGTTTTCTTCACTTCAAAGTCTGTTTTCTTGGACACTCTTTATTTTTGCAGGGTGAATGCCAGTGGTGTATCGAGTTTTGGGCCAACCAGCTCTAACCCCCCCCCCCCCCCCCCCCTTCGCCTGGCATACACCAACATTATGCGACAATAGTGATATATATAAACCCTAATGATATTGCTACTGTCTCAAGATTGCTATATTCTGCACATTCGGCGAAGAGACTGTAATTCAGGATACTACGCCATAGCCGTTTGCATACTTATAGATCATGTGGTACCCGTCGCGTCGCCTCCCCCCACCGCTTCCCGCGGTGGTGGTCGGCCTTACATCAATGAAATCCTCACTTCAATGAAATCAAACCTCAATTCTTCAACGATCTCAATATTGAAGCTATCCAGGTAAGCCCGAGCCGTCATCGGTAGCCATGCTGTCCGAAACATGGGAAGGAGACACCGGAGCAGAGCCTCAACTTCGGCAACCCGCCTGCTCGGGATGTTGACCGCCACAGATGGCATCTAGGCTTCTTTATACTTGTCTGGAGGTGTCACTTACCACCCGACAGAAGACCACGGCCCAGGGAGAAAATTCAATGATCAGTCTGTGTGCCAATCCTGCGCACGGCACAGTGAATTTTACGTCGGCCTTCGAAGCCCAAAACAGTTGCTGTAGACGAATACACTCTCCACTATCCACAAAAGCAATACTACGCCCAAGGTTGCTTTGCGGGTTCTACTTTAATACAACTACTGCAATAAAATCTCACAGCAATCTCCGTGATGCATCTCTTCTTATGCTGCAGAAATCCAAAGCCCGACAACGTGTTTCTGGTGTTATTTACAATGCTCGTGGTATGCCACTGTTCTTCCCCATCGTACCAGTGCTTTTCTACGGATTTCTCCCTTTTTGAAACGAACAGTTGCACTCGACAAAACTCATTAGAAGCCACGACGCCGTAGCCCTACTTATCTGGACTATTAACTCATACGAACCTTCGCTCGTAACAGTTCCAGGGTCAAAAACTAGCACTGACGGCGCGCATTTTTCCGATGGCCTGTGCACATCGGCCCAATATCGTAATACCGCCGCCGTGAATAGCCGCTGCAAAATCAGGCCCTGAGACCCCTTCATCATGACTGGCTTCTCGCGCTTTTGGGATCGATACTTGGAATGGATCTGTCATGAGAGTGCGCTGCGTTGTTTGCTGATGAGCACATCCCTTGCCAATCACATTCCATACGGCGAGCGGCTGACCACGTACTACGCACAGCAGCCTGATCACTATGTCCAGTATTGGGCATTGACGACTCGATGATGTGTGAGTCATCCTCGATAGTGGTCTGAGTAATCGCCTCGCAGGAAGCTTGTGGCAGAGTGTTCCCTTGGCTGCATCTGTTCCGACGGCACCAGAAACCACCGACATCGCGTCATTTCCACAGATCAGAGTCGAGGATGACCGGAACAGAGATTCGTGGCGCATATCAGAGCCAACTCATTGGTCACGTTATCGGCAGTCGGGCTGCCGGCCTCCCGTGCTGACGGAGGATGCGTGTGAATCGACACATCCTTTGTGGCAGCTCGTATTCAGCCGGCACTCAAGCCACAAATTCCCGATCGTTAACGGAGATTATCAAGCAGGTCTCAAGACACGCCGAAGGCCGGTTCCATATCGGACTTTAGAATGAAGAGCCCCGAGTCCTGTGGAGTGTCCGACAGTCATATTTATAGAAAAGGGTTGATGTCGCAGCTGAGATTAACCGATCCCTTCGTGTCTTCGAACAAAGCAAAATTGATAGCGCAATCCGCAACCAGTATTCCAGTATTTAATGCAAAATCTTTTGAATTACAAATGACAGAATCTTCTGCGGCGTCCAAAATGAGCGAAATAGATGCAGAAAAGCAACCGGAGAAGGAGGAGGCTGCCGAGCCAGGCGAAACCGACACCCCACGTCTCACCACAACCATCGTCATTATCCTTGGTCTGTACCTTGCGGTCTTCCTGGTCGCACTGGACCAGACGATCATCGGTGTTGCGATCCCGGAAATCACGAACCGTTTCAAGAGCATTGAGGATATTGCGTGGTACGGAAGCGCATACTTTCTCACGTCGACGGCATTGCAGCCGTCGTATGGACGACTCTATACAATCTTTAGTGTATGTGCCATCATCAACCTCAACCCTGCAATTGAAAGCCCGAGGGTTTAAATACTGACCGGACCAGGTCAAATGGAGTTTCTTTGCCGCCATCGCATTCTTCGAGCTTGGGTCTCTCATCTGTGCGGTTGCGCCTTCCAGCACGGTCCTAATTGTTGGTCGTGCAATTGCTGGTATTGGAGTTGCTGGAATCTTTTCTGGAGCCATGGTCATTATTGCACTCACAGGTATGTCGGGCCATATCTTCCCATCCTCACATGCAACCCTCATAGTGATGATTCCCATCAGTCCCGCTACCCAAGAGACCGCTCGTCTTCGGGATGTTTGGCATGGTTTGGGGCGTTGCATCCATCGCTGGGCCTCTTCTCGGTGGCGCTTTCACTGATGGCGTCTCGTGGCGCTGGTGTTTCTATATCAAGTGAGTACAATCTCTCCACCGCCAGTGTCTGGGAGCCGAAACTGACTCTATCGAAGCCTTCCGGTGGGTGGTATCTCCATGGCAATTGTGCTGTTTATTCTTCGTCTGCCCTCGAACAAAGGCTCCTCAGACAAACCACTCCTTGAACGTGTCAAGCAATTGGATTTCATTGGGGCGAGCCTGCTGATTCCCGCCATTATCTGTCTTCTACTGGCCCTCCAGTGGGGCGGCAATGAATATGCGTGGAACAACTCTCGCATTATCGGGCTTTTCGTGGGCTTTGGCCTGCTAGTCATCGTAACAGCATATTCCCAATTCAAGCTCGGCGATCGAGCCACCCTGCCCCCGCGCATTATGAAGCAACGCTCTGTCATTGCGAGTGCACTCTTTGCCATGTTTTTCGGGGCGCATTCTTTGTCCTGGTCTACTATCTGCCCATCTTTTTCCAATCCGTGCGGGGAGCATCAGCGATGACCGCTGGCATCCAGCTGTTGCCCGTCATGCTTGCCACGGTGGTTTCGTCTGTCGCGATCGGGATCCTTGTCACCGTGTTTGGGTACTACACCCCATTCCTGATCGCGAGCACCGCCATTGCATGCATCGGGGCCGGCCTTATCACCCTTTACTCGAAAGACATCGCCGCCGGAAAGTGGATCGGATATCAGATCCTACTGGGCGCGGGAGTCGGCGCAGGCTTCCAGGTTCCCATGACCGCCGTCCAGGCGGCCTTACCGGCAGATGATATCCCCACGGGCACGGCTGTGGTGATGTTCTTCCAGACCCTCGGCGGTGCGCTGTTTATTGCCGTCGCTCAGTCGGTGTTCCAGAACGGATTGATTGGGGGCTCATAGAGAACGCTCCGGTGGTAGATCCCGCCGTGATCGTGAAAGCGGGTGCGACAGAGATGCGGCATGTGCTGAGCAGGCTGCATATGGAGGATCAGCTGGATGGTGTTATCGAAGCCTATCTGAGCGGCTGAAAGACACATACCGGGTGGCCATGGCACTGTTTCTCGTTTCCTTTGTGGCCAGTTGCTTTTTCGAATGGAGAAGTGTGAAAGGTCAGCCCGGGAACAAGAAGGATGTCATCATCCCAGCGGCGTGAGGTGAGAGAACGAGACGGGGTGGTGAACTTCGGCTGACGCTGTCTAGCTAGGAGGGCTACGGTAGCTTGATAATAGAGTGGAGGGAAAGACAGGGGTGTTTCCAGGCCTAATGTAAAGTAGACAGACTACCTTAAAGAGAGACATATGTACATCCATAGTAATATCACTGTTTGAAAGTAAGCATTGCGCTATTTCCAGACGGATATCGGGCTCTAGAGGCAAGTTGGCCAGAGTTTATCATGTGCAGGATTCACGCCTCATAGCACAACAATCTCGTCTAGAAGTGTCAGAACTGGGTCTAGCTCGCGCGTTCAAGAGCAAGCAGACAGTGACGGCAGTGCAGTCGCGACCGGTAGGCCCGTTGGACGGGCCATCCTGCGGATGATATCATTGTGGCAATCCAAGCATATTGACGAAATAACGCTTCACAAAGGGCAGTAAAGCCGGCAGGAATGCGCTGAGGACCCGGGGTTCACTTCAATATTTGACCCAGAGAACTGCTGTGTGATTTCCGAGGTGCAATCCACTGGTGTAAGGGCTTTAGCACTTGAACTATATTCTGGTTAGTGATTGCACCGACAAGTATACCCGAAGAGAATATCAGGATGACCGATATCCGTTGGGGAAGGTGCATCTGGACGCCCATGATCACTGGGATCAGCAGAATCAATGTCAGTAGATCCATTACGATCTTTGCTAAACTGAGGGCTGTCATGATTGTGCGGGTTTCGATACAGGTCCCGGTTGTGACTCTGATATCCCAGTTCTTCTCCAGCGGAAGATGAAATGGAAGATGTAGATGAGCACATAACAATATGCAACGGCCATCAAACAGAATGTAAGCAGTCAGCCACAACTCTGAGGGGAGAGACGAAGGTAGAGGACCAGAATGGACAGTTTTGTCAATATGACAGCCCAACCGTAGCAACAAGGTCCATTGGGTATTGGTTGGTCAGCGTCCTGCCAGTCGAGGGAAATGATATGCGGGCGATGCAAGCCACAATAGCGAGTTCGCAATGGCAGGGCACTATCTAATGTTCGACGGGGACAGTGGTAGCTGCTTTCACGATGTCTATACATTGCCGAATCTCGGATGCAACTTAGGCGAAGTGTCGGACACATGACATCACCACCACCACCACCACCACCGTCTATCCGCAACGTCTCAACAATGTGCTAAACATGATGTGAGAAGAGTTGCATTGCGTTCAGTGCAGGCAAATTGATAGGGCTACGGTTCCATTAGCCGGCCTGAGTTTGACTGGGCTCCTGACGAAAACCACAGTAGTTTGTCCTACCCGAATGCCTTCTCGGGGTCAAAGTAACGGGCACCTTGTGTAACACAGACAGACCGGAAGGGACGAGATACGTTACACAACATGCGGACAGAACTGCGCCATGACATCTTCGATTTCATTACATGCTTGTCTCGATAGAATTGGCCACTACCTACGGTAATATGCCGTATATGGGGTCCGGACATGTCACATATCTTCTAGCAATGCACAGCAAGCATGCAAACCAAACACCACCGCCAGCAGCTAAACTACTGCGGAAAGCGATGGTGTTTGGAGCCGGAAAAATGGCGCAGAAGACCTAGTAACAAAACAACCAGTCCCGAGATATCCGGGATATCGGCACAAACCATCGGTAAGCTTTTCTTCTGGGTCTTCTCATGGCCAGATGTCTGGAGAGTTAGAGCTTGTGTTTCCTTCCGCATGCAGGACGATGCTACAGAGTGTACATGTCATTTATCTATGTCATGGAACTATGCTCTGTTACGCCGGCATCATATAACTACCTACGCTACCCCGGCACAGCATCATAGGGCTGGCCCAAGCACCGACGTTCCAGGAGAAGGCTTTCACAATGATTCTATCTAGAACTTTCGTTACAATCATCAATTTCTTCGGCCTTCAGTCACCTCTGAGCCCGGGCCCTCAACTGGCCCCGAGGTGGATGTACCGACACCGATTGGAGGCCATATGAGGCCTCACCCAGTGGATTTCGAACCCTGGGTTCCACATGGTGCTCTGCCAGACCCGAGGATCCAAATAGCGAGCCTCTCAAGTGTGATTATAGGGCAATGGTGGCGGAGGGGTATCTACCCTCACGCCCAAAAGCGTATGATGAATGGATCTCACACAAAGATGACCCAAATCGTCATTTTAACATTACTACTGATTATGATCATCACACCCCTACTGGCATCACAAGAGAAGTGAGTATTTGCTACCTCTTTGAAGACCTTAACGACTGACAGCTAATCCAGTACCACATCACCGTCAATGAAAGTAATGCCCAGGCATGGGACGGGAGACAAACCCAGCTCAGGGCACTCGCCGATGGCAAATACCCTGGTCCATGGATTCGTAAGTTTCCGCAATAAGCTTGCAATATGAGTATCTGACAAGATCGCTTTAGAGGCTTGCTGGGGAGATACGCTCAGTAAGTAGCTCCCACCCTGGAAGAAGTTGAAAAGTCAGCTGACAACAGGGCAGAAATCACCATCCACAACAATTTGACGGAGATAAAGAATGGTACTTCAATCCATCTCCATGGGCTGAAACTCATAAACAGTAACCTTGTGGATGGGGTGCCTGGGATGACACAATGTCCCATCGCCCCAGGGCAGAGCTTTACATAATCTTTAAGGCCACCCAGTATGGCACAACATGGTACCATAGCCACTACAGTCTGCAGTACTCAGATGGCTTGCTCGGACCAATCACCATTTACGGACCAACATCAAAAGATTTCGATGACGCTCTGTACCCTATGATCCTATCTGACCACAACCGACGGAGCGCCTTCCAGGAATACTGGCATGAACAGTGGGGCCCACCGATGCCGAACCAAGAAAGCATTCTCATCAACGATCATGGGAGTTACGCTGGTCGGTTCCCCGAGAACCAGTTCGTCCAACGTGTGCAGAAAGTAAGTCGAATTACCTAAGGTGTCCCGGCGCGCCAAGGGGCCATATTCTTACCATAGCATAGGGGAAAAAATATTCACTGATGCTCATCAATGCTGCTACGGATGCATCTTTTGTGTTTGGAATTGATGGGCATAACGTGACTGTCATTGGCACTGATTTAGTGTCAGTCAAACCGAATTCAACTACCCATGTCCGCATTGGAAATGGTGGGTTGAAACGGTCCTTGCTATGCCACGCCCTACTAATAACGCACCAGGTCAGCGATATCACGTTATTGTGGAACCATGGGAAGATTACCCCGAGGGATCGTCTTTCTGGATTCGAACATTCCCAGCCCAGGGCTGCAATGGTTTCCGTCCTCGGCCACCAGACGAAAGACAGGGGATTCTCTGGTATTCAACCGAGGAGAATAAATCGCCGCCTATACCAGAGAATCCCTGGATTTATTATTCCATTGAGTGTAAGGATATGACATATTATCAGCCTATGGTCGAATGGACCGTGCCTGAGATTCCTACGCTTGGTGACGGCAGTGAAAAAGACATAATCGACACTACTATTAGTATCTGGGGGTGGAATCTTACGAAGGACACTAAAAACGCCCCTGATGATCAGGTATGGTCCTGGAAACTACTGAAGGATCATGCCTGGGTAGACTACAAAAATCCATCAGTGGATAATGTGAACGGTCTTCATCCTGGAGGTTGGAACCACACCGCGGTAATAGAATCCAAGCCAATGAAGGCGGACCAGGAGGTTTGGAATTATATGGTGATCGTTGGAGGGAGACTTGAAACAGTGATTGACGGCCATATTATACCTGCCTTTCATCCTGTAAGTTGTTCTCCTTTCTGTCGTCTTGGACCTGCTAACCAGCATCTGCCATATAGATGCATATACATGGCCATGACCTCGTCCTGCTGAAGGAGTCCTCCACCCCATATGAGGGCTACAATTCACTCAAAGACCTCCACTTCAACAATCCCCTTCGGCGTGATACCGTCCTTCTGCCCAACGAAGGTTATGTAGTGATTGCCTGGAAGTCCGACAACCCTGGTATATGGGCATTACACTGCCATATCGCTTGGCATGCATCTGCTGGTTTGGCTCTTCAGATTGTGGAAGGGAGAGAGAAGCTCAGCCAACAACTTGATGTCCAAAATCTTGATCTATCTGCTGACGAGGTCTTTTTGGCGCAGCAACACCAGTCCACGTGCAAGACCTGGAGGGAGTGGCAGGATGATCGTATTAATGAATTGAATGCCCACAACTCCACGGAGCGGTTCCGGGACGACTCGGGCCTCTAATCGCCAGTACTAGGGCTGTCCCAGACGGGGATGAAGAAGATAGCAGGGAAGGAATCAGTATTAGTTAATCAGTTGAAATAACGTAATCCACCATCGAGCGCCGCACACCATCGAGCGCCGCACCACGTCAAAAATCAACGCGTCAGTTTACCCTTCTTAATTCAACCACCAGCCATGCCTCCAAAAGCGCGTCAAAATGCTAGAAATCTAGCTGAGCAGGAAGGCAGGATTCTATTAGCAATATACTATTTAAAAGCATGAAATCCGTAGTATTTGTAAGGCAGGCGTGTTTATAATATCTCTAAGAGAACCCTCTGTTGATGACTTAGTGGTATCCTAATATGTCTTAAAACACGCGTCAACAACCATAAATTAACTTAATATAAAGAGGATTTGCTTGTATAATAGATTTTATTACTTATTTAATGTGGAGCACCTCCCTAACCGTCTTATATGTATAAGAAATAGCTAATATTCTTCTTACTATGTGTGATACTACACCTATTTAATTAGTTAGAGAGAACTGGGTCTATAAGTTTACTAAATAACATGATAAACTAAGATATACTTTTCTTAATAATATAACTATTAGTATACTCAATATAAAGACCCTAAGATTATTAAGAAGTAGTTTAACCATATATAAATTACTATAATATAGCATAGGATTGTACCTAAAGATATCTATAACTTTAACAAGACTAGCTTTACTATAAGTCTAATAGCTACTACTCATGTTATTACTAGAGCTAATTACTATAGAAAGGCCCCTCATACAGCCAAAGAATTAGGAATAGATTACTTCTATTAAGTATATTAGTGCCTCTAGTTAGGTACTTCCTCTATATATTATCTTTAAAGGGAAGGTCTATATAGAGAGCTAGTATTAGAGCAATCTACCACATAACTAGAGAATTAAAATTAGTCTAAATAGCTGGACTAGTAATAAAATAAGCCTTTACTAGCTTAGAAACCTCTTTATTCCTATAACTACTAGTTATATAACTAGGAAATATTGTCTTCTAGGTTCTTAATGGCTATAGCAGCCATCTAACACCTCAGTTTAACAAGATATATAGTAAGAATAATATAATTCCTATCTATATGCCTGCTTATTCTTTATATTTACTATAACCTCTGGATGTTAGATGTTTTTCACTATTAAAGCATATATAGACGCTTAGTAGAAACTAAGATACGCCTTAGGTTTAATTATATTAATAAGCTTGACTTCCTTAAAGCTTTTCCTTAGGCGCATACAGAGATCTATACTACTAGTAATATCTATAGTAGTTTCTCTGCTACTAGACTAGTTCATATAACCCAGAGAGGGTGCTTAGTTAGCTTAATATTTAGCTTAAAATACCTATACCACTAGGCAGCCGTCAACTAACTTAGTACTAAAGATACCCTATACCACCAGATAGCTCGAGAAGCAGGTATCTACAGTCAAAAGAAAGCTTCTTAAAAGGCATGTACAACAGGAGAATACTTATAAAGCCCTATCTCTTCCTTAGAGGTATGCTTAGACAAGATTATTAAATACAGTAGGTTAGCCTTAAATAAGGCAGTTCTTGCATGTCAAGAAATTCATAATTTATAAGCTAAAAATGAGAAGCAGCTTTAAAAGAAAAATCTACTAAGTAGCTTATTACTCTAGAGGGTCTTTCTATTTAGGGAGACAAGGAGTGATTTTAGCAGGAGAATCAGGTCTTTAAAGCTCAGGATACTATATCTAGAGACCCAGGCTTTCTGCAGTTAGACTACATGTACACACTCTACCGCAGTGTTCTAATTGTCATATTCGGGGGCATACTAGGGTTAGGTGTCCTAATCCACCTAGTAATTAGTTTCATATAGAAATACAATTGGTTGGTTGGTAAAAGGTGCTTGAATCTCATCTAGTCATGGAAATCGGGTAGAGGTGCGGCGCTCGGTGGTGTGCGGCGCTCGATGGTGGATTACGTTATGAGTTGGGGTCATAAACCTTGCTTCAATGCGGTTATGTGTGTAAAGCATATGCCATCCAAAGGCCTGCAGCGTGACGAGGCCATCTGGAGTCTCAGAAAATAGGGAGAAGAGTGGTGCCTTTACGGCTAGATCTAGGAAGCGAATTCGACGGGATGATATATCCTCCAGGTCAGATTACTGTTCTTGAGCCAGTATTATACAGTCTCATTTCATCCGGTGAGTGTAACTTAAGCGCATCATTCCTCGCTCCTAGAGTAGCACAACACTGCGTGATAAAATGTAGGCAAGTGGCCCAAGAGGCGATCGATCTCGCCTTCACACACCGAGAATCCACATGGGCCACGACGGGCCTGCTAGCTGCATGGTACAATGGGCTTTTTGTATCCAGTGCAGCCAGCATCTACTTGCTGCGAGACTCCTGCATGCACTGCCCGAGCTAGCAATCTCCAAGACGATATCACGGCGAGTTGGACGCGCACCATGAGTCTGCTGGAAGAATACAAGCAATACAGTGTATCCATCCCGACGCTGACTGACACAATAGAGCTGGTGTTCAAGAAGGCATCTCGACGTGACTTACCTGCAATGGGTGAGCCCGATCTCAACTGGATGCTACTCTGCCTGACGACCGCACGCCGCTGAACGGAGTGATGGATTCAGCACGGGAAGCGTTATTGACTGGACGACATTTTTGGATACGGTCAATTTGTCCTGGTTGGACAGTTTTCCATTGGAGATGTAGTTTAAGGGTGGTGTAGCTGTACTTGATAGAATCTAATGACTGGTTACGCGATGCGGAGTTTGCAGTGCCATACTAATGTCAGAGCTGTCCCTGGGTAGGGACTATTTCGGCAAGAGGATTTGTAGTCTCAAGGCACCAGCGGCGAGTTTCATTTAACATAGATACAGTCCTGTTACAATCTCATGCATCATTCAGTAACTGTCAGAAGCAAAGGATGGCTGCGTTCTTGGCTCTCTCTATCGCCTTCGAGCCTGTGCCACTGGGCCTGATCCTGGAGAATGTCCAGGGGAAGAAGGGCCTCGTCACCGAAACTTGCAAGGGATGAGAGATTGAACAGATCGGAAGGGGGAAAGCTGCTTACAAATCTGGCACATAAACAGTTGCATTCACCTCCTCTGCGTAGTGATCCGCTAAAATCCCAGAATTTGGAAACTTCCAGCCATATAGATCAGGGATGATCAGAATGGCCACCTTCGCGTTGGTGCCTGTGACATGGAGCGGGAGACCAGCCAAGGATGTCTCCTGGCCTGCTGGCCGGGCGTCCCATTTGAAATCATTGAGGCAGCAGTCACTTATTGTTGTCGTTTGAGGCGGACTCAACGTGGGTTGTCCGGCTCGAGAAGTGCTGCCTTTCTAACCCACCGTGTCAAGTTGCGCCTTCACTCCGCCGGTTCCACCCCCCATTTTATCCGCCCATTTGAGCAGAGTTAAAGTTCGGCGGAGGAGATTCCAGCTGGGAGAGAAACGGCGGCCAATGACCAGTAGGAATTCATCTCGGCCTCGTCCACCCGCAGCATAGGAACTCGGACATGGAGGAACCTGGAGTGAACTTAGTCCAACCGCAGACTGGTCAACTAGCCCCATACCTGGTATAGAGTCGCTTGATCTGAGAAGACAACTCCAGTCGGCGATTATCCCGCGAAACCTGCGCCAGGGTGAGACCTTGTCCGCTCCTGCGAGCTATCGCTTGATCAATTGGCTCCATCAATCGTTCCACGCTACATGGCTCCAAGCCGCTGGCGGGAGACCGTCCGGCTGCTGCGACCGATCGATATAGCTGGATGTGATGAGCCGGATCTGCTGTGACTCTCAGGTATGTCTCAGATGGGGCTAGTACTCGTGATTCGGCGGCCGTCGCAACGTGTGTATCGCTCTCGTCGGCCTGTTCCGGGACACTCGACGGCTCATCCTCCTTCTCAGCTCTTCGAGGCGGCCCCATCACGATTGTATGATACTGTACACGGATACGCAGATCAGACTATGGTCTTGCTGTACAGTCGCACCTCATGCATGTGAGATCGCCTGCTTTCATGCCTTGGCCTGCACCTCCGAGGCATACCTCGATGCTGAACATCGGTGCCAGCCATGGAGGGCACGTGACCACATGCCTGGGGGATGAACTCCGTACTGTTTGGTTGTACTACGTAGTTGTCCCAATCAAGAAAATAGCTTTGGGCCTTGTATCGAAAGAAAGAAACGCGTTATGCAGGTACAGATCCTCGTTGAATGCAGGATGCTGGAAATAAAACACGTGATGCCGGCCTTATGTAATCTTGGCAACAACCCTAATTGACCCTCACCAGCAGTAAAAACGACATGAACGCTTGACCAGGGGGTTCCAGCTCACCTCTAGATGAGAATTGAGTGGGAGTTTCATTTAGCGTGCGTGACAATGGGGTTACATGACGATTTCATCTCCAATCGGTTCTAATGTCTGCTCTGGTGACCCAACCGAAGCCCGATGGATGTATATATCTCTTCCTGGGGTGTCACGAGATGCGACAGAGCTCTGGGATCCATTATACAGTACTTTCGCCTCAGAGATTCCCCATAGATTCTTGATCGATATGAACCTCATCTCCTCAGTATAATACAGCATTGGTGGACTATAGAAAGGGTTCCATAACAGGATGTAGGGTACTCAGGTATCAGCGAAGCCAGCACGATCGGAATGACAAGCAAGCATTCAGAATAATGGCCACCTGTTTCCCACCACTCGGCTCGGAACGTGGCTCATCCGGCAAACAAAATGAATGGGAAATAATCCCTTAGTGCAGCATAAGCACCCGAATCCGCTGATCGTCCCTGGAATCTGGTCCGTGTGGAGAAGGGACCGCGGATTAAACAGTGCCGATAGCTGCATGAGGAATCAACAAGCATTCGCAATATGACGGGAATCGGATGTGTCATGAAATCGACCCCCTGGAGGTCTAGAGGTCTAGCATCCATGACGGTTGACCTCCTATGCCGGATTATGCCGTCTATCAGTGCATAGCAGGGGGTACGCCCGGCTGTTCGCTGGTTCCGTTCGCCAAGGCCAGGGTCAATTCGAGGACTCGCCAGAATACGAAAATACGATGCCCATCGAGGTGGGGTTTGCCATACTACGGACCAGGGCCTGTCCAGCCCCGGCGGGCACGTCGTCCGGGCTCGACGAAGCCGTTTCATGTATATATAACCGGGCAGTCGCTTCCGTCGGGTGGTGGTCCCGTGTGTCTTTTACGGCATCAGTCTACACTCCCCCAACGACCATCCCATTGTCCACACCCCAACACCATGGGCAGTATCCTCACCGACAAGGCCCGGGAGCAGGCGGAGCAACGATATCAGTCGGAGCGAGCAGGCAGCTCGAGGGCCGCGACACCAGCAATGTGGAAATCACGACCAGCGACAGGTTCAAGGCCTTCGGGCGAGACCCCTGGGTTCAAGACGAGACAATCAGTCCACAGGAGTCGGCGCTTCTCCAGCAGGGTCACCACCGGGTGCTCATTCTGGGGGCTGGGTTCGGAGGCCTCCTCTTTGCAGTCCGGCTGATCCAATCCGGGTGTTCAGCGCCGATGACATCGTGTTCCTGGACACGGCCGGCGGCTTTGGCGGTACCTGGTACTGGAACCGATATCCCGGCCTCATGTGCGACATCGAAAGTTATATCTACATGCCGTTGCTGGACGAGACAGGATACATGCCGCGCGACAAATGTTCGCGGGACTGAGCTGCGCGACTATGCCGAGCTGATTGCTCGGAAGTGGAACTTGACGGACAGGGCCATCTTCCAGACCTCGCTACGCTCCCTCGAGTGGGACGATCAGCAGAAGCTCTGGACAGCCAAGGCATCGCGTGGTGGTTCTTCCTCAGAGCCGATGCCGTGCAGCTGACGGCGGATATCGTCATCCTGGCATCGGGAGTGTTCGCAGGCCCCAAGATGCCTGATTTTCAACGTGTCGGCGTACAACAAACCAATCTTCCATACCTCACGCTGGGATTATGACTGCACGGGCGGCTCCCCGGAGAACCCCGAATTGACCAAGCTGCAGGATAAACGGGTGGGCGTCATTGGAACCGGTGCCACGGCCGTCCAAGTGGTTCCCCAGCTGTCTCGATGGGCGAAGGAGCTGGTCGTGTTCCAGCGCACACCGTCATCTGTTGACCAGAGAAACAATCGTCCGACCGATCCCATCTGGTGGCAGAAGCAGGTCCAGTCCCAGGGACCGGTTGGCAGCGACGACGCATGGAGAACTTCAACGCCTTTACGGGAAACGACCCCGAGGTGCCGGACACGGATATGGTGGGCGATGGCTGGACCACGATGCCCTCCTTTAGTGTGTTGGTCGGGGGAAACGCAGCCTGCAGACCGGATACTTGGACGAGATGAGTGCCAGCGATCTCAACCGCCAGGAGCGGATTCGCGCTCGCGTGGAGGACACCGTGCAGGACCCAGCGCTGGCAGATACTTTGAAGCCCTGGTACAATGGATGGTGCAAGCGCCCATGCTTCCACGCGACTATCTCCCCTCCTTCAACAAACCCAATGTCAAGTTGGTGGATATTCGGGGCAAACGAATCGACAACTTCACCGAGCAGGGCATCGTCGTTGATGGCACCGAGCACCCCTTGGACGTGATCGTCCTGTCCACGGGCTACACCACCGACAGAATGGACCCGGCCTCGCGGGGCGATTTCACGGTCATCGGTCGAAATGGAGTCTCCCTGACAGACAAGTGGCAGACTCGACTGGCGACTCTGCACGGCGTTGTCACTCGTGATTTCCCCAACCTCTTCTTCCCAGGACCAAGCCAGGCGGCGGCCTGCGCGAATCAGATGTACGTTCTGGATCAGCTCAGCTCCCACGTCGGCTACATCGTCTCGCAGGCGATTCGGCAGACCGGCCAGCCGAAGGAAGCGGTCAAGGTGACCATTGAGCCCTCCAGCCAAGCGGAGGAAGACTGGGCCATGCAGATCATGGCGAGAGCACGCGCAATGGCAGCTATCCCCGCCTGCACCCCCGGCTACTATAAACAAAGAGGGCGAGGCCGGGAAGGCGATGAGCTTGGAGCAGCAGATGAGCGGTGCGCGTCTGGCCATCTGGGGGAAAGCATCGCCAAGTATGTGCAGGTGATAGAAGACTGGCGAAGTCAAGGCAAGCTGGAAGGGTTGGAGGTCACGATGGTGTAGGATGTATACGAGTTCCAGTGAACCATTCACACCAATTACATGGAACATCTGCATGTAGGGTGGCCATTGATGCATTCCTTTCTTCTGGTTCTTTCCTTTTGTCTTCTCTAAATTGGACACGACTCACCCAGACTGGCAACAGATCTTCAGGGGCGTAGAGCATCGCCGATCGTCCGCGACGCCACATCCCTTGGATGCTCGTCAGATGTAGCGTACAGAGTGACCAGAGAACAGTCACTTGATCCTCACATACTCTGCGTGTTCGAGAAGCGCGTCAGATTCCCCAGGGTCTGGAAGCTGGCTCGTGCTCCACGCGGAGATCGGCAGCCCAGGGAGACCAGTGGGTGACAGCAAAACGACGGCATGCAGTTGCCTGCGGATCTCACAGGCAGCGAGATATGAGTCGTACAGGTGTCCATCTGCGCTGTCCAGCGGTGCTGCTCCGTCAGACTGCGCAGTGACCGGATGCTAGGGCACTGCGATCACCTGACCGCCCAAGCCCTACTTCGAAGTCGCCTCGTCTCCTCGTCAGTCCCTGCTGAGACTGTCGGAGAATACAACTGCATCCCTCGCGACCATCGTACAATCCCTTTGCCCCTGCATGATTCGCATGCCCGGTCCGTCGTGATTATCGACTCGATTGTGTCGGATGAAACCAAAAAATCCGGGTCCTCCCTGTGCCTTGCGCTCCACCACAGTGGAACCCCCTCGCAGTCCGCCACAAATCACGCTGAGCAAAGCCTCGCTTGGCCAGCCCAGAGGGACACCCGCTGGTCCAAGGTTTGGACTGCTCCACCAGATGCGCGTCGTCCTGAGCGCGCGCTATCCAACGGGGTGGCGTCTGGCTTCTCTCCCACCCACTTGATCGTGGAAGCTTACGGGGGGGCCCCTGCGTCATGGCCAATGAAGCCCATGGCGATGATCGTCAGCCACTGAAACGGAGCAAAGCACGCGGTTGCCCCATGGACCTGCTATCCGTGGAAGGCCTGGGGAGACCGGCAGATTTTTGCATAATTTCGGCGATTCATGGGCAGCCCCAGTGCTCAAATTCTGCTTCATTGCTTCTCGCCCAGGGATCGGGAGCTCCCAGCCTAACCGCCCTGTGGTCGATCCCCCTCCGCTGCCTTGCATGAAGAATCAGCTGAAGTGCTGTGTCCCGGGGCCTCGGAGCAGCCAGCATAAGACTAATAATAATAATCCCCTTCTGGCATAATCATCGGGTGGAGCCTGGGCTGACGACAGGGACAACAACCGGCTCCGTCGCCAGCAGTGCCCCCTCTGCTCCCCAGGCCCAACATGTTATTCGATGTACTGCGTAACAGATTATTGTTTCCATAAATATTCCGACAGTCCAAGCCGTCCGACCGCACCGTTAGAAGGTGCCGACCGCCGACGAGAGAGGGAGGGTCATCGGGATGCGATGAATGTTTCTGATTTGATCAGTCGTGAATCCACCCTATATATAGTCCATGGTTCCACAGAGACATCGTTCTTCTGAGCAGGCAATCCCACTGCCTGTCCAATAATAAGAATTGTAGCCCTCCGATCCATTGCTTCTGCCTTTTCTCTTCTGCCGCTCGCTCGCCATCCCCATTCCTCTCCCCATCCACCCTCCTATCGCTATCTGGTCGATGGCCGTCTTGTCTCCATCGCCTCGCCAGTAACCTGCTCACTCGCTCGCAGGAACTCTCGCCGACAGACAGGATTGGCAGTTCTCGTTCTCCGCCTCTCCCCCCGTGAATAGCATCGTGCCTGACCGGCCATGAGTGGTCCAGGGCCCTACTCGGCGCATTCTGCCCAGCAGAGTCGCAGTAGCTACTATTCGCATACCTCGCCCTCCCGGACCGTAAGTGCTCTCGCATTCCACGCATCGCAGCCCACGCAAGGGATCCCACCCTGCAACAGGGGTGGTGGAGGAACTGGCCACCCACTGAACTCAATAGGAGCTAACGCCTTCGTCTTCGTCGGCGCAGCAAACCCCCGGCTACTCCGATCGCGATGAACAGGAGCACTCGTTGCTGAACCGCAGTGTGCCGAGCCCCTATGGCACCCCCTTCGAAGATCCCAGTGTCTCGACCGACTCGCTGCGCCGATACACCCTGCACGACCCCGGCGTGACCGTCTTCGCTGCTCCTCCGTACCAAGAATCCGACGCGGTCGATGCGTACGGCTCCAGATGTCAGACAAGGACGCAATCCGGCTCGATAACTGGCAGCCCAGCGTCAGCGGACGCTCGGGCGCCGGAGGCCTTCGCCGATATGGAACCCGAAAGATCAACCTGGTGCAGGGATCGGTGCTGAGCGTCGATTATCCGGTGCCCAGTGCGATCCAGAACGCCATTCAGCCCGAGTACCGCGAGGCGGAGGAAGCTTTCTCGGAAGAATTCACGCATATGCGGTGTTGTAGCCTCTGCCAGGTACCCGCAAGGATCAACACTGACAGGAGAGATCGATAGACACTGCGGCCACTTGCGATCCGGACGAATTCACCCTGCGAAATGGATACAATCTGCGTCCGGCCATTTATAACCGGCATACCGAACTGCTCATCGCCATCACCTATTACAACGAGGACAAGGTGCTGACCGCTCGTACCCTCCATGGTGTCATGCAGAACGTCCGCGACATCGTCAATCTGAAGAAATCGGAGTTCTGGAACAAGGGTGGTCCGGCGTGGCAGAAGATTGTGGTCTGTCTGGTGTTCGATGGAATCGAGCCTGCGACAAGAACACCCTGGACGTGTTGGCGACGGTTGGAATCTACCAGGATGGCGTCATGAAGAAGGACGTCGACGGCCGCGAGACGGTCGCTCATATCGTAGGTTGACCGGTCGACGAGACAGTGCTTCAACGAGATCTGTCTCTTGTCACGGTGCCAGAGCTAACGCATGCAACAGTTCGAATATACGACCCAACTCTCCGTGACACCAAGCCAACAGCTGATCCGCCCACATGGAAACGACTCGTCCAATTTGCCACCGGTCCAAATGATCTTCTGCTTGAAGCAGAAGAACAGCAAGAAAATCAACTCCCACCGTTGGTTGTTCAACGCCTTCAGCCGAATCCTGAACCCCGAGGTCTGCATTCTGATCGACGCCGGAACCAAGCCCGGACGGAAATCCCTGCTGGCCCTCTGGGAGGCCTTCTATAACGACAAAACCCTGGGTGGCGCATGTGGTGAAATCCACGCAATGTTAGGCGCTGGATGGCGGAAGGTCCTGAACCCCCTCGTGGCCATGCAGAATTTCGAGTATAAGATCTCGAACATCCTGGACAAACCGCTAGAAAGTGCATTCGGCTATGTCAGTGTGTTGCCCGGTGCCTTCTCGGCCTACCGATATCGCGCGATTATGGGCCGGCCATTGGAGCAGTATTTCCACGGTGATCACAACCTGTCCAAGCGTCTCGGCAAGAAGGGTATCGAGGGCATGAATATCTTCAAGAAAAACATGTTCTTGGCTGAGGACCGTATTCTGTGCTTCGAGTTGGTGGCCAAGGCTGGTTTCAAATGGCATCTGACCTATGTCAAGGCGTCCAAGGCCGAGACTGACGTGCCCGAGGGAGCCCCCGAATTTATCAGTCAGAGACGTCGTTGGCTGAACGGTTCCTTTGCTGCCGGTTTGTATGCGATGATGCATTTTGGACGAATCTATCGCAGTGGACACAACATCATCCGCATGTTCTTCTCCCATATCCAGATGGTCTACAACTTCTGTCAGCTGATCATGACCTGGTTCTCGCTCGGTAAGACTGTGACTCGTTGAATATGGCGATGGCCAATGCTAACCTAACTGTCAGCTTCGTACTGGCTCACTAGCTCAGTCATTATCGACCTGGTCGGTACGCCCAGTGAGACCAACAAGTTTGTCGGATGGCCGTTCGGTAACGATGCGACTCCCATTGTGAACAACTTCGTCAAATATGGATATCTGTTCTGTCTGATGCTGCAGTTCATCCTGGCCCTCGGAAACAAGCCTAAAGCGTGAGTCAACCTCCAGGTGTCATTCGAACCCAGCTGATCAGATTTAGGACCCGTCTTCCGTACACCCTCTCGTTCCTGTACTTCTCGATCGTGCAGATTTTACGTCCTGATCTTGTCGTTCTACCTGGTGGCGAACGCCTTCAGTGGTGGCATGCTCGATTTCAACTTCGACAACGGCGTGGGCGCCTTCTTGTCTTCGTTCTTCAGCTCCAGCGGTGGTGGTATCGTCCTGATCGCCTTGGTCTCGACGTACGGTATCTATGCCGTGGCGAGTCTGCTGTACATGGACCCGTGGCACATCCTGACCAGTTCCTGGGCGTACTTCTTCGGTCTGACCACGTCGATCAACATCCTGATGGTCTACTCCTTCTGTAACTGGCACGATGTCTCCTGGGGTACGAAGGGATCCGACAAGGCGGAGACGCTGCCTTCGGCGCAGACCAAGAAGAGCGACGACAGCAAGCAGCAGAACTTCATCGAAGAAATCGACAAGCCGCAGGCGGATATTGACTCGCAGTTTGAGGCGACCGTGAAGCGCGCGCTGGCTCCGTGGGTGGAAGAGCCGGAGGACAACAGCACCAGCTTGGACGACTCCTACCGGAACTTCCGAACGGTCCTGGTCCTGCTGTGGGTGTTCAGTAATTTGATTGTCTCGCTGCTGATCACCAGCACCGGCGTCGACAGAATGTGTCTGACGGTATGTCCTTTCTCTCCCCAATTTTGAATAGAGATACTAACCATCGCAGAACACCTCTACCACGCGAACCTCGTGGTACTTCCAGGTTATCCTGTGGGCAACAGCTGGTCTGTCTATCTTCCGCTTCCTGGGATCGCTGTGGTTCCTGGGTAAATCGGGTATTCTGTGCTGCGTGAACCGACGCTGATGGCTGGACGGTGCGGCGCACTTGTCCCGACGATTCTTATCACCACGCTCGTTAGCACGTCCATTCGCCTGTCCCTCGTTGGGGTTGCCCTAGTCGAAGGGCGAGGCATGTTATGTTACGGGGTATATAGAGGTTTCATATATTGGGATAGAGGTGATGGATACCAATCACGGCTAGTTAGCGAACATCATGGTGTATATAATGATTGTACTGCATGCAAGATCTGATTTGTTTCTTTGGGATGATCTGGTGTTTCACGGTAACCATCGTATCCTATCATGGCTTCTCGGCCCCTGGTGGCTTTTCGCCAAAAGGTATGTAGGACTTGGAGAGTCGCTGGCGAACGTACTGCGGAGCTGTCAGCTGGAGCGAAACTAGGGGACCTTCTGGTAAACACACCTCTCCTGCTTTAATCGACTTGGTGTACGCCGACTTCTCCCCAGAAAAGGAGCCTAACACTTCAACCGTCGCGTCATAGTTAACGCCAAAGAAGAAGGGAATGCTGTATCTATCCCGTCCGTAAGGTTGGTCGCCCGGTGTACAGTGGATCGGAACGTGCCCCAGTCCTGAACCGTTAGAAGGGTCACTCTAGGCGTAGAACTGATAAGACATACCAGAAAGCAAAGAAGTCGCCAATATTGACGACGAGTGTGTCAGGCAGCGGTGGCGCCGTCACCACTGGTTGTGGGCGTTGAGCACCTGCAGCGCTGGAACCTCGTCCTGCGATAAGATGGTGAAGCACTCGTAGTCCTTGTCAGGTTGGTCAGGGTCGGATGTATCTCGTGGCTAGGAATGAAAGAATTACTCACGGTATGAGCTTCGATGCCGATTCTCTCTTCGCCGGGTATGGGTTGAGGAGGATAATGAAGAATCCGCGACATGCAGCCGGGGACGTGATAAAAGAATTGAAATACGTCTCGTCCAGCCCCAGCGATAAGGCAAATATCCCCATAAGCCGACGACTAAGATTCAGACATCCATGGAAATACTGAAGGTATGTCTCTCTGAACCGGGAAGGGCCTCTGGGTTCGGCCAGAGATTCCCCCATACAGCTCATACGTATCTGGCGGCAAGACATCGTCGCTCGTCTTCAGAGGGTCACATTCAACGTCGTACCCAATGTCGAAGGATTCCGACAAGTTCCTCTGCTCTCCAAAGAGGTCTTTATCGCTGTGTTCCCCCCCGAGGGGGCTGTAGCCGTGGAAGCGCTAGTTTGCTCAGTGGCGTTGTCTGTATGATTCACACACAAACAGATGGGTAGGACTTACGTTCGACTTCCCAAGAAAGCATTCGAGCTTGTGGTCCTCGGGCAGAGCAAAGAAATGGCGGGCGGCCGCGTGTAGGGAGGTGATTGCAGCAGAGGGAATGCCGTGGTTCTGGAAACCGCGGGTTATTAAATGGGTTCAGGGGTCTTAATTATTCCAGGCCGACCTTGACGTAGAAGAAGCCAACACGGGTGCATGCATCAAATATCTGTGCCGCAAGCTGTTTGCGAGTCTCGAGATCAGGGCTGTCCAGGGGGGAGAGGTCAATGATGGGCAGGTTTGTAAAGTCGCCCTGGAGAACGTCCTGTTGGACATGCAGGTCACCAAAGTACGTCTTGACCGTGTTTGCCATGGTAATCAAGGAGAAGATATGCTTATGAAGGACAGGGGCAAGGCTTCAGCTGAAAGCCCCTGAAGCATCGTATTATGTATCTGGGCCGGCTTATCTGCGGCGTCGAGTCCGCAACCCCGCAGATAGAGGATTAGTGTTTGATTCTTCTTATAATTGCTTTATCTGACATTCTTTGGCTGGAACTGCGATACACCAATGGTTTTCCGATAGGACACCTCATTCACTCAATCGTTGTCCTGCCTTCCACAGCAACTGCAACGCACTGATATTCCCCACCACCACGCAACCGTTCGAAGGAGGCTCTTCTTGCGCTGGCCGACCAGAACATACAGTATGCCGTAGCTGACACGAGCAGCCGTGTAGACGAGCCGGCGGCATTAATCGTCGGTCGAGACACTCCGGCATACGACGCCATAGCCACGGCAGCAGCCAGCAGAGGGAAGTTTTCGACCGAGTTGGCCTGGGCGGCGTCGCAGCGACGGATCATCTCCAATTGTCGCTGGGTCAGCTTGCCCTCTCGTACTGCGATCTCGCCGTATTTGTTCAGGTCTTCGCGGGGCGCTTCGTTGTGGTCGATGCCGTAGTAGTGCTTGAACCAGCGGGGCGTGATCAACACGTAGGAAACGAAGAAATTGGCTATCACGATGGTCGGGCCGTAATTGGGGATGCGCTCGGCGAATGTGGGCTGGGTGAGTCCGAGAGCAGTGTACAGCGACGACATTATAAATCAGGTGCTTAGAAGTAGGTGATCTGGGTGCGTAAGATGTTGGGATGTGATCGGGGTTTTATGGATCACGCCGAGGCCAAGCAGTCAGATTTTAGGTGCAGCCACCATCGAAGGACGAGGTCGAATCTATGTCTATTATGCGGTCGGATATATCGTATAAGAGGATTAATGTACAAGAGAGCAGGACTAGATACGGAAGCGCGGCGCTTCTCCCTGCGTCCGAATATGCGCCACGTCGACCAGACGGCCCAGAATGACATACTCCAGCTTCAACTTGATGCTGTAGGCCAACGCCTTGAAGGTCACTTGGAAAGTGAAGAGCCCCAAATATTGTACCACCACAACCGAGAGGTCCAGGAAGATGATGACCACGTTGACCGCCAGTAACTGCGACAGCACACTGCGAGTCATTCCTCCCTGGTCCAGCAGCAGCAGCCGGATGGTCTGCCAGATATATATCGCGGAGAGCAGCAGCTCCTGCGCACAGAACCAGACCAGCTGGATGCGCTCGATGATACCGAAGCCGAGGTTGACGGTGGGCGAGTCGGGCATGGCGTTCTGGGCGAACTCGAGGGCGGTGCTGCTGCTGTGGAGGAGGACGCCGTCGATGACGATGAGGTAGAGGAGCGCGCGGAGGAGTTTCTCGTTGTGCAGGACGAGATGCAGCCGGGACCACAGCACGAGCGACTGGCCGGTGACCATGCCAGCCCAGCCGATGTCGACGATGGCCAGCTCGAAGAAGCCGTTGGAGAAGGAGATGTCGAACATCATCAGGACGTAGCCCAGGCCGAACGGGATGATGCAGAAGGAGGCGACCAGGAGACTCCAGAAGTAGGGGCCTACATACTTCTTGAAGGTATTGAAGCACAGCACGATCAGTTCGATCGCATTGCACCACGCCAACGCGATGAAGACCGAGTAGAGGTACTGGGCGACATCCGGCTCGATGAGGTTGCGCTCCAGCCCACCCCGTTATTGTTGACGAAGTGCGGCATGGACGGAGGGCATCCTGAGCGTCTGACACCCACTCACGATGGCCAGATGGACGGTCACAGGCTGGGGGAGGAGACGAGAAGATCAGAATGGAGACCGCACTGGGTCCGGGGAAGACATCCTTCTTGACATGGTGGGTTCGTATGGAGTCGGGAGGGAAAAGAGGCAAAAAACTTTAAACAGCACGAGGACGAAGCACCTTCTAGGGGCCTCGGCGAAGTTTCCCCCTCCTTTTCGCACCTTTTAACCCCCTGGTTGCAGTGGGAATGTCGGTCCATGCGTCATCCACCCCGTGTGTCGGCGGCATGATTGGCGCAACCAGAGTCTCCAGCAGAAAAATGGAGCCGAAATCTCCAATCACCGACCCGGCGGATCTGCGGGTTCCATGGTGACACCTGCTGGATAGCTTCGAATTCGGCGGTAGATAGACGGCTATTTTGGATCTACCTGCCTCGTTTGTTGGGTAGATGGTTCGTGCTGGTGTTCTTGTGATGTGCAATGCTACTCAGTCTCGATGATCCTACGGGCGAATCCACCGCTCAGATCCCAGTATAGTCCAGCATGGTCTGATTAACTTCTGCCCAAAACTCGTACTCGTTGACGTCGAGTATAGTGGAGATGGGATCCCTCCATTCTGGATCTATCGCTTGCCATCGCAAGCAAAAATATTCCCTTGCCGATATACTATAGCCAGCGGCGCCCCAGTCGATGATTCCGGCCATGACATTGCCGCTCACACATGATATTGCTTTGGTGCAGGTCACCATGCGTGAGCACCTTGGTTTCATCCTGCTCACCTGAGCCGAGGATTCTCTCCACCAGAGACTCGTCTCTCTTCGTGAGCTGCGCATTGGGCCTGACGTAGCGAAGCGCCTCTACCACCCCTTGATTAAACTCCTTTCGGGTCTCGAAAGGCCCGTAGCGACGGGGCTCTGCATCCCATGGATGTTGGAAGAGGATATCTTCGCATGGACCACCGTCAACCGATCCAAAGAGCGGCCCTTCGATCTGACGCCATTCCTGAATAAAACCGCCGAGCTGTCGGACGATCGAGCTCTTATCTTCTCAAGCCAACTCTTTCCAACATTGTTCCAGAGAGATACCCGGGATTTTCGACATCAAGATGAATCCGATATCCGCGATGGTGTAGCATTGAAGACTTCAGGGACCGGGACTGATGTCTTTTCTCTGACAAGGCAAAGGGCCTCTGCTTCCCCCATCTGAACCACGGGTCCCACTGTCAATATCGTTGATGCGTTGATCTCCAGGATTTTGCAGCCTCCCATACTATGCGGACAAAGGTCTTTCGCGCGTTGGATCTCCTCCAAAGGGACGATAGAAGGTTGGTGTCTCATGGAAGGGGCAAAGCGTATTTCGGGATGAGACGAGAGAATATAGGGGAGGTAATTGGGGAAGTCCCACTTGGAGGGCTGGTCGCGGGTTAGAATATTCACTCCGACCTCCCTGAGGATGCACGTACTAGGTCACTGTTACCAGCATCCTCATCCATTCGGGCCATTGGTTATGGAAAGTCCTGGACTGGGGTTGTCGTTTGCCGAGCGAACAGTCCATTTTCTACAGGACTGCCACGGCAGATCAGGGGGGGTGAAATCATTGGCAGAATGGGGAGACGAAGGCTTAGATCACAGTATTTAGAGAGGTTCAATCAATATTTATCTGCTTTTCATTCACTGCCAGGCCGCATCGTCTCTTATGTTAGCCAATTCAGATTGTCGATATCTAATTGTTCGTTTGTTGCACATTCTGTTTTGAGTGGATTACCTAGCCTGACGGTGGTATGTTACTGTATTACAGGGTGTTCGGCCTCGGGCGCTGCTCTCCGCATCGGAGAAGATTAATGAGTAAGCAGTCGACTACATGATTTAAGTGCAAGGAGATGGTTTGGCGGCTTCGACCTATTGAGCACTGTCTGCTGTCACATGAGTGTGCCCTAAATGTAATTTGTTATCTATCAATAGCGGTGGTTAATGGAATATATATAATCGGATGTTCGGCTCCAAACATCGACTTAGCGGCGAGATCCTTTGCAATCTACCATTTGCAAAAAAAAGAGCTCGCTCTCGGTCATCCAATATGGCCGAGAAGATGGGCCGAAGCTAATGCAATCCTCCCCATCTCATGAGAGCCATGGGCAGGCACCCACTCTGAGGACAACACCATAGGATGATCACTCCGGACAACCAATACAGCCTCACAAAAGAACGCAATGTGCTCTCCACATGATATCCCTGCACAGAGCGACCCCTCATCTCCCCACATGGAACAAAAGTAGTATAAAAGCCTTGTCCTGAGATGGGAGGATTTGGCGGACCATCGACCTTCGAATACTATCACCGCCATGTCTCCTCCCACCCGTGCCGAACAAGTTGGCTCGCTGATGCGACCTCCCAAGCTGGTGGCAGCCCGTATGGCTGCCAATCCTGGGGCTCGATTCCTTCATGAATCGTTGCCTGAGGAAGTGCGCCAACTGACCGAGCAAGCGGTCACACAGGCGGTCCAGAAACAGCTCGCCTTGTCCATCCGTCCGATCACCTCCGGCGAGTACGGACGGTCGATCTTCTATGCGGGCTTTTTCGAGAATCTGCAGGGGTTTGAGGTGCACCCGGAGGTTCCAGTGCCTCAGGGCTTCCGGTCCAACCATCCCACCATTCGCCTGATGGAGAAGATGGGGTTTCCATCTCGCGAAGAGGTCATCGCCGTGGGCAAGATCGAGCATACCAAGAGCCCGTACCTGGACGAATGGTTGCAGCTGCGCAGAGCTGTCCCAGAGGCGCTCTGGAAGGAATGCAAGTTCACCATGCCACCGATTCCCTGGGCACACATGCACCTCGCCGTAGGCACGGCATACACTCCGACTAGTGGATATACGACCGACCGCGAGTACTTCCAGGATCTTGCGGCGGCCTATGCGAAGGAATTCCAAGTGCTCTATGATGCTGGGCTACGATCCATCCAGATTGACGATCCCTGTCTCACCTTCTTTGTGGACGAGGAATTTCGCTCGGGGTGTCTGGCGGATGGTGACGACCCAGACGCGCTGCTTGACCTGTACATCTGGGCACACAACCAGTGTCTCGTCGGACGACCGGCGGATTTGCATGTCGGGATCCACCTGTGTCGGGGTAACTTGCCGCAGGGACGACACCTTTCGAGTGGTTCGTATGAGCAGATTGCAAAGCGTCTCTTCCGGCAGTCCGACTATGACACCTTCTATCTGGAGTACGACACTGAGCGCGCGGGGGGCTTTGAGCCGCTGCGCTATCTGCCGGTGGGCAAGAATGTCGTCTTAGGGCTGGTGTCTACCAAAGTGGCCGAGATGGAGCGCATCGAGGATCTCGAGTCGCGCGTGTACCAGGCCGCTGATGCGATTGCACGCGGACAAGGGCGCACTCGGGAAGAGGTCATCGCGACGTCGCTGGGAGTGAGTCCGCAGTGTGGCTTCTCCAGTTCGAGTGCTGCCCATGGGGTTGGCATGACTATGGACCGGATGTGGGAGAAGTTGCAGTCGGTGCAGCTGTTGGCCCAACGGATTTGGCCGCACGAGGACCGTGAGGGTCATGTATGTACATAAGGGAAGAGATATCGGATAGAACAGGTAGTAGTATAAGCAGATGCAGCGAGATATACTCGGCCGCGTCATCACGAGGAATAGATCGGCATTGGAGAAGCCTCGGATATCAGCACCACAGGAGTATAGACTCGCCCTCGTATATCAATCTCGGACCTGACAACCCCGCGTCTTGTCGGCTTAGCTGGCTCCAGCCAGGTCTTCTAGTAGTAATCAAAGACCAATGCCATGCATGCCAACAGCCTGTTTCCTCACAAACTCACGTGGGGCGAACGGTTGGGTTCCACGATCTCGCCGGTCGTTCCGTTCTCCACCGCAGGAATGGAGCGATCGTCACGGAAGTTACTGGTTCCTTGGATGGTCTGCTCCTCAGATCCTGACGGTGTTGCTCACGGCACTCCTCACGGTCCTTTTCGAATGGTACTTAAGTAGATCTATGGCCCGGGGGACCTGTCCTCTCAGGATCGACTGTCACCACTCTCACCATGCATTTCCGCCTGGCCCTGCCTCTGCTTCCCCTGGCCGCTCACGCCGTTAATATCGTCGCTTCGAACGATGACGGCTGGGCCGTGAAGAACATCCGGACCTTCTCCGACTCGTTGACGGCGGCCGGCCACCAAGTCGTGATATCTGGCCCGGCAGAGAACCAGAGTGGAACCGGTAGGTTGACCTGAACCACTTAAGTATGCGACTACAGGAAGGAAATGGATACTAAACATCTACCAGGCTCTCGCGATGAGCCACCCTCCAACCGGACCGAACCGTGCGAGTTTAATAGCTGCTCGCCCGGTCAAGCCTACGGATTCAACGCGTCGCAGCCCGAACTGAACTGGGTGAATTCCTACCCCGTCACCTCGATGAAGCACGGCATTACGACGCTCGCTCCTGAGTTCTTTGGCGGTGCACCCGACCTGGCAGTCGCAGGGCCAAACTACGGCGCCAACATCGGAATCGCGGTCTTCTTCTCGGGGACCGTGGGAGCCACCACGTATGCGGCGCACACAGCCAAGGTTCCTGCCATCGCCTTCTCGGGGGTATCCGGCGACGCGATCGCCTGGAACGAGACGACTCCCGTGTCGAGTCAGGTCTACGCCGATCTGGCGACCAAGTTTACGAACCGGCTGGTCGCTGCGGGCACGCCGTACTTGCCGGACGATATCTGGGTCAACGTCAACTTTGGCGCCGTGAGCGACACCAGCTGCAGCAGCGTCGAGGACTTCCAGTTCGTGCTGACGCGGATTTTCCTCGCGCTCCCCGGAATCACGCCGGACGACGTGGAGACGTGTGGAAGCAAGCGGTTGCCGACCGAGACGTCGGTGGTGCTGCGCTCGGGATGTTTTGCAAGTGTGTCGGTGGGCGATGCCAGCAACAAGAGGGACACCAATGCGACCATGCAGGCCGTGGTGCTCGACAAGCTGAGTGACCTGCTGGGGTGTCTGCCAAGTAATTAGTTAGTTGCAGTAGATTAAATAACAGGACCGTGTCGCGCTAGAACGGTCACTGCGTGGTGGCTGTCATAATCTTCATTGGTTCTGCAGGATGAATCCGGAGTAAGACACATACCAGGGGTGTGTTTGACCCTCACTTGGTCTGAATACCTCGCTATAGCACGAGTATTATCACCTGTCGCGTCTCTGCAACATCCAGTGACGATCTTCTCCCTCCGCACGCAGCACGCTCTTGGGCCTCCGGTGCCGTATAGAGCAACGATCATCAGGAGAATCGGCGCAACACCGGAAAAACACAGCGTGACCCACCAGGCTGCAGAAGCTGAAGAAGTCTGATAAAGTGTCTACGTATAAATAACAGGGGAACAGTGGGCAAGGACAGCGAGTCCAGGCTGTGTCCGCCGCCAGCATCATCATGGTATCCCAACAATCCTCCTGAGCCCTCCTCCGCTCGTCCAGGGCTCGATCCTGCCTCGTGACAGTATCAACCACGACGAGGTAGTCGGATTCCCGAAACTGTCCCTAGTGGAACGACCGGGGATGTCTACTTGCCTACCAGCCGTTCCTGTATGTGGAAGACGGCTGTGTCCCGTTCCGGCCGTCGACGCCGAAGGGAACACCAGGTACGTTCGACCCTGATGCACCATATATGAGACCATGAATCAACTGACAGATGTAGTGCCGGTTTGAACCCCAGTGGTAGTCCCACCGGAGACTGCGACAGCAGTCCCGGCCAGATCTATGTCCGAAGTGGCAGCTCCGGGGACAACTACGCCCTGATGTACTCCTGGTACATGCCCAAAGATGAACCTTCCTCTGGACTCGGCCACCGACACGACTGGGAGGGCGTGATTGTCTGGCTAGCAGACTCGACCTCTACCACGGCAGACAATATCCTTGCGGTCTGTCCGTCCGCGCATGGCGAGTGGAACTGCTCCACCGATGGATACACTCTGGAAGGCACCCATCCTCTGATCCGGTACTATAACATCTGGCCCGTCAACCACCAGTGCGGGCTTACTTCTACGGTTGGAGGGACCCAACCTCTCGTCGCTTGGGAGAGCCTCCCAGCGGTAGCTCAGACAGCCTCGAGGATACGGACTTTGGGTCTGGAAACGTACCCTTCAAGGAGGCAAACTTTGCGTCTAACCTGGAGAGCGCGACCTTCTAATGGACGGGGAAGAGAATTAAGGGCTTTGACTACCGAAAGCGACTAGCCACGTGTTGATCAATTGTTGCATAGCGATGTAATCCATTCACTCCCCTTCGCCGTGAACGCCTTTACCGCAGGGATTCCTGACTAAGGAAGGATTTTGTTCTCGAGCCCACCAGAGAATATCATTCAAATTCATTTCTTTCATAATCTATCGCTCTATATATCTATCCTGTCCAGCCCATATATAAGTCATGCATCTATCTAGCCTGTCCTTGATGAATGTCTTCGATCATCATGGACTCCTGCTTGGCATCCAGCTCCGCCTCTTGGGCATGCTGGTGCGGGGCGACTGTTCGTCCGCGAGACGAGAACACGCCTCCAGTAACACCTCCCTTGGCAAAGATCAAATTGATGTCCTCCAGCTCAAGACCCTTGGTTTCCGGGAAAAAGAAGTACACGATCGGGATCCAGAGGAAATTGAAGATGGCAAAGATGATGAAGACCCGCCAGCTGATGTTTTCTGCAGCTGTTAGGACCGATGGGGAGGGTTGGTGAGAAAGCAGACTTACGGATTGCAATCGGGGTGATCTTGACGATGGCGAAAACGGAGAGCCAGTTCACTGCAGACGCGATGGCAGCGCTCTTGGATCTCAACCGGTTGGTGCTGATTTCCGATGGGTAGAACCAGGGCACAGGTAGCCAGCCTGTTCACAATGTTAGACGATTTTCGGATAACACCGAGTATGTGGAAGGCATCAGGAGAGTATACTTACCCAGCCCGTAGAATATTTGAAAGATGAAGATGAATGCGGTGGCGCCGTAGGCTGCCTGCAGCTTTTGCAAGGAAAGCAGAATGGCTGCCATCACGAAACACAGAGAGCCCTCCAGCCGAGACCATCAGCAGTGCACGACGACCATACCGATCCATCAGGAACAGAGGGATCCCAGATCCCACGAGGTACGCAAGCGAAGTACAACCACCCAGAATCATGGACATGTTGCGAGACATGTTCATTGCATTCTGGTACACAGTCGGGGCATAGTAGTTGCTGCAACGATAGTCAGTAAGCCAGAAGCCAGTGCGTGGTTAGGAAGCTATCACGTACATCATGTTGGAGCCGGTAAATTGCTGCATAATCTCAATGGCAATGATGATCAACATCCGACGCCAGTTCTGCAGGGTGCCGTGGGAGAAGAACTCCTTCATCTGGAGAGGACCGCCCTGGTTATCCTCACGAATGGCGCTCTCAATATCCACCAGGGTTTGGAGCACAAGCCCATCATCCGCCGGAAGATCATTGATGGCCGCGACGACCTCGCGGGCCTCCTCATGGCGGTCGTTCTGCATCAGCCAGCGAGGAGTCTCAGGCAACCCGATCACCTGAAGGATGAGGAAAATGGCAAACACCGCTTGGAAGGCCAGTGGGAATCGCCATTGGAAGGACAGGTCGGTAAAGCTGGTGCCATAGTCTAGCCAGTAGGCGATGCACAGACCGAGAATTGTCATCGTACCCTGCAAGGTGAGGAGGGTGCCTCGGATGTTTGCAGGCGAACATTCACTCTGATACACCGGAGCGGTCGAGCTATTCATGCCATTGCCCTGAACAGTCAGCATGAGACAGACCAAATGTACCAGGGACAAACACTCACCACGCCCGTCACAATACGCCCAACAATCAACTGCGCGACCGTCGTCGATGTCGCCAAGATAATCGATCCGATCACCATGATGGTGCCTCCTCCCATGAGCATCCGGCGGCGCCCAAAGCGCTCGCCGATCAGGAACACGAGGATAGAGCCAATGATACACCCGATCTAGCAGATTAAGCATGAGATTAGTGAGAGACCCAAGACGACGGTGCCAGCACTACTCACATCGTACAGCGCCACGATATCGCCCTGAAGGCCGGCGTCGGGGTGGTTGAAATCGCGTGCGAATCGGTTGTCGGCACCGACAATGCCACTCATCACCCCCTGGTCATATCCCAGCAGCAAGAAAGCTTGACAGGAGCAGGCCGTCACGGCCAGCACCAGGGCGCGGCCCCGGAAATTGTGTTTCCACATTGATTGTGTGTCAATTGAGGCGAAATGAGCAAAAAACGACAGCTAGCGAAGAGGATCAATACAGCCACCCAGACTCACCAATCGCTCCACGACAGATGAGAACGAGTCGTTGCAGGATAGGAGGAAATATTTCAGCCGGACAGCCTCCCCTGAGCCTGCCAGATGCCCCTCCACAGCATCTCTGGCCGTCTGGCTCGACGCTTCCCCCGCGCATCTCCACTGGGGTCGGGGTTCGGGCCAAGGCCGAGCGAGGGAAAAAGGCCGGATTTGTGGAGTCTGGGGAGGGCCGGTGACACGATGCGGTTACGAGAGACGCCACGATGGTCGGCAAACCCCGTTAGCTCTGCTGGTTTCTGTGGTTCACGCGGGCTAGCGTCGCCTGCGTGCCGTGGAGGGCAGCCGATCAGTGCGGAGCTGCTGCTTGACATCACCGTTGGGCCAACTGTTAGGGCTTCTCGGGTCTTCTTACCCCGAGGCCTCGCCAGCACCTCCACAATATACCATGGAATACCCACCAAGTGACGAATAGAGATACGGAACGTCATGAGTACAAATGAGATGAAAGGCTTGATTGACATTGGCTAATACACATCCACAGGAACATCGACATAACGGTACCATCCCCGGATCCCTTATGGTAGCACGCGTATAACATGGCAAGTAAATCCTGCCTCGCAGCTCATCAGACCCACCCAGCCTTGCCCTCCGCACTTTCTGTACGGCTCCTGGGCGCTGGCTGGAGACAAGGCTGTGGGACGAAACACTCTACGAGGACGCGGTTGGCGTCACCAAAGCCGTGGCCGACGATGCCACCACCGGGGTGCTGCTCCGAGCCAGAAGGGTTGTGGGCGCCGTCAACCTGCTGGAGCTGGGAGAGTCAATGGCATTGGTGGCTGTACCAGTGCCGGCAATCGCGGTGCCGGTCGAAGTGACCTTTGAAGTAGTCTGGGTGATCGACACGGCACCGCTGTACATGCTCGGGCCGGGAACGACATAAGAGTCGATTGGGGCATAGATGTCAACGATCATACCCTCACCCGTGGACGTATAGAGCTCCTTGCCCTTTACACCGGCCGGCGTGTGAGAACCAGACCCAGAAACCTCCAGATTGAAACACTGGGGATACATCTGGGCCTTTCCTTCGTCTCGGGCCTCGTGGAGAGCAATAAGCTCATGTCGGAGCACATAGCTTCCAGGCGCAATAGATTTCGGGATCTCGACCATCCAACTGTTGTTGTTCATGATCATCTGGTCATCGCCCCAGATACCAGGGGCCTCGGAATCATCCACAAGGCCCACGCCGTCGATTTTGAAGAACTCAAGGGTGGTCTTGTCAACGGTGGTGCAGCTACCGTCGCACCGGGCGAGGTAGTCAACAACTGGGCCGTGATGGGACTCGGGCCATTCAGTCCACTGCAGATTCATTCGCTCACCAGCCTTCACAGGGATACTGGCCTGGGCGTTGGTCGCATTCTGATGGCAAATTATATTGTCCGAACCCAGCTGGTCCACGGCCACAAACCCATTGCCAAAGTTTGGTGTCGTCCAACCAGCCACCTTGGGAGGATTGTCTCTGTAAGGATATTTGTTGATGTCGAACCCTTGGAAAAACACGCCGTTCACAACGACGTTGGTGACATGTCCATGGGCGGCGACTTTGGTCGCCGCCAGCAGGGCTGTGAACAATAAGGCAGGTTGAGTTGGATGCATGGTGGTGGAGAGGTCAATGAACGATCGGTCTGAAGGGATGTTTATATAGATGAAAGGAGCGAATCGGGTCGAAAAGCGGGCGAGCTTCCGTAACGAGAATCGCAGCCTCGATCAACGAAGCTCAATGGCCGAAGAAGTTGAGAGACCAACAAACCTGCTGAGGGTGATCACGGCAAACTGCTGAAATGTTGGACCCTTGCGTCCATAGCCCCGGCACCCAGTTTCTTCGGCCAAGGAGGTTTCCATTCCAGCACACCCCATTCTCATCCGCTATCCAGTAGGGCTGGACCTAACCAGTAGAAATATGCGCGTCGCCTAAATCAGTAACAATGCGGTGGCGAAATCCAGTTCTGTTTTTCTTCCGACACCCGTGAAGTCAAGTGTTGCGGGCCTATGTTGATGTTCGTGCGGGATGAATTCGATCTTGTTCAAGCGCCATATATGTACAGCTGATGGTGGGAAACTACGTAACGACTGACGCGTATTCTGAGGGACTGCGGTGCTTCATGCAACAGCAGATGGTGACATCCTCTAAGCTTGCCTTTCACAATGGAGTCGTGGTTCTATTGTCGAACATGAACTATCTTGAACCGTAGAGATACATGGCTTCGATGTAGACATCGGGAGACTCGCAAATAGTATGGGGTGAAGTCGCAAAAGAAACTCATAACAATGCATATAAAATTCAAGATTAAACATTAGATATCATCGAAGGTGTGCAGAACGGGAGACCAGAGACAGGCGAACACGTGGTAAATCGTTAAAATCTCATTAGAATTTAGGAATTGGCGGCATAAGTATTTTGTTGACCTTGGTATAGCCAGGGAAAGCCTCTGGGAGCTAATGGTTCCCTGCTGCCCGGTGGCGATGTAAGGCCCGGCAAGCCCAGACGAAGTGGATTAAATGCAGTGCGTTGTATAGTCCGATTAGCTTCAACCACCTAGCTATCGTGATACCTTGTACATACGCAGTCACAAGGGCCATGCTGATGGCAAAAATCTCTACGTTGCGCAAAGTTGCCCCATTGCAATCATCCTCTGCGCAGGTATAGCTGCTACTCGTCGTAAACGCTAGGACAGTGGTCGCTAAAACGGCAGCGAATGCAAGGAAATCCAAGCCGCAATATAACCCGGGATGCGGGATGTCCTGGAGAGTGAACTTCAATACCAGCGCCGTAGCGGACCAGAGAAACGCGAATGCAGCCTGTAAACCGGCCTCGGTCAGCATGGATGTGGCCTGCAGCAATGAAGGGCACTTACCGGACAGAAAACGATGAGGCAGGTTGTGACACCTGAAAAGTCGCGTTCAACACTTTCCACACTTCTATGTTCATTCATGGCCCATGCTAATGATATCACCACCGCAAGAGATGACAGGAGCACTGCAAACCGAAGCAAGTGCATCACAGGATGAATCTCACGAGGAGCGGGCTTGTTTAGTGCTTCCATAATGACGGTTGTAGCTCATAGAGGTTGCTGGTTGATACAATTGAATGTAGATAAATATATTTGTGTTTATATACCACGTTGTCCCAAACGTCCTTCCATTGTTGCCTTATTGTGTTGGTATAGATCAACATTGTATCATCCGCCAAGCCGTCAGCGCAGTGCGGCTCAGCCAACACTTGTCCTCACTGCCTCGAAGGTTCACTGCCATGGGTACCGTATCCGCCGATCCGTAACAAGCTGGAAGCCAATAATAGAAGGACTAGGGAGATAGCCTGTTCACGACTGTTGGGGCTCTATTCCTGAATTAAAGAAATGCTTCTCTCCCTGTGCCAAGATCCACGTTTTTACCATCTCAGGTAAAGGCCGTCTCTAGAAAAAGGCCCAACTATACTGTGGATATGGGTGCCTAGCAGTCGCTCAGACTGACCTGTATACAACTTCAAATAGCCTACCAAATAAGCGAGGGACCGAATACACCGAGCATGTTATGGACCCTGTGAAAGAACCCAGTGCCCAGCATCTCTTTCTAGATGAGCCGGTGACCGTACTTATCACTCCGTATCAGCAAGGCTTTCGATAATAAGTTTACCATAGGGGAAGAATTCCCAGTTTAATACGTAATTATATACTAGCTTGTTGACTAAAAACAGGCGGTTTGATTCGGCTTCTCACTCCCTAGGAATTCGAAGTGATAGTTGAGATAGAACAATGGCTAAATGCACGTCCACTTGGAAGTTACCAATCCTCAAATTTCTGAAAAATACATGAAGCTGACTTGATCGCATTGAATGATACATTGTAAGGTATCGGTGCAGCCTTTTCTTGGGGTCCCGAGAGGGGTAACTCGGCTACTGTACAATATTGTACATATTGACACCCCAAGGCCTGATCATAAATCAGTGTCTTCTCAAAGCTATCTGTGAGCCGTGCTGCTAGTAGTATGCTGTGATATATATCCGGGTGTTTTGTCTCCGTCCATAAAATTGGCTCGATCATTTTCAGGAGGTAAGCTGGACACTAGAAGACGAGGTCAATATTCACTCGATTGAGGTGTCTACACTGCTCTTGGAAATTCTGCAGTGCAGTCTCCTCGAGCATTGTACTAACCATAGAGCCAAACAAGTCGAAATCGAATAGTAATCCTTTACCAGTTGACTGGCAAGTTCTTCGGCCTGTTGTCCGGGATCACATCGAGACGAGAAACGCCGAGATCCCTTACCGATTGCTCACATGAGTCTCATTCGTCGAACCGACCACGAGTCTAACATCTGTTGGCATGTCACTGTCCCAGCGGTCTATGCCCCATTACTGTGGCCTGCTTGGCTCTTGATACCCCGGATCTAGGGTGGAGTCGTGGAGCAACCACATTCAATATGCAATAATGCTTGTGTTAGGTGGCAGCTGGTTGCAAGCAATGGTGACGACGGCCCCTTTTCAGCGTGCTCACATGGGGCCAGACGAAAAGACACTCTGTGTCATTCCTCCCGTCTGATGCAACATCACGTTCAGGAAGTCTGCTTCGCCAAGATGGCTCCGTGGTCTGTTTTCAGGGAGCGGGATTCCTCCCACCAGAGAGCCGAGCGCCACAGAAACGAAGCAACGTCTTGGCCGGGCGGATGGCGGTGGAATCCTTCAACAAGGGAGATTTAGCCGATAAACTGATAGAGATTGCGTTGAGACGGAGACCAAGCCCACCGGTCGTACCATATATGAGTTCACAGGACATCCCGATACCGACGACTGAATCACAGCTGGGAGGCAGATCTCGAGCGCACCACGCTACGGGCCCGGATTGCAGTGCAGTGGGTCACGTTAAAAGCCGAAAGAGTTCAATCTAGGGCCAGTACGAGAGACTGCATACGTATACAGGGAAGCTCTCTCTTGGGACGGTTGTGTACCGGCCCAGGTGAACGTGACCATTTGCCCTGCTCGCGACATGCGCACGCGGACAGAGAGCCTCAGAGCCGTTTCATTCGCCGCTGACGTCTGCTTGATACGCCTATGAGTTGATCAAGACTTTTTCGTCCCAAGTGTTGGCCGACTCCGGTCTCCAAGGGGACCGAACAAATTAGGGTTTGGGACCAGCCCAACACCACGACCATCTGACATCAGCGCGGCGGTGGAGATCCGGAAAAATTTCACAGACTGGACGCATGCCTGGTCACCCAAGATGCTACCAGAGATGGTCATGATCATCCTCTTCCGGCAGTAAAACCTGCTGGGCCAAGTCTTGGCCATTTCCACCCTCGGAGGGGAGGAACCAGGGCGGATTGGACGATCTGGTCTGGGCGCCAAGGTCCGCCGAGAAGCATGAGAGGGACTCGATGCGTCCGATCCTGGACCTGGGGTCGTACGATGGAATGTTCCCCAGGGCGGGGGGAGGGAATCGTCCTTGCTGCCCGTCCTCGCTTCCCCGTTCCGTGGTCTTGTTCCGCTTGCGCTCGCGCTCCGGTTGGGGGAGGGACCAGACTATGGGCATCGCATGCCTCCCATGGACATATCAGTCGAGAAATGCAACCGTTGCCCGGCTCCTCTCACCCTGATCTGCAGGAATCATACTGGACTGGGATCGTGCACCTTCAATACCACCGTTCATCTTGGCGGGGAGGTCATCTCCTCACTCTCGTCGCCAGTTCCGTCCACGCCGATGCCCTATGAGCCGCCGCCCAGACTCCGGTAGGGCATTGAAACACGCATAACATTGGCTTGCGGGAGGCTCAGGCGCAAGCAATCCTTTGATCACTCACACCGTCAGCGGCGGCCACTTGTGCCTGTGCCGTCATCCCCCTTTGCGGGATTTCAACCCCAGCCCGGGCAACGACGCCCATTGACTCGCCCTCTCCGATGTGGATCCTGGAGAACCTTCTCCCATTAGGCTGCGAGCATTCGCACTATCCGCGCCCTAAAAGCGCCACCCATGCGGTTTTCTCAACTCCAAGGCTCTTGGCCAAGAGAGGACTGTGGAGATCTATGACAGGAAAGAAAGTCTGGAGATGCCGTTTAGCTAATCCGGAGAAGACCACTGATTGCGTGGGGATGGCAGCCGTAGTGGACCATCCATTTGCGAGTACTGGAACCACCCCCTGGTCATGGAATCGGGGGTAGGGGAGAATGATCGCTGAGGCCCCCGACGTTAAAATGCACCGCCCTGCCGCCGTTCCCAGGCAGAAGACCCAGATTTCTCTCTCCTCTACCGTCTCTCATTTGCTTATCGTCTGCTGCATCGCGCGCTGACAAGATCGACCCCTCCCATTTTAGTGTCTCACGATCTACGCCGTGCTGCGCAAGTGAACCGCCATCATGGGTGAGAAGTCGTCCGACCCGGAGGCCCCTGAGACTCCGAGCCCCTCCTCCCGTCACGTTGACTCGGTCGAGAAACAGGATTCCTCCTCGAACGGGGAGACTGCTCGGGAGTGGACCGAGGACTTGAAGAAGAAGGATGAGAATGTCACGACGTCTACGAAGCAGAAAAATCCTCTCGCGGGGTTGACTCAGGAAGAGCTGTTCCGGGACATCGAGCAGTTCGCTGCGGACGAGGGCCTCGAGGATATTCTCGATGAGCTGAAGAAGGGTGCCCTTGTGTCTCAGGATCCTAAGTCCTTCGAACAGGTTTCAGCTCTGTCTGAGGACGAGAAGGAACCTGCGCCGCGAGAAGACTCACAAGTGGCATCAACCGTTCATGATGTACTGGATGACAAGTATGTCTCATGTAACCTGTCTAGCTTACTGTAGCATCTACTGACGATCATAGTTCTTTGCGCCGGCTCTGCTATCGTGCAGGGTATGGACCAAACCGCTGTCAACGGCGCGCAAGAGTGAGTTCATCAATCAGTCTCCTACTATTGATTCACAGCTGACCCCATCCAGATACTATTTTGCAGAGTTCGGAATGACAAACACGTGGCGACAAGGTCTCCTGAACGGTGCCCCGTACCTATGCTCGGCGGTCATCGGGTGCTGGACTACCGCGCCTCTCAATCGCTGGTTCGGACGTCGTGGATGTATCTTTATCTGTTGTTTCATCTCATTTGCTGCATCTTTTTGGATGGCTGCCGCACACACATGGTGGAATCTCCTACTTGGTCGTTTCCTCCTAGGTTTCGCTGTCGGTGCTAAGTCTACAACCACGCCCGTTTACGGTGCGGAGTGCTCGCCTGCCAATATCCGCGGTGCTCTCGTCATGATGTGGCAGATGTGGACGGCGTTCGGTATCATGCTGGGCTACATTGCGTCCGTGGCCTTCATGGACGTCCGTCACTCAACTATCCCCGGTTTCAACTGGCGGCTGATGTTGGGATCAACCGCTATTCCGTAAGTTCTGAGCCTCGTGGTCCCATTGTCCGATGTGGTGACTTTCATTAATGCTTGATCAGGCCCTTCTTTGTCTGTATCCAGGTGTTCTTCTGTCCGGAATCGCCCAGATGGTACATGATCAGGGGCCGCTATCGGGATGCATTCAATGCGCTCTGCCAATTACGCCAATCCAAGCTCCAAGCCGCGCGAGACCTGTACTATATCCATGCCGCCTTGAAGATCGAGGAAAGACTTCGCGAGGGCAAGAAGTTGTGGAGTGAGATGTTCACCGTTCCTCGTAATCGGCGTGCAGCGCAATCTTCCTTCTTCGTCATGTTCATGCAACAGGTACGTCCGGGTTCCCTATCCTCACTCTGGAGTCGATGCTAACTGAGCCACTGTCAGTTCTGCGGTGTCAATGCCATTATGTACTATTCCTCCTCGATGTTTCGTAGCGCTGGGTTCGACTTGCGCACGGCCCTTATCGTCTCGCTTGGTTGCGGAATTACGAACTGGATCTTCGCGCTTCCTGCTGTCTATACCATCGACACATTCGGTCGCAGGAACCTCCTTCTGACGACCTTCCCACTGATGTCGTTGTTCCTACTCTTCACTGGATTCTCGTTTAACATCCCTAATGACACCGCGCGTACAGCATGTGTTGCGACTGGCATCTATCTTTACATGATAGTCTATTCGCCCGGAGAGGGACCAGTCCCTTTCACATACTCAGCAGAAGCCTTCGTACGTCAATCCATTCATCACAGCTGCTACCCGAGGAGAGAAAGCTAACTTCTCCAGCCACTGTACATCCGCGATGTCGGCATGTCCTTCGCCACGGCAACCACCTGGGGTTTCAACTTCATCGTCTCCCTGACCTGGCTGCCTCTTGAAGCAGCATTTACCACGCAAGGCGCATTCTGCTGGTATGCGGCATGGAACCTGTTTGGCTGGGTATTCTGTTACTTCTGTCTGCCGGAGACGAAGGCCCTTTCCCTGGAGGAGCTGGACCAGGTCTTCTCCGTGCCCACGCGGGAGCATGCCGCTCACTATCGTAAGATGCTTCCTTGGTACGTGAACAAGTACATCTTGCGACGTGACGTGGCCCCGCAGAAGCAGCTGTATGATTATGAGTAATCATTCAGTCAGTGGGTCCTGGGATTACTCCCTGAGAGCCAGACGAGATAGGAGCGTGGAACAATGTGCCTATCTTGACAAGAGGCTACGGATTTTATGGGTATGGATATGATGAACATCGCCGAGGCGGTACGATAATGAACCTGTGAGGGGGGCGATTTAATAGGGATGGTTTATATTCTCGCGTCTGTCGCTCGTTAGTTGTAATGTTTTGGAATTTGCGCCTAGATAGCCTCGCTGTGACGAGGATTATACCAATGTTGATTGATTGTGACGAAGAGATACATGTTGGCTAATGGACACTTGGAATTTGACTATCTGAAAGATATGTGCCTCCATGATTGAATTCTCAAGCTCATGTGGACGGTCAGACTTATCGCCCGAGGGTTCAAGCTAGAAGCACTCCACCGGAAACTATATCCCCGTCATAAGATCCAGCTGCGACTGCTGCAGAATCTGCAGCTTGACGCAGTCAAAGTTTATGCGGAGACATTCCAGCTGCTGGTCGCATCGCTCTCCCAAAAAGGCATCATGACGGGCACAGAGCGCACCCATGTTCTATTTGGAGGTCCAGGACCCTCATGTTCTCCAAAGCTGGATCTTTACGAGTCGATCTCGACGAATTAACCCATTTGATCCTCGGCTACGAGGGATCTGCACAAACCTAATCTGGAGCTCGGTCGAGGTGGATACACCACGGAAGACCCTGTCTTCTCAAACACCACTCCCGACGCACACCAGCGAATGGCGATACCCAGAGTCATCAGTATGGGGTGACCACACTCCTTCCAGCCGAGAAGAACCCCGGGAGGAATTTTTTCTGCACGCATTTTGATCGCCCGGCGACATCCCATTGGGCAGGGAACCACGGTGCCTGGCGGCAAGACCCACGACGGTGGAGGGCCTCTTAGGTAACAGGATGGAGATGCTCCTACAACTCACGCACACATGGAGATTTCACCTCGTAATGGGAATCGCCCCTGGGGGGTGAAATTTCATGGCGGAAATGACTCAGTCGAACCTGGGGAATATAACTCCTGCGCCTCGCCGTGAACATCGGCGTAGAGGTTTCTGCCATCCACGACATATCGCCTCTCATCGCCACAGCATATCCAGACGTGGACATGAGACTTCGAGAGCCTCCAACGTGAAAACTCTTCTCCTTGGCATCTGTCACTTCATTGTGTGCGCCATTTGATTTCCTACTGGGCTCAGTATCGTAGCTCCAAGAATTAGACGCCGTGAGAACTGTCAACCTAGAGGCATCGCAATCATGAACCCTCCCGACTACTCTCAGACGATCAGCTCTGGCCCCGAAATGGGCTTTGAGACTCCGCGGCTGGAATATACGCCCGACGAGGAGAAACAACCGGAGAAGCAGGCCGACGCCCCGCAGGATGTCTTTGGAGACGAAGAAAATGCGGAGGTCAAGTACAAGGTGTTGAACTGGTGGTACGTCATTCAGCCTCCATCATAGTATCGCTTACTGACTCGTTTTGACAGGCAATGTGGCTTTCGTGAGCATACCGAAGCACTCCCCTTAGCTGCTTAACTAATGCCGTCAGTGATGGTCGCCGAGACAGTATCAATCGGAATTCTCTCGTTGCCCGCCGTCGTTGCCGAGCTTGGTCTTGTTCCGTGAGTAGTTCAAATCAGTGTGTCTGTATGGATTGTGATAGCTAATAGTCACTAGTGCCGTTATCCTGCTCGTCGGTCTAGGACTGATGGCGACCTACACCGGCTATACCATTGGACAAGTATGTAGCATCCTAAGAAGCCCCTCTACATTGGCTCACATGAACAGTTCCGCTGGCGCTATCCCCACATTCAAAATATGGCGGACGCTGGTGAAGTCATCTTGGGAAGCTTTGGCCGTGAGCTATTCGGAACAGGCCAACTCCTACTGATCGTGTTTATCATGGCCAGCCATCTACTGACTTTCACCGTTGCGATGAACGCGATCACGGAACATGGGACGTGTTCCATCGTATTTGGTGTCGTTGGAATGGTCCTCTCTTATGTGCTGTGTATTCCCCGAACATCTGCCAAGGTCTCGTATCTTTCCATTGCATGTAAGTTGTTTCGACTCTCTATAGATCGGACGGTATTTCTGACCAAGTGTGACAGCATTCTTGAGCGTCTTTTCGGCCGTCATGATTGTCATGATTGCTGTCGGTGTTGAGAAGCCCTGGCAAGGGGGCCTTAAGGCGACGGTCGATACCAGCCTTTACAAGGCATTCCTGGCAGTCTGCAACATCGTCTTCTCTTTCTGTGAGTAGACCCGTGGCTTGAACGTTGCGGCGCAAGTTCTAACGCAGCTCAGCCGGCCATGTCGCCTTCTTCGGATTTATCTCGGAATTGAAAGATCCGCGCGAGTACCCCAAGTCACTCTTCCTGCTGCAGGGCACCGATACCTGCCTCTACATTGTGACGGCGGTCGTCATCTACTGCTATGCCGGTGAAGATGTCACCTCTCCGGCTCTAGGATCCGCCAGCCCGGTGGTCGGCAAGGTTGCATATGGCATTGCCCTTCCCACTGTAAGTAACCCATCCTCGGAGTACTGAGTGATTGGTCCATTGACTGGAAGACTAGATCATTATCGGTGGTGTCGTCAACGGCCATGTCGCTGCAAAGTATGTCTACGTGCGTCTCTTCCGTAAAACCGACCGCATGCACAAGAAGGATTTGATTGCCACCGGTTCCTGGCTTCTGATCGGTCTGGTTCTGTGGATCATCGCATGGATCATTGCCGAAGCGATCCCGGTGTTTAACAATCTCTTGAGTTTGATTGTGAGTGATGTCTTGGGTCAAGATGGATACAGTGACTGACTTCATATCTAGGCCTCACTCTTTGCTAGTTGGTTTACCTGTAAGTTGTCTTGGCTCTGTAGATGATGCTCTTACGATACTGACGACAGTCTAGATGGAGCAAGCGCTATCTTCTGGCTGTATCTCAACCGGGGACGTTTCTTTTCCACTCCGCTGAAGGGGACACTGACTGTCCTCAATGTCTTGATCATTGGGGTTGCAGCATGCATTGTAAGTTGATCCTCAAAGTGCCTGATGTGGAGACGTTTGGCTAACATGCGAGTAGTGTGGTCTTGGATTGTATGTGTCGGGCAAGGCTCTACATGATAATCCCAGCAGTGCGAGTTTCTCTTGTGCGAACAATGCGTGATTGGAAATGATAGACATGGCTTGTGCTTGATATTGTACTATAGAGAGGGTTACTGCACGCTATGTCTTTGAAATAGACATTCCATGACATTATCTCAAAGAACTACTCTTGAGAGGTATTTTGATGCTCCCGGTTGACTGAACCCCCTCGGATGTTCTTGCCTCTTCCCTTGATCATGACTGTTCGGCCCAACACGTCATATTCGAGAGACAGAGCGAGCGATGGATCCTTTGGCGTTAAAGCAAGTAACAACCCGTAAAATGGGTCTCCATAGCCAACATGACAATTGAGCGCTGCCTGTAACAAATACACCCAGAATGCCTATGGACATGATGATCGTTGCTTCAGAGTGCAGTCAAGTCCAACTCCGAAACCCAGCCCGAGTGCGAAGGACCTGCAGCCCGGATCACCTATCTTCTTCACTCGGCTAGATTGATTGCTAATTTACTACCATGGTTTTGGCCCTTAGCTGGCTTAGTGCCGTGTCTTATCTTGCCGATACAAAGCTCGGAACGACAAATCCAAGAAGCCTCGATCGAGTGCCTGAGGAGTTGTCTCAGGCTGTCCTGAGATGAGGTCTAACCCTTGTTTCGATTGAGGAGTGCCCAAAATGGGTTACTCGCACTTGTCGGAGTGGTTTCGAAGGAATTATCAAACAATTTGGTTAGGAGAGTATGAGAAAGAATGGGTAATTGATTCTGATGGTATCGATGGGAGGGTGTTAAAGATGGTCAACAAAAAAAAATAAAATAAAATAAAATAAAAATAAACAAATAAAAAATAAAAAATAAAAAAATAAAACGAAATAAATAAATTCAATCGACAACAACAGCACGGCAAGATATTCATTCAGTAGCCAAAGGGCAAGAGATCTATGCATCAAACAAAGCGCGTGATGTCACGCAAGCCTTGGTTGTCGATGATTATATCCTCTTCAGTTCCAGTAGGCCGGCGATCAACGATTGCCTGGAAAGGAATTGCCAGAGGTCCTCCAGTAATTGACGTAGACGTAACGACTATCTCCTGGATGGAGAAAGCAGATTGGTGGTTTACCTACTGTTGAACAAGCGGAGGCATCTGGTTCGGCTGTTGGCGCAGTTGAGCAATTGCTTGCCTCGTGACTGGTCTGGGGAGGCTTGGAGGAGGGAGCTGCCACTTCTCGAACCTGATCTACTTTGTAGCTCTTTTGATCGAAATGAGAAGAACTATCCTGGTGTCCCCGAGGAGTTCTGGAACCACCAAGTGGCATCTCGACGGAGTTTACCCAACGACTCGGAAACGCCCGTTTCTATGACAAGGCTTGGCCAGCCATTGAATTGTCCACCAACAGGCTGGCGATTACGCGGGTAGATGCACTTGTCCGCCTGTTTACCATGGGTATTCACGTTGTCAGGCGTAGTGACTGTCTGTCCCCAGGCAATCTCGCCATATGGAACTCCATCCCAAAGTACTGATGGTTCATGTAGCTCCTCACCTCCGACGTGGTCAAGTCATGTGCAATAGTCGGGACGACTTTGATCAGACCAGTCGCTCCAACCCACATGAACCGAAACGCGATGCCTGCCAGGCCGTGGGCTTTTTCACTCAGCCTCTGGATGGCCAGGTGCGACATGCCCCTGATGACCAACCACTGGTTGCCTTGCCCATCAGCGTTGTCTAGCTGCTCATGAATTGCTTTCACCGCGGTCTTTAGTTGCTTTGTAGAGCATGGTGATGCTGACAGGAGGTGGTAGCTCGGGGCAAGTCGGCCATGATGTCGTACGTTTCATTGTTTACTGGAGATGACGCCTCGCTCTGGGCATGTCGATGGGAGTGGCCCGTGGTCGGCTCTGATGTTGCATCAGTATGATATGTCGCCTTCGTGATGGGGCCAAGTTGGGGTTAGAGGGCAATGGGATTATTGAGGAGCAAGGGAAATGGGATGAGAGGAGTTTACAGGATGAGGGACAGATATGAAGCGCGGGGAGGCATGAATGGGAGAAACGGTACAGGTCAAGGGGAGGAAGAGGGAAGCAGCAGAGAGATTGTGGACGTAATTATACCGAAAGAGATTATTCACGTACCATCCTTCATTGTCAAGGTGTTGAAGAGGAAATTAGGTGGTGGATTCAATCCAGATGAAAAGGTGAATGCCGTAGACAAGTTGTTGCTCATCTGCATCATAGATATATATTGCAGCATCCCTCCTGCATTCAATGGATTATAAATTTTTTCCGGGCTTGAACCTTGATCAACACGACTGACACATAAATGAATACTTCTTAGAACAAATTTCACTTGCTTAGTAGGCTTATACCCGGGGGTATACTGTCTAAAGGAGGTTTGAATGGATGGTTGTGAATGAAATGGAGTTGACGCCATACTGTTGTACTAGAACCTAGAACCACAACGTAATCCCTCACTCCTGCGCCACGATAGCCACCGCCTTAACCTCCACGATGAATCGAGGGTCTGGCAGCTCCTTGACCCCAATGGTCGCCCGCGCGGGGGCACTGATGCGGTCGGGGAAGACTTTGTTCCACTCCTCATTCATCCCCGCATAGTTCGCCTTCATGTCGAGAATGTACACAACCGCGTCGATGACATTGCGGATGCCGCCCTTGCCATTCGTGGCGCCCTTGATGATGTCGTCGATGTTTTGCAGGACCGCTGCCGTCTGTTTTCGGATATCTAGGGTGTGTGTTCCGTCGGGATTCTCGGTCACGCCCTCGTAGGTCCCGTCCGGCCGTTTCGACGCCATCCCGGAGACGTAGACTGTGTGGTGTGTGGATGGCGGTGCAACGCGGGCATGAGGGTACCGAGTAGGCCCGTCGGGGGCCTCTGGGTCGAGAAGGAAGGGTTTGCCGTTGATGTGCATGATTCGGTGATTCAAAAGTAGGTGTAGTGGCTTTGACGTGGTAGTGTTCTAGTATTCCTGCTCATGGACAGCGAGATATTCTTGATATATGGATGAGTGGAGGGATTGACGACGGAGTGTCCGACATAGTCAACTGACTGAGTATCAGGTCTATCTGGGAGTATATTCTCCTACAAGTTATCCAAATAGAGGATTCGCTGCTGCGGCATAGTAACTGCTAGGGCAATTGGCATGGCTGTCCACATAGGGAATATATATGAAGTGGAATGTCAGATAGAGCAGCTCTCCATAACAGGACCACACCAGAACACCAGTTCAAATCCATTACCGCATGCCATTGAATATTCACTTTGTCTACCAGCCTCAGACATGATGATAGTGTGCCCCTCACAGTGATAGGCAGTGTGGATCAGCCCCCACTCTGCCGCTGTCGGGGTCCCCGACTTCTCCGACAGTCGCAGGAGATCATGAGGGGAACATGAGGGGAAACCCCTTGCAGGAAGAATTAAAGGGCCTACATTCGTCGACCGCAGATTACCACCAGAAACGACGACGGATGGTCCGCTTTTCACCACTATCCCCGACAGGCACAGACATACAGCCCACCCACCACCATGGCAAACACCCCGATTGAATACTTCGACGTGGGCAAATTCACCTTCCAGGACCAGACAGAGCTGCCCAATGTCCGCCTCGCATATCAGGTCTTCAACCCCACCGCGTCCAAGGTCGCGCTGATCCCGACGTGTTTCCGCGGGCGACTGAACAACACCGTCAACTTTGCCGATGGCGCCCTCAAAGACCACCGGGTCATCGTGGTCGCGCAGTTCGGTAACGGCGAATCGTCCAGTCCCTCCAACACCCCCGGATTTCCCCGAAAAATCGACTATCCCGACTGTGTTCGCGCGCAGTACAGACTCCTGCAGCACCTCGGTGTCACAACCGTTGACGTGATGGTCGGATTCTCCATGGGCGGCCAATGTACCTACCACTGGACGGTCATGTATCCAGAGGTCATTCGCAACGCCGTGATAATTTGCTCCTCCGCGAGGACTAGTCTCCACAATTACCAGTTCTTGGAGGGCCCGAAGGCTGCGCTGGAGAATTCCGTCGACTACATGGATGGCGCATACAAACAACAAGGAACAAGGCCGCAACGGGGCATTCGCGCATTCGGAAAAGCATACTCCGCATGGCTCTCCAGTGCTGCGTGGTTCGAAGAGCGACAGTTTGAGAAGCTGGGGTTCAAGGCACTACAGGAATGGGACGAGATGGCAACCTACAAGGGCTACGACGGCTGGGATGCGGAGGACTTGTTGATCATGCTGGGGATGTGGCAGAGAGGCGATATCACCCGCTGGTATAAGGATGGCACACACTCCCTCGAGGACACGTTGGCGGCGATCAAGACTCGGGTGCTGCTGATGCCGGGAAAACAGACCAGTACTTTCACTGGCAGGTGAGCGAGAAGGAAAGCAAGTCCTTGCCAGATGCACGACTGGCGGTGATTCCATCCATCTGGGGACATTTGGCCGGCGGAGGGAGCAATCCAGAAGACACGGCTTGGATGGACAAGGAAATCATCAAGCTTTTGGGATAACCATTCCGATTCACATCATATAGATCTAGCCCCAAAGAAAATAAGTTTGTATCTCAATTCGATCCTCCAAAGGTCATTGTTGCCCGTTAGCAACCAGAATGCGACCACCATCAATGCACAACGAAACACCATCGAGGTATGCCTGAAGAGGCTGTCAGTAAAGCGAATCCAATATAGGAAGCCTGAAATGCACTCACACCCTGCTTGACTGGACAGATAAATAATCGCGCCCGCGATATCGTGCTCGTTACCACTCTCCTGGCAGGGACTTGATCAAACAGATTGCTGAAGATGTTTCCCTCTTCCCCCACGGGATTCATATTGCTTGGAACGACTAGACTATGTCAGTACGAGAAAATAGATCGCAACGACACCTTGACGTACAACCAGGGTTGATACTGAGCACGCGGATATAGAATCGCGAAAACTTCGCAGCCAGCAACTTCACCAGATGGTCCGTCGCCGCCTTGCTCGTAGCATAACTAGTCAAATCGACATTGGTAGCGTTGTGCATGCTGGCACAGGAGCTAGTCATAATGACCACTCCTCGTCCTTCGTCTCGTCCTTTACGCCCATTTCCAAGGTCCCGCTCTGCTGCGGCAACCAACAGCGGCAGGCATGCCACCGACAGGAAATAGTGCGCAATGGTATTGACGCGGAATGTATCCTCCCAATCGGACTGTCGCGATGACCACATCGAGGCCTGTAGTTCACACAAGGACGCCGTTAAGACGTTGCAGGAAACGGGAGGGTCGCGTCTGATGCCGGCGTTGGAGATGAGCATGTCGAGATGAGTCTCTTTCTGGGAGATTGTAGCGACCAGTGCTTCGATGGCGTCCTTGGATGAAATGTCGCATGGAATCCTAGATCTGTCAGTATCGGCTGCATTGCAATTGTAATTCAAGTCGTGATACCCTTCTGCAGTCCCCCCAGCGTCTCGGCCAAGGTGGTTCAATTCCACCACCTTCTCCTCGATCGCATCTCCCGGCAAAGCGACTACATACACTCTCGCTCCGTTAACCACTAGGCCCTGTATATGATTAGCCGAGGGAGAAAGCTCGTCTGAACTAGGTAGCATTTACCTTGCAAATCATCAAGCCTAACCCGCTGGTCCCGCCGGTTACCAGGGCCACACGGCCCTTCACCCCAAACAGGGAAGAGATATGGAGAGATGACATTCTGTGAATAGAGAGAATGAGGACATGCGCAGAATTTACTGGGATCTCTGACCAAGAAATGTCCGTTTTAAAGGTAACATAAGAGTAGCTTATTTTGAAGCTTCGTTCCGACTCCGCTTGTCGACTGCCCGATCAAGTGCGAGGGGACCAGATTATCATACGTCGATAGTCAAGAGACAAACGCTTTAACATAGGGACCTCGTTACATGACTAGAAACTCCGATCACTCCTTATAGTGCTCCTTCGTCCGCAGTTCCGCAGCATCCAGGCATTCCGACGTCATGGCTGGATCCCTGGGAACCAACTTCACCTTGAAGTCGCGTGGAATGGCCACCAAAGCCGTCTTGAACTGATTGTAGTCCACATAATCCGTATTGGGTGGCTCACTTTCTGTCGCCACAATCTTATACGACGAAAGCAGGCGGACCAGCGCGGCGTAGAGCAGACGGGATGCAATATACTGTCCAGTAGCAGGCTCGTGATCCTGCCCAAAGCTCAAATGGGTCAGTCCGGAGGTCTCGCGCTCCGTAGGAGGGTCCAGTGTCTTCAGCCAGCGTTCTGGGTCGAATTTTCCACCGTCCGGTCCAAAGTGGTCGATGTCTGTGATTGTCAGTCTGGACCCAGCGACAGACGGGTAAGATGACTTACCATGATTGCCTGCCTGTGCGTTAATAAGGATCATCGTCTTTGGAGGGATAATGGCTCCGTTCCAGTTGACCTCCGTCACCGTCTTTCGAGGGAGACTCATGGCACTGACGGTGTAGTATCGACCGGCTTCCTTGATGATGGCGTTGATGTAGGGGATCTTCTCTTCCACGAAACAGCTTGACCATGCATCACGAACATCAGGATAGTGGCGTTTAATGTCCTCGTATGCTCGATCCTGCCAGATCTGGCCTTCCTTGGTCGACAGAGACCCAATAGCCGACGTCAACGTTCCAGGAATAGTCTCAAATCCGCCGGACACGAGCGACAAACAGATAGAGGAGACTTCCACGCCATTCAGCTTGGTTTCTTCATCCTTGAGAATTGCACTAGAGATACAGGGCTTGTCGGTGCCCTTCTTGATCATCGCGCGCACCTTGTCGAGAAGAAGGTTCAGGTATGCATCACGCCGATCACGGAGACTCTTGGAACGGGCGTTCTTCTCGTTATTGGGCAGATATCGCAGCAGAGGAATGTAGTCTTGGAGGTTCTCCGATGCGCTACGCAGGAGAGAAATGGCGGATCCCACGTACAAGATTTCTCGCAGAAGGTCGTCGTATACGGCATCCATTCGAATGCCGTAGCAGAGAGTCAAGGTGGTGTTGAGCGCATACCGCTGGATGTAGGGACGAATGTTCAATTCCACTTCACCATTGCGACTATCGCGGTGGAGATCTCCGCACGATACAGTAGCTCTCAAGATCGAACATAGGATAGTAACTTCGCAATGCCGGACGTCCCAACGCCGTACCGGCCGCTTTCCGCTTCTTCTTGCACGATTCATCCCATGGCGAGGACCCGATGGTGAATCCCTGCGTGCTACTGATGACGCCGTGGAAGGTATACAGGGTTGGTCGATCGATAATCGCATTCTGATGGCCAAGGAGCATCTTTCGGCAGTCGTCGAAGGAGTTGACGACAACCGCTCGTGTGTTTCCCAGCTTAATCTGGAACACGGAGTGGCCGTACTGGCGCCACCACTTCTCGCACACCGTCGCATGATCCTCGCCGAGTTTGAGTAGATGGCCGAAGATGGGAACAGCCCCGGGAACTTCAGGTATGCCCTTGATGAAGGGGATATCGGTCGCGATCGTATTCTACGGTTGTTAGTGGCGTCCGGCGGAGTGGAATGCGTGTCGCTAACCTTGTAAATCACGAACGCCAACAGGATCAATCCACCTGCAATTGCAAGCGGTACTGTATTAGGGTTTTCCCGAAGTCGGTGGACGACGTTTGAGAATATCTCGGTATCATACGTTTTAGACATGGTGTGTGGTGAGAATCGTTGATCTCAGGCCGGCTGCAAATGACTTGCCCTCACTTTATGTAACCCCAGTATCGCATACTGCGACACCATCAACACCCTGCCGATAGAACAGTGATACTATCGAGTCGGACCAGCCCCCGCCATATAGGCAAACGTGTGTGACGTCTGAGCGGGCGCTGCGATTGGGCGGAAAGTCTGCTTGTCGGGCTGCCCGACAGTAAACATCCATGGATATGCTGGCACCGTCGATAAGCCAGCGTTGGCCGATAACCCTGCTTCCCAGGTTGATAAAGCGCATCAAACTACCTAGGATGCGGGACCTGTTTCTATTACATACAGAATGCATTCATACTGCGAGGAATCCTATTTACAGAATTCTGAAGCTCATGATGCGGTGTAGCAGACCCCCTGAAACCGAGTCAGCACTTCTTGAACCATGCGACGAATTTTCTTCGCAGCTGGGAACTTCCGAGTGAATGTATCCAACAACTCTACCGCCAACTCCAGATCTTCTGTGGCCTTCGTCTCCCCCAGAACACTAGCAAGATTGTCTGGTTGAGCAGTCGTCGAGTACATCAAGGATAAGGTGGAAGTGAACACCCCCAGGAGATTGAGCCAGTTATACGCGAACCGACGCTGCCGGTGCATATTGATGGCTTGCCGGATCGACATCGCTGCTGCCATGGCGAGCAGCTTCACTTTCGCTTGGTCGAGCACGGGAAAACAGAGGGGACGGTCGTACAACATGGCTACGTGGGTGTAGTAGTTCAGATCGAACCAGCTACTACTTAAGTGCGGGACCTGCGAATGCACATCAGGCAGAGGGAAGGGCATGTTGCGACGCCATTCGATCAATTTCCGGTGAATCTCTTGCAGTGTACGTTCCCTCTCTTCGGCATCCATACGACTCGTCCTCGTGGTGGAATATACGTTGTTCGCGATGTCGCTGGCGATCTGTCTCAGCGCGAGGATGTGTAGAGGGACTGCCATGCTGGAAGGTTGGAGACCACTTTGAGGGATGATGCCTTCGGGTTGAATATTCTCGTCGTCAACATCTGAAAATGGCTGTTTCTTGTTAGTCACCGTGTCTGGTACAGTTGGGATGGGAAGAGGCATACTGAAACGTCGATGTCGTCGTCGTGGATGGCAAATGGCCGACCCAGAGCCATGGAAACCACCCTGTAGGAGAGAGCTTCAGCGAGCGCCGTCGCATTCCAGGAAGGAGGACTCACCGGTCCATCATGTACAAGGAGAAGAAGATCCGCTTTCGGTACTCCGCGACATCGGCGGGAATGCTCTCATATGTCGACGAAGTATGTAGACCCATTCCAATCGCCATGCGCGCGGCCACGCCTACCAGAAACCACGTGTCTACATTATCAGCATATGTTTCATAGTGTTAGTGGTATCCACCTACTCGGTCCGATCTGGTTGAAAAAAGAGTAGGACACCTGGAGCATGAGCACCTCCAATGCTGCTGTGAACCCAGTCAGTATGCGATCTCAACCTGACAATGGTAGACATACAACATCTCCAAACCCAAGCGCAGCCTCGAAATAGACCATCGCTTTGTTGTAGTAGAGGACCGACTCCGACTCATCTACTAGCGACACGGAGCAGTGTGTAGTTGACCCAATGGCGAGGACCATCCAGATGCGAAATAACCACAACGGAGACTGCGCCAACGGGTCAGACGGATCCGCATACACTCTCCACAGCACGGACAGAAATTCGTTTCTCCGAATGATGGGGTATAAAGTGTGCGAGTGCGCAAAGTAGAACTCGATGAGGTACTAATATGCGATCGGTCGGGGAGGTTCAAGTCGGCGATGACGGTCTCAGGCTCCATGATATGCGACAGGGACTTCTGCGAACAGGGACGAGTGTTAGAAGTGATGCGTCGAAAGCGACCACACCCGAAGGACCCATTATCGAGCCCGGCGACCAGCTAGCGTCTGTTCCCGGCTGATCGTCCGCTTCAGGTTCTCCATCGAAAACAAATTCAGCCTTGTCGGGGGATAGACGACGCAGGACGGCCTGCGTGAGCCTGGCAAACGAGAGACCCGACGAGGAGCCGAGGTGTCGTTCTGCTGTGGCCTCCAGCGATAGCAGCTTCAGTTCGTCAACAAGGCTCTGAGATCGGTCTTGTAAAGGCTCTAATTGTATGGGGGCAAGGGTGTCAACTTCAGGCGATGTCGAAAAGTCCACCAGAGGCGGTTCCGCGGTGAGCACATTGAACTGTGACAGAGAGGCGGAGGATGCGACGGCCGAGGCCAGCTGGCGTTCTAGCTCTCGCACTCGTGTCTCCAATCCCTGGACGTATCTAGGCGAATGTATGAGCAATGCCATCTTGACGGAAACTGACAGCAGACAGATTGATCCGCCACCACAGCAAGAGACAAACCTACGCGATAGGATACGTGCCCACCTGGCGATCATCATCCAAGAAACTACACGCAACCTGGGCATTGCGACAAGTCTCGCATTGGGGCAGTGTGCGGTCACATCGTTTCTTGCGCCGGTGGCAGCGCCGACAGGACGTGCTGGCTCGAGCGGCCGAAGACGCAGGCGAGGGCATCATGAAGCAATCGATGCAAAAGAGGGGGCGCTGGAGGAGACGGAGCGGACGAAGCGTATCGAGGGTCTTATCTCGTGCTGCTGCTTCTCCGCATGGCTTATCAGGCGCCGTCGGTGCATTCCGGCCAGGGTTGTTATTGGTGGAGGTGTTGCATCCTTCGAGTGGTGGAGTATAGCCTCGGGATGTTGAGGTGGAGGTTACCTTCGACGTTCTTCAGACCTCACGAATGCTGGATATAGCACGTTAACCTACTTGTTTCCTGTCTGACAGTCCTCTTTCTGGGAACTTTCTTGGCCATATGTGGGGCGCGTTGGGTCCTAGGCTGAGGAGCGTTCATTCATCCTCCACATTCATAGTACACTAACATCACACCACTAACGCATAACAGGAACTTGTGCATTATGGAGATTCTGGCCAGCTGGATTCGGCTAGGAACACGCTCGTCGGAATATTTCCGGGGATCTGGAAGCTGGGCCACAGAAGTCCAAGGCAGCCCCTTCAACTCGATCCATGACGATGTAAACGTTTTCCTGGTGTCTGACTACCTTTCGGACGTAAGGACCGCGAATTCCAAGCTGGCTGGCAACTTCGGTAGCCCTCAAAACATCTTCGACTTCTGGCGGCTCATAATACTTGGCTATGAGATTTGAGGAGTGGTTGAACACCCGCAAGGTAGACGGGCACAACGGTGAGGATAGAATCTGCTCAGCCAGCTCCTGGTCTGAGTACCTCTCTAGTAGCTCTCCGGGGGAGGCTGGCGTCATTCTTTCGGCCAAATATGAAGGGAGGAGACGCTGATCTTGTGACACGCGTGCATGTCTCGTGTTGATTCAAAACACAGTCGGGATTACTGATGTTCCGTCCCTGCCACCTTTTCGCGGTGCTACTAAGTATCATTGGGGACCATGTACAGTAATGTATGGGCGGAATAGGTGAATCTTGACCAGATTCATCCGGGGGCTTTTGAACATCGCCTCTGGGTTGAAATCACTGCCCCGGCACGAGTGGGATACAGCTGAACAATTGTCACTAATGGATTCCTATTCTATCAGGCATCAATCAAACTGGCCCTGCGCAATGTCAAGGTCAAGGATGGCCTACTGCCAGTAGTCGCTAGACAGCCATTTGAAACGTGTAAATCTAGAATTTCGGAGCACATTCCTTTTCTTCCTGTAGTAATTACTTACGGCACTCATTGTTTGCCGATTCGAGATCCTCATTGATTTCGACATCACGCCGCTGGTGGCTAGCTGACCCCCAACGGAATTATCTCATTGCATCACTGAACCCACATGTTGCTGTCTACAACTCACAGTCTGAGAGGGAACCAGAGTAGTGCAGGTAAGTGGATCTTATGAATCCCCTCAACCCAACACCGATGCCCCAATGTGGAAGACGGAACCAAAATTGCCAGGTGGCAGCTCTAACAGAATGTAGATGATGGCTGGGTGAGCCAATAGCTTGATATGTTTGTCTCAGCTCGTCCACTGTGTTATTTAACAAATGGCACGAAGCCAAGGTACCTTGTCTGTTGTATGGGTTTGCTTACCTGTCCACTTATGTATCTTTCTATATATCTCGACTACTGTGCGGATGGGAGCGTACCGACCCACGACCATCTCACTATCCCCAGACAGCGACCGTACTACCTCTCCTGCCAGTTATGAAGTTGTAGACTCGTCATGCATGACTCGCGAGCATACGGAGGTGCCCGTGAGGCGGTTCTGGAGCTTCCGGGTGCGGGTGACTCCACCAAACCCTAATTAAGGTGCAGCCATTACCCGTTGGCCCCCGATTTGACCATCCTTCGTCTCCCCACAGAAGCAATGGCGGTTCTTACCTGATCAGCGACATCATACGGACTCCATGTGTTCTCACGCGTCCCCGGGTACACAAATACCCAGTTTTGTTCAGTCTGGCGCCCAACGATGTGGCACGATTGCTAGGCATCTGGCCACAGTCCGATCTCAAGCTGCCTCATGCAGTCAGGAGCCACGGTTCTTTCGTTCCCAGTAGTTGGAATCCTGGAATGGCCTCACCATCAGTGAGAAGCTCTGACCCGATTGAATAATGCACATTGGAGGATTCCATGGTAAAGACTGCTGTCCAAAATCGGAGACCTGTCCCTGCGTTCGCCTCTGTCATCTCGGATCTCAGGTCACTAGCTTTGAAAGCCCTGGTAGATTAATTTGGACTGAATTCACGGATATTGTATCCTCCTCTGATATTGCAAAGCGCGAGTGGATCAACGACAACCGCCGATCTGTGCCTCTTGGTTACGACCCACGGGTCATACATGCTCATGGAATCGCCTTTACTCCAGTCTAGCGTCATTTGGAGCCGGCAGAATCATTTTGGTTGCACTCATAGCCGGGACCCATCGCATAGGAACTGTCTAATGTACCGAAGGGAGTGGATAATATCCCTCGCATTTGTACACACTGCTGAAGCTCATCAGCTGGCCCACCGTAGAAAGTCACATAACAAGAGTGGAACAACGTCTACCTCATGCTGACGTCTGTCGTTGTATCATGGAACCCACGAACCTCCCCATGTGTTTGGAACGTCCTCTTGCTCCAGTCATACGCACATATAAACACACCCCTCCCTGCCTGGGTATTCGGTCTGAAGTTATTTATCCATAAGATTGAAATTACATGACTACTAAACAATTCCTCAGCTTGAGCACCTTGTTATCTCGAAACCAAAGATACATGGCTCCTTAATTGACAAGCCCCAATCCATCCCAATCGATGCTGTGAACAACTGCTTCGATGGCTACCTCTTTCCAACCGAATGTTCATTATTCTTTCGGCTCCCTATGTCTCCAACATCGCTTGTCGACTCCAGGCGAGTCTCTGGTATCCTTGAAAGCGACAATGTGTCGAGCAGGGTGTATAACTCTGTCACCTCTCGACGAGGCTCGAGAAAGCTGAGTGCAGAACCCTCGAATCTCGCCGACGTGGTGAGCTCCCTCCGTCGACGAAACAGTGCCCAGATGGACAGCCTGATCTCGGACAAGCTCGTCAATGCCACCCATGCGACTCTTGGTGACTGGATCCGAGTGGAGCGCATGAGTAAGCTCCCCCCTGAGGGTAGCAGCTACGATCGTGTCCTCGTCTGGGCCTCCCTGTTCGTGGACAGACTGCACTCGTTTGATCTGGCTGTGGAGGAGTTTGCGGGAGATAGTCATCTCGCCGCGCAGCTCGTCTATGGATACTGCATGTTGCTGTTGGAGGTAAGATGCATAGTCAAGATCCCTTTGTATTGTGTCAAGTCATAGCTAACGCATCCACCCAGCTTGGAGAGGAGAACTCCTCGGCTCTGATGGTCATGTTTGGATTCTTCTGCAATTGCTCCCAGGAGCTGGTCAACTTACTTGACCGTGCCGAACTTTTCTCCGTATCCCAGGATATCAAGGATCAGTTGATTCTTGCCTTAGCTGATCTTGTCACTTTGGTTGTTTGTGTTGCCACCAAATTCCACAAGTCACTGAGAGGCATTGCCTCGGAGTCCGTCTCCATTGACATCTACAACACATTTGCGGGTCCCATCGATAGCTTCCGCAGTCGATGCGAGCATGTCTCGGGACTCATGTGGAGACACCAACTCCTGCGCGATGGATTCGATGAAGCAACCGGTAGATCGACTCTCCTGACTGTGTATATGAATTACTAACATTCCCAATTCTAGTATCCGAAATCCAGACAATCAAGCGTTGGCTCGAACCAGAAGATCCGGTCCTCGCCAGTGTCACTCAAAACGCGGCCCATTTGGCACAGGATCGTGAAGAGCTGACCTGCCTGTGGATGACCCCCTACTTGACCCGGTTCTTAAAGAGCGACAAGAGAACCCTGGCCATCTCTGGTAAACCAGGGTCCGGAAAGACGATTCTGTCCTCCGTTATGATCGATCATCTCCAGTACCCGGTCGGTGGAGTCACCTATAAGCCAATCTTTGTGCCTATCAGTGAGTACTCATCTTTACGTTCTGAACAATGAAACACATCTAACGATCGTTGCAGACAGCCGTGTTCGCGCCCAGACCACCCCTCGGGGTATCTTGAAGACCATACTGTCTCAGATCTTCGACAAGCGCATCGGCAATGTTCAGCTGTACCAGATTCTCGCGGATACATATTCAGCCTGTTGTCAATCCGTTGATCCCAAAGAATATGATAATCATCTCTGGTCCGCATTGGAAAGTTCTCTTCAGGCGAGCATGCGCGGTGCAAAGGAGCTCGTCTTGGTCGTGGATGGATGGCAACGAGGCGTCCTGTGGAGAACAGGCCTTGGTGCAGAAGCTGAAACAAACCACCGCCAACGCGGACAACTTGAAGCTCGTACTTCTTGGAGCCCAGAAATCTACCACAAGTGCAGGCCTGACGACGGTGAATATCACCCCGGAACTGGTCTTCGACGACATCGCGGCTGTGGTCCGTCACATCCTGCAGGACGAGCACTCGTTCACTGATATGAGCGAGGAGCAGCGGGAGATGACCGTCAACCGCATCACAGAAGCTGCGGACGGATCCTTCCTGTGGCAAAGCTGGCCACCAAGCAAGTCCGGGAGATGGATCTGCCGGCCCTCAGGCGCTGCTGAAGTCGGTGGACAGTCTGGTCAAGGCCGGTCATGCCGTGAAGGACTTTGTGTCCGCTACGCTTCAGAACAAGACCGTCGGAGAAAGCAAAGAAGATCCATCCTGGCTGACCGTCTCTCTCGACCACTATCTGTTCGAGAGATTCTGCTTTGCTGTCCATTCAGCCTGATAAGGGCAGTATCACGTCGCGGGATGTCGAACTTCGTCAGAATCCTGAGGCCTGTCAGCTCACTGGTCTTCTTCCAGAATGGGCTGCTGTACCTTCGTCATGCCCAGGTGCGCGATGCTATCATGGACATCTTCTCCACGGAAAGGTCGATCCAGCGATCAAGGAGAGAAATGTCGACATGGCTCGTCGCTTGCTGCTCTACACCAAAGACAGCATCACCGCGGAGCAGAGGCCTCGCTGACCCCTCTGGACCCAAACATCACCGAGGGACTGTTGGACAAATACCCACTGCTGGACTTTGCCTTGCGGTACTGGGTCGACTTCGCCAAGAATGCGTTTTGGCTGCAATACAGATCAGGAGATGACCAACGCTGTGAAGGAATTGCGAACCTACATGCCAACCGCTAGCACCGTGCCACTTCTGACGATGGCCATCTGGCAGCGCAAGGCCACTCCTGTGCAGGTGCTGATGCACAGCATTCAAACACAGTTCTACCAACAGCTTCTCTCTCCGAAGCACCCGACCACCCTGCAGTCTATCCTGTGCGAAGCTCTTTTCTACCGCACACTGTACGATACCATGACTGCCAAGGTCACCTGGGTTCTGTATGATGCAGTGAGGCTGTGTCATGATGTGCTTGGACCTAAGAGCGTTGTCACGTTGCACGTCGCCCAGTATTTCCTGGATAAGACTGCGAACGAAGTGACCGACTCGCGGAGTGAAATCAGATGAAGCGTGTTCAGGTGCTTCAGGTCCTGGTCGAATCCTACAAGATGCACTACGGAGAAAAGAGCGAGCTGGTCATCTCCATCATCACTCAGTTGGCTGAACACTACCACATTATCCAGGAAGAGGAAAAGTCCCGCGAGATGTATGCTCTCATCCAGGAGTCCAGCACCGAGACCCAAACGCAATGGACGTCGTCTCGCAAGAATGATGACTCGCTGAAGGTCAACCTCCACGGACGCCAGACGAAGGATGTCCCTGACTTGGGCCCATCCTTGCCTCTCGACGAGAACGAGGAAGACGAGCTCATCTCTGCAACCGTCGAGTCCAACGAAACTCTCTTGACCCTTGCCGAGACGTATATCTCCCAGGGTAAGATTGAACTCGCTGAGAGCGCCTTCATCGAGGTGTGGCAGCGGACGAGCCAGGAGTATCGGATGAACCGGTCGACGGCCTTGGAGATCAAGAATCTCCAGGCGGTTCTGTCTTATGCTCGCTTCCTGCAGTCGCAAAACCGGGATGATGAGGCTGCATCGCTTCTAGCCAGTCTGTGGCAGGAGTATGATCAAGGCGCGGTGTCCTCGCAAGCAGCAGCGTCGCAGTTCACGGAGGTCGCCAAGATGATGAAGAATGTGGGCTTATCGACCATGGCGCTGAACGTGTTCAAGCACTGCGGCCAGTACTACGAAAGCACAAGTGGCTACCACAGCTCCGCCTATAAGGAGATCCAGGAGAGTATCCAGGTCACTTCGAAGGAGGTCATGCAGATGGCTACCAGGTCGAGCTCCACAGTCACCGAGTCCAGTCTCAAGGAGATGGTGCTTGACTCTGTCAACAACATGGACGAGACCTCGATCGCAGCCGCGAATACGCTCATTGAGATGTACATCTCCCAGCGTCGCTGGCATGACGCCACCTCTCTGATCAAGACGGTCCTGCGTGGCATCTGGCCACAGCTGTTCGCCAAGTCTGTTCAGGATGTGTCCTTGCCTTCGACTCATCTGGAGTATTCAATCAGTCTGGCCGAACGTCTCAGTGACTGCTACCATTCCCGACGCCGTCTGTCGAAGGAGGAGGATATTCGCCATCGCCTGTACTTCTCCCTTCGTCGGAACCGCCAGCTTGGTGATAAGACTCGCGAGCGTGCGACCAGTTCTTTGCTGCGTCTGTACCAGCGCACCTCGCAGGCGGACAAAATAATTCATCTCCACCAAGAGATGCTGAGCGACTACACGAAGCACTTTGGTGCGGAACATCCGGCTGTCATCAAGAAGCTGTGGACATTGGCCGAGTTGACTAGTCCTCGCCCTGTCTCGGTGGATTACTACCGCCAGATCGTCACGATCATCAACAAGAACTCCGACATCTGCAGGCCTGAAGCGTTTGAGCCACTGTTGATCGTGGTGAATGATCTGTGGAACAAGGAGCGCTACAGCGATGCGCTGCAGCCCTGCAGGGTTCTCTTCAACAGCTTGAAGAACCCCAAGATCAGCCCGAAGCTACGCCAGCAGGACTTTGTCCGCATGGTGTTCAGCCGGTACATGCAGTGTCTGCGTGTCTCGCGTGCGGACTCCACCGTGATCCATGACGTGGCAGTACAGTACCGCAACACCTGCAAGACCTTGTTTGGCGAGAGTGCCTCTATCACAGTGCAGTCGACTCTCACTCTGGCTACCATCTGCCAGGAGACCACCCAGTTTGAGAGTGAGGCCGTTCAGCTATATGAGAGCCTGCTTACCATCCAGTCGGAAGAGATCGACCACGAGGAGATTCGTGGCTCCCTGGAGGCGATTAATGATAAGCAGACTGACATCATCTCGGCTGAGAAGACCGAATCTCTCTCGACAGAGCAGTTGCAGCATGTCATCTCCCACCGCAGCCAGCGTCTCACCACTGTGCGGTCCGAGTATGGATGGGCACATGAAGAGTCGCTGTCTGAGATGGAGGAAATGGCCTCGCTCTACTCCCGTCGCGGCGAGTTTGTCGCCGTGGCCTCGATGCTCAAGGATGCCACCATCCAGGTGCTCTCGAACGAGACCTCGTCGACTCGTCTGACGGCCGCAGCCAAAAGCATCGCCAATAGCTACATTACCTCCGGTCAGTGCAGCGCGGACGCGAACTGACCCAGGAGATCTACCGCCAGGTGGTGATCAAGGACACCAGCAATGTCAAGTCTGTCCACTTCAACGTGTCTACCCAGCAGCGCCAGAGCCTGATGTTCCTGGCCCAGCTGGAGTATAGCCTGCGAGAGGACTCGTCGGTGACTCTAAACGAGATTTTCTCGTCGCTCATCACCGAGTACATCTACTTTGAGCATTTCCGGCATGCCGCGCGCTCCAAGGCAAGCAACGTCCAGAGCGTGACGAGCTCCGCTGCACGCCTGCATGGCTTCCTGCTCGCCCGCGGCCGTCGCGACACCGTCAGCTTCGTCGTCGATCAGTTTGCCGAGTTCATCCTCACCAGCGAGGGGGATAGCCTGCAGATCTCGACCAGCAGCCAGGTGCGCGAGTTCGCCGTGACCTTGTTGAACTACTTTACAACCCACACGTCACCCAACTTCATCCGCTCGGTGGCCATTGCCAGCTACCAGCGGGTGCGCCAGCTGATGCGCGAGAGACAGTACAAGGCGGCGTGCGACCTCGCCCTGACAAGCTTCAAGTTCATCCGGGCGCATGACGGCTACTCGTATCTGCCCACACTGAAGCTCGCCTTCAAGCTGGGCATGGCCGTCTCTGGTCGCGAGCAAAAGACCCGCCCCGAGGGATCGCAACACAAGGCAATGCTAGAGGTCTCCTCGGTCATCATGAAAGAGACCGTTCGCCTGTTCAAGCGCATGAAGATCGACCTCACCAGTCTCGGACAGGACAATCTGAACAACCTGATTGGCCTCCTGGACGAACAGCAGGACTACCAGAGTCTGGCCTGGGTCTTGACCACTCTGTGGGATCGTCGCGAAACCCCCGGTGCAGCCCAGCCCTACTTCATCATCACCCTGGCGCGCATGCTCATCATCACGCGCTACCTGGTGGGTGACTACATGGCGGCGATGCGTCTGGCCGAGGACATCGTCTACAACTGCTGTCGTGTGCACGGCACCCGCCATCCCAACACGTTCGACATGACCGTGTTGCTGTCCCAGCTGTACACCAGCGTGGCACAGCGATACCAGTCGCAGCCGGATGGCCGCGAGATGGCCTTCCGGTACTATAAGAAGGCGGCCGCCCTGCACGAGAACGGCCTGCGTGCGTTCGTCGACCCGTCGTCAATCGAGATCGAGTACGGCACCGAGTCCGGCATGGAGTCGGAGGACACCTCGACGTCCAGCGAGGCGCTCGAGGACGAAGGTAAGCACGTCCGCCAGCATCTGCATCTGCTCAAACACGCCGTCGAGCGTCTGGGTGGCTGGCCCAAGGACTTCTCCGAGTACCAGCGTCTCAGTGACGAGGTCTTCGAGGCGTACCCGAACGACCTCAAGGGCATGGAGCCGGTGGAGAAATGGAATCTGAAGGAGTTTGGCTCGGGCAAGGCCGAGTCGACGGATGATATGGTGTCTGCTGGTGGTGTGCAGCAGGGCATTTCGTTTAATGTGCGCGATTTGGGTGGAATGGCGATTGCTGTGTGAGGGGAGGAATAAAAGTGATCACTTTCCAGATTGCAGCAAAAAAGTGTTATAAAAGTACGGTCCTTGGATAAACGTCAAGCCAGCTGTAGTGAATATAATCAATCGAACCAGATTGCTTTCCATCGCGTATTTGTGACCATATATCTGGCATTATGTTGGCGTCCACCCAGTGACGATGCGCGAAAACATATCCCACACCCACCTGCACTCCGATTCGGCAGATGTCTAGACCCATAATTCCCTTTTAACTAAAGAGATAAAGAGATTAGACTGAGACAGCTGTCGACCAATGCAATGCATGGGGAGTAACTGGGGGTGACTGCCTGCAGCCCTACAACGTACAGCGACATACAGGAACCCCGACACCTCAACCTCGAGTATACCCTGTCGTATACACCCCCCCAACATTCCACCCTTGAGTCGCAAGAATGTTCCCAGCCAAGCACTGCAGGCAACCATATTTTCAGCGGTCGGAAATGCTCTGGATGACGTCATCCTGCGAGGGGCGTCTCAAGTCCACGCAATGAACGATGGCTGCAAACGTCCACTTCATCTCTCCCATATCCTCTCTCCCCCAGAGCCTCTCACCAACTGATATCAACATGCCCAACTTCGGCCAGAAAATCCTCAAACACTTTGGCATCGACGAGAGCCGCGGGTCGGGCTTCCCTGGCCAGGGCCACCAGCCTCCACCGGCGCATGGCGCCCAACTGCCGGCCACCGCGTCATCAACAACGACGAACGCTCGCTCTCCAACCACCAGGGCGGCACATACCCCCGGCTCTGTCGCATGGGAGATGGCTCAATCCTCTCCTGCTTTACGCGGTTTCGCAATGGTGAACGAATCCTCACGGTCGCGCGCAGCACCGACGGGGCCCGCAGCTTCGAAGACATCGGCGAGGTGACCAAGGGCCGTGGCGACGTCGACAACCTCTTTATCCTGGAGGTTGCGCCCAATGTCGTGCTGGGAGCCTTCAGAAACCACGACCTGGGTCCTAACGGTCCCACACACTTCCGCATCACCGTCTGTCGGTCCAACGACGGCGGACGCACTTGGCACTTTGCCGCACAGGCCGCGGAAAAGAAGCCCCCGTTCGGCATCTGGGAGCCCTTCATGCGACTGGGGACACCAGGGCGAGGTGCAATTGACGTACTCGCAGGAGTTTGCGCACAACAACCAGTGCACGATGCTGGTGAAGTCGTTCGACCAGGGATCGACCTGGTCGGCGCCGGTGTGTCTGCATGGGGACCAGCATCTGGTGCGCGACGGGATGAACGGGATCGCCGCGACGTGGGATAACGGTCGTCCGGCGCTCGTGATGATCTTCGAGACGACGACGCATGGGACCTTTGACTTGGAGGCGCTGCTCTCCTACGACGACGGGGCGACCTGGGGCTGGCGACATCAGGTGTATGTGCCGCCCCGGGGACACAACGCGGGCGCACCGCAGATCGCCTCGTTCGGGGACGGTTCCATGGCGGTGATTTTCATGACGGACGAGGATTGCGCGGAGGTGCAGTGGACGAAGAATGCTTGTATCAAGGTGGTTTTCGCCGGTCCACCGCAGGAAGGCCGGGTCTTCTGGACACGCCCGACGACTCTCTGTCCGGGGACGGGGCATTGGCCGGGGATCATGGCGCTGGATCACCAGACGCTGCTGGCGACGTATGAATGTGGTGGACCCAAGGGGAAGACCATCACGTTGCAGTAGTTTGGCAGTTATCTTTGGTTCTTCTTACGTGGTGTAATGGTGATGTTGACATACTGGCGGTTGTATAAGTCTCCCTTTATCGCATGCAGAATGAGCAAGTGCAGTCGATGTTTACTCTGATCTGTCCTATTTCACACGATTACTCTGACTCTTTGGTTATATATTGAGAGCCGGCGCTGTCTCGTCTACTAACCTGTCTACTTATCATCCTGCTTGTCCACATATAAGGCCACCCGCACCTGCTACCTCAATCGTATCCTACTATACTACAACCTTAGCATCAACTTGATCATCCTACCAGGGGAGAATCTTTCAGCAAAGCATTACCACGGTGGGCATCGGCACTGCAGCAGGAGGATTGCCGCGTCGCCCCAGAACCATGTTAGTCAGCGATCGGCGACGCTTTCTTGGCTGCGATGGTGATGGTGATGCTCCTGCATCTGGAAGCAATCATTGTTTCCTCACAGGATTCTAGAAAAGGGGATCGGTCCCTGTCTGCAGAGCTGCGTGGCGGCCTCATGGCGGGTGCAGCGTGACAGCATGTCGATTATCGAGAACCTGCAGACAATGCAGCAGATGCAGACGCCTCGATCTGCCGAGGATGGCTCAATAATCCGGCGGCTGAGGGAATAATGGGCAGACTACTGGCAATAATCGATCATCCTGGGGGGCATATCACCGCATCGGGCAAACCCTAATGCTGTGCGCACTGCGGGGACATCCCACTCGCTGTGCACAACCTCATCCTCTTCGCCCACTCACCCACTTCAGCCGCGCTGATAGGCATGCAGCATGCTTACCCCGCTCGGATGCATCCTCACCGCATGGCTGGCCTGACTGGAGGCGTGGGCTGCTATTTAACGCGGAATGTCTCCGGCCCCTGACTCTGAGAGCCCAGCCTCCGATTCTCCTGAACTTCCCTACACTCAACATGGCCCTGGATATTACGGTACGAAACATTCTGCGGACTACATACACTGGATCATGTCTGGATGACCTCCTACTAATCGAATAGGACAGACCTTCCGCAACGTGATCAACAACGAGTTGACCACCACCGCGGCCACCCCCATGGCATCAACCCCGCCACCTGCGAGCCCAACCCGAGGTGCCAGTCTCGACAGCCGAGGACTTGGATCGTGCAGTGACCGCCGCTCGTCAGGCCTTCCGCAAGTGGTCCAAGACCTCCTTTGAGGAGCGTCGCGCGGCTCTGAACACCTTCGCCGACGCCATCGAGGCCAACGCGGACCCCCTGGCCAAGTTGTTGACCCAGGAGCAGGGCAAGCCGCTGAGCCAGGCCACCGTCGAGGTCGGCATGGCCGTGCAATGGGCACGTTCACTGCCGACGCTCGAGATCCCCGAGACCATCCTCCAGGATGACGAGGAGAAGAAGCTGATCCACCGTTATGTGCCTATCGGTGTCTGCGGTGCCATTGTGCCCTGGAACTTCCCTGTCCTCTTGGCTATTGGCAAGATCGTGCCCGCTGTGTACACCGGAAACACGGTCATTGTGAAGCCCTCCCCATACACTCCCTACTGTGACCTGAAGCTGGGCGAGCTGGCGGCCAAGGTCTTCCCTCCCGGTGTGGTGCAGGTCCTCAGCGGCGGTGATGACCTGGGGCCCATGATCACGGAGCACCCGGGCATCGACAAGATCAGCTTCACGGGCTCGTCGCTGACCGGTCGTCGCGTCATGGCCAGCTGCGCAAAGACCTGAAGCGGGTCACCCTCGAGCTGGGCGGAAACGACCCGTGCATTATCTGCGACGACGTTGACATCGATGCTGTGATCCCCAAGGTATCCCCTCCCCATCTACATCGACATAATTTAGCAAAGCTAACGGACAACCTAGATCGGCATCCTCTCCTTCCTCTGCTCCAGCCAGATCTGCATGATGATCAAGCGTCTCTACGTGCACGAGAACATCTACGACGAGTTCCGCAACAAGCTCGTGCAATTCGTGCAAGCCCTCAAGGTCGGCGAAGGCAACGAACCCGACGTCTTCTTCGGTCCCATCCAGAACAGCATGCAATTCGACAAGGCCAAGAACCTCTTCGCCAGTCTCTCCAGCGAGGGCCTCAAGTCCGTCCTGGGCGGCACCATCCCCGAATCCAAGGGCTACTTCGTCCCCCCGACCATCATCGACAACCCGCCCGAGACCTCTCGCGTGGTGCAGGAGGAGCCCTTCGCGCCCATTCTCCCCATCCTCAAGTGGAGCGACGAGGATGATGTCCTGGCCCGTGCCAACGACACCGAGATGGGTCTGGGTGCGTCCGTCTGGAGTAAGGATATGGTACGGGCGCAGCGCATGGCCGATCAGCTCGAGGCCGGTAGCGTCTGGGTGAACTCGCACTTTGATGTGTCGTGGAACACGCCGTTCGGAGGACACAAGTCAAGTGGTATTGGGACGGAATGGGGGGTTGCTGGTCTGACGCAGTGGTGTAACTCGCAGAGTCTGCATCTGAAGAAGAACCCATGAACGGGTTGTATATATGGAGGTATATGAGATATGATTCTTCTGCTGTCATGGCTGTACACACATCTATCAAATTACCCACATATGAAGCATAATCACCAGCATTGGATGGTGGAGAGAAAGATTAATGCGTGCTGGCATAGTTCTGATGCCACGTATAGTCCGGATTCTCCTTCAACAACCTCCGAATCGCATCACTCGCCCGGGTCGGTTCACGACCGAGCAACTCCCTCATCAAAGGACTGGTTGTCGCGAGTCCCCCCTCTTCGATTGACTCCTGCCAGGTGAGAACCGCCTTGAAGAATGCCTCAGGTTTGCCTCCCTCGTCGTTGGCACCGTTGATCCGCACGTACTCGTCGCCGCTGACCAGGTTGAACTTGACCTCTCGACCGGTCGTCTCATTGATAATATCCACAATCTCGGAGTAGCTGATCGCCTCGTTGGCTGTCAGGAGGACGATCTCCTGCTCGTGTCCGCCGGCAATCATCAGTCGCGCAGTAGCTTCTCCCAGCTCGTGACGCAGGGTGAAGGCTGAGCGTCCGTTGGTCGGAAGCGACACAGTCTTGTCCCCAGGATACCAGTTCATAAACACCGGGAAGGCTTCAGTATATGCGCCTTCGCGGATGGAGGTATAGGTAATTCCCGACCTGGGCAAGTTAGCTTCATGACCGTCAAATATATACGCCACAGCTCGTACTCTTTCAGCAACTTCTCCGTACTCAAATGAACCGTCTGGATCGTCGCCTTCAAATCCTCACCAAATCCCCCAAACGCAAGAGACGTATACCAAACCTACTGACCATTAGCCAACTACCTGAATCCCCTGGAGTGGGGCACCGACATGTTTCACGCCCATCTTTTTAGCCGCCGCAACAAAATTCTCATGCTGCTTGGCTCGCCGCTCATTATCAAACACATTGGTGCTCACAAAGAGGAGTTCTCCACATCGCGAAAGGCAGCTTCCAGCGAAGCCGAATCATCGTAATTGGCATGACGGAAGGCGATGCCTCGGTCTTCGAACTGTTGGCGATTCGCCTCTCGGGAGGATGCTGCGGCGAAGTCTGATGCAGGAAGGTTGGCGACGAAGTAATTCAGGACTTGTTGGCCGAGACCACCGGTGGCGCCTGTCACGAGGTATTTCAAGGTCATTGTGATGATCTCTGGGCGTTTCGATGCGATTGAATAGATGGAGATGATTCTGGTCGTGCCGGGGGATACTTATACTTCGCCGAGGTGGTTGGTCAGCGGTCGATTGGTAATATCAGCCTCCATCGTCATCGAATGTCCGTCAGTACAACGTAGTACCTGGTACCTTAGTTCTGTAGTCGCTCGGATATGAGTAATTGGCTCGGAAAACAGGGGTCTTCAGGGCTTCTCTTCGGAGAGAGGCTGTTGGAAGCTGCCAGAACACTCGTGGGGGCCATCATAAGTATGTAACATCTCCATTATTAATAATATGAAGGCAGATCTTGCCCTTCCAAGCAATTCTCAGACAATCCTCCATACATCAAGCAATATGACTGTCGGGTGGGCGTTAGTGCTTATGCCCGGAGTAGCTCTACCCTATAGCGGAAGAGAATAAGGATGACACGTTCATCACGAAGGATCAATGTCCTAGTCTATATACATTTCTCATATCATGCCACATCTATAACCATATGCCCACTCCCTACTCATATAGTCCCCCGAAGGTACTCCCCAAGCGCCATAATGGCCATCGCCTGTCCGTACGGCATCGCCGTGAGAGGAATATCCTTGTAGAATTGCAGACTATCGCCCATTCCCGTGCCAAAGCTGGTGTTCTGCAGCTCACCCTCTTCATCAATGAAGCCCAGCACCGCCGTGATCGCCTTCTCCGCGACCGGACGATATTGCTGTCCGATGTATCGCTTCCGCACCGCTTTCAAGATACCATAGGCAAACCCAGCCGTCGCAGACGCCTCCGCGTAGGAGTCCGGGTGGTCGAGAAGCGTGTGCCAGGCGCCCGAATCATTCTGTAGCCGCTGCAGGGCCTCACACTGTGCCTCGAGGGTGTCGATCAGGTGGATGCGGATGGGGTCGGTGGGCTCCAGATCGAGCAGCTCGATAATCTCCGGGATCACAATGGTGATCCAGCTGTTCCCCCGGGCCCAGCGGGCATTGGCAAAGTTGTGTCCGCCGTCCTCAAACGTCCAGCCGTGGTAGAAGAGTCCCGAGCGGGTGTCGAAGAGGTACTTGATGTGGACGAGGAACTGACGCTTCGCCTCCGCGATGTAGTGCGGGCGGTTCAGCAGCTTGCCGATCTTAGCCAGGGGCATGACCGTCATCATGAGCGTGTCGTCCCAGAGCTGCTGGTAGTTCTCCGTCAGATAGGTGGCATGCTGCATGCCGCCGTAGCGGGTGCGCGCGAGGTCATGCATGGCCCATTCGGCCCAGGTGTCCAGCCACGGGAGATACGTGACGTTACCGGTCTTCTCGTAGACGTACGCCAGGGTCAAGAAGACGGCCATCGTGTTGATGTTCTTGGTGGTGCCGCCTTCAGCAAACGCGCGCGCGGCGAACCAGTCCTCGATGATCTTGATCAACTTCTCGTCGCCGTCGCCGGTCATCTCATAGTACTTCCAGATGCCGTAGAGACCGATCCCGTGCGTCCATTCCCAGCCAGCCCAGCACTTGGTATCAATCACACGGCCGTCCTGCAGCCGGAGGAGAAACTTGCCGGTGTCATCGCGGATGTTGACGAGGTTGTTGATCAGCAGATCGATGTGTGGCTTTGATCTGGGGGGGAGCGGTCGACATGGTGCAGGAAGAACAATCAGGGACTCTACAGGAAAAGAAACGAGCTGGATGGGAGTGAAAGAAAGCTCGAGCGAGAAAAAGTTGGGATACGCCTCGGTACGAGCTTGCCCTAATAACATCCTCCGTGTGGAGTCGTGGCTGATACGCGGAAGAACTCCAGGGAATTCTCCGCGTGGGATGGAGGGGCCCTCGGGCGATTGACCACCGAATCTCTGCGCCAAGGCAGTGCCAAATTATACTAGCAGACCGCCATTGGCCTGGCGTGAGGCAAGATTATGCCAGGATCCGTGGCTGTCTTGCTCCCTGGCGACGCTGGCCCTGCTCGCTCGGGCCATTTCTCCCCGCGTGTGCCATGGGGAAATCCACCCCGAGTGGATTTCCTCCCGCAAAAACTGGGGAACTCGCGGTCTCTCGTTTAGCTGCTCATTTGGGGTAAAATTGTGCCGGGGTTAGGGCCAGCCACCGCGTGTGTCGGGGGTGCTGGGGCAGTCGACTGCACACGCCTGGTCAGGTCGATCTGGAGTTTAAAAGGCTTGCCTCTCCCTCGGACTGTTGGACCCCGACTCTGGTTCTTCTCTGTTTGGTCTTTCACTGGGTGTCGTTTATCCCTCCCTGTCTATCCCTTCACCATGGCCAAGGACGCTACCTCCCCGGCTGGGGAGCCCACCGTGGACAACACCTCCTCGGCGGTTGATACTGGCGAGAAGCACCAGCCAAAGGACATTTCGCATGTCGAGCAGGTGCTCTCGCAAACCGATGACCTCAAGAAGGAGCATCTGGACTACTCTCGGGTGGACAAGGAGGTCCAGGAGTATGCCAGCCGAGACCGCATCGAGGTGGACGAGGCCACCAGCAAGCGCCTCAAGAAGATGATTGATCGTCGTGTGCTCGTCATCATGATTTGCACGTACTTCCTGCAGGCGCTGGACAAGGGTACCATGTCGTTTGCCTCCATCATGGGTATCATCGAGGACACCAATTTACAGGGACAGGAGGTAGGTCTCGCTCCATCGTTCTTCCCAACCATGATACTGACCGTCACTAGTACAGCTGGTTGACAACCTGTATTTACATCGCCGTGCTCTTCGTCGAATATCCCACCAACTGGATCATCCAGCGTGTGCCCATCGCCAAGTACCTGGGTATTAACATCATCCTGTGGGGAACCATCCTGGCTCTGCACGCCGCCTGCCACAACTTCGCCGGCTTGGTGACTGTGCGCATCCTACTCGGTATCTTCGAGGCTGTCTGTCAGCCCTCGTTTGTGCTGTTGTCCAGTATGTGGTATAAGCGCGCGAGAGCAGGCTGCGACCGTCACCTACTGGTAGGCTTTCCCCCGTTTGCCGTGTGGATATCCCTCTGACCCTCTGCAGGTACATGATGAATGGAGGTCAACAAATCGTCGGCGGTCTTCTGGCCTACTGCTTCAGCTTGATTGGCCGCGACAAGGTGCTTCTCTCGTGGCAGGCCCTGTTCCTGACCTACGGCTGTGCCTCCGTGCTCTGGGGTTTCTTCGTCATCTACTGGATGCCCGACTCCCCTATGCGTGCCAAATGCTTCAGTGAAGAGGATAAGCATCTCATGGTCGAGCGAGTGCGAGGCAACCAGACCGGCCTGCAAAACAAGACCTTCCGGGGCTACCAGATGATGGAGGCCTTCCGTGACCCCCAGATGTACTGCTACTGCGCCATCCAGATCTTCACCACCCTGCCCACCAGTGGTCTGGGTGCGTTTGCCAACATCATCATCAAGGGCTTTGACTTTAGTCTCCTGGAGACTCAGCTGCTCGCCATGGTGCTTGGTTTCTACATTATCATCGTCCTGCTCACCTCGGCCTTCCTCGTCAAGAAGACGAACCAGAACTTGCTTGTCATGCTGGGCTTCATCATTCCGTATGTCTTCCCTCGCTCGCATCAACCATCATTGAACTCCCACTAACTATTCCCTCTAGCTCCTACGTCGGAACCATCGTCCTCATGACCGTCGAGAACACGAACATGGGCACCAAGGTCGGCCTCCTGATCAGTTACTACATCACCCTCTCCTTCTGGTCCGCCCAGAACCTGTGTCTGTCGATGGTCTCGCGTAACATCGCCGGTGCCACGAAGAAGTCCACCGTCGTGGCCGCCACCTTCGTCTCTTGGGCCGTCGGAAACGCCATTGGTAGGTTTCTTCTGCCTTCTATACAACACCCACAGCTAACACCCACCAGGTCCCCAGGTCTTCCTCAAATACGACGCTCCCCGCTACTTCACTGCCTTTGGCGTGCACCTGGGCTGCTACACCGCCATGACCCTGGCAGTCATCTTCCTGCGCTTCTACCTCCGCGCGCAGAACAAGAAGAAGGAACGCATGTTGGCTGAGGCCGGTCTAGGCGCCGACGAGGATCTCACCCATGCGTTTGAGGACCGGACGGACAAGGAGAACTTGAGCTTCCGGTACATCTACTAACTGAGGAATGAGAGTGTCGATATTTCTATGATTTTTGGGTCCGGCTTGGATACATGCTGTCTGTATGTCTGTAATGGATTGAATATCCTTAGCTGGTATAATGCACCATTACCTGCTGCAGGACTTATGCTCGAGTAGAGAATGAGTAGCCGAACAAGCCCAACACAATTTCTCTACTCAAAGAAGTTCTGAGACATCGAACCAGTGGTACTGAATGATAGCGCACTGACTCATCGTACTTATGCGCATTAGACCCCATTGGGACGGCCAAGAAGAATGTCTCGGCATCTGACAACTTGCAGCCTACATTTTCCTGTCTCACTCTGGATTTACATACCGTCGGCGATGCATCTGTCGCATTCTAAAGTCATAACACTCATTCCCTGCCATGGCATTCCGGTTACTCGACCTCCCGGTGGAAGTCCAGATCCTTATAGGGCAACACTTGGAACCCGGAGAGAAGCTCGAGTTGATATCCTCGTGCCATCATTTCCACGACCTGCTTCTACCTCAGCTATACAACCGGTTGGAACTGAATGGAGAAGCTTGCGAGCACATCGCACAGTTGGTGGAGAATCTCGTCACCAAGCCCTCGCTCCGTGACTATCCACGCACTCTCTACCTCACCGCATGGGACTACAAGGAGGACGATGGAGACAACTGGGACGATGACCGCGTGCAAGAAGAGTGGCATTGGTTAGATATGACCGTCATTCACTCCAAGATCAGAGAGATTGCGCGGTCCGAGAACGAGGCGAAAGTATGGATTCGACAGCTCAACCAATCCAACAACGACGCCTGGCTTGCTCTCCTCCTGTTTCTGCTCCCCAATGTCACCCGAATGGAGGTGCAGTTCCCCCCTGAGCCTGGGCATTTCCTTCGAGTCATCCGTGGCGCATCTGAGAGGCCGTTCAACTGCCCAGTCCTCCCATTCCTGCGGGAGGTGTATGTTACCGGCCGCTGGTACGAATTTCAAGGCGACCCTGCAACTTTCCTGGTCGTGCCATTCCTGGGTCTCTCATCGCTGCGTCGACTGACGACGGACGCCATCACGGACGACCAGTATCCTATTCGAACGGTGCCGTCGCAAATCACCCATCTCGAGCTCGATCACTGCACCGGCCCCAAAGACCTGGGCGAGCTCCTCGCCGTCTGTCCACAGATCACGTCCTTCCGACATCACTTTTTTCCCCATTCGGTCTGGGATCCTAACCTCAATACAATGGATTTCTATTACGGACTGCTTCATGCCAAGGAGACTCTCACGTCGATCTGGCTGGATTTCTGGCACAAGTACGTTAGCGACGACAGAGCCGACAAGGCCGTGTGGCCTTCTTTTCGAGAATTTTCGGTCCTCCAATCCCTGCATATTCCGATCTATCTCTTAATGAACTGCTTCGGACATGAAGACGATACGAGGGAGCTGGCAGATATCCTCCCCCCATCGATTCATACCCTACATCTTACCGGTATCCGAGAAACGATCGCCCCTCGACTTCTCCCGAAATTACTTTCCTTCGTGCAGACCAGGGGAGCAGGGCTGAAGCAGTTGATTCTAGAAACACCTGATACTCATCGAGGCCCCATTCTCACGGCCTTGGAAACCTTGACGCCTGAAATAGAAGTCCCTCCTAGTGACCCTTGGCATGCGGTCATGGAGGTTGCCGTCAATCTGAACAAAGCGTGTGTTGCTTTCAACATCGAATTTGTTGTTTGTGAGTATTATGCGGAAGGATCCCCTTTTTCGAAGATTGAAGATCCTTTCGAGGATTTGCGGTAGTATGTACATCGGTGTTGGTGTTCGATTGTGGTGACAGTCAAAATGTGGTCTAGATTTATTATCTACGGTTATATATTAGCTGTGATGTGTGTATGATTTTACTAGTTGCTGTGTTGTGTGCGACCAAATATGATAAATAGTCGGGTACATTCCTTCTGAGAAATATATATCACCCACCTGCCGAAACGACACCCCCTCAGTCAATCAGCACTATATTGTGTACCAAGAGAATGTAACCTTCTAGTGGACATCATAATCTCATATAGTCATTCCTGTTATATGCAAAGCATGTCAATCTCATCACAGCACTAAGACTGAGCGACACCCGCCTTGCGGAAATAAGACCTCATGCACTGTCAAGACCATACTCGGCAATCAACGTATCCGCACAAGAAGCACCGGTCAGATAGGCCGTCGCCTGCGTATGGTTGTTGGTCAAAACCGGCACGACACTCATATCCGCAACACGGAGATTCTGAATGCCAAATACGCGGAACTTGCCATCAACCGCAGCATCGCTATCACCCGCCTTACCCATCTTCACAGTCCCCGTCATGTGCCAGCTCGATCCGAGCGTATTCTTCCAGAACTCCAGAATATCCTCATCCGACTCCGACGGCGGCGCAATCAGCGTCGAGACGGTATCCTTCTGGAAGGCCTCGTGCTTGGTTACCTGCATCGCCTCGCGGAAAGTCTCGATACAGGCGCGACGGTCAAACGGATGAGACAGGAACTTGGGATCGAAGAGCAGCGGGTCATCCGGGTTCGACGACTGCAAGCGGACCTCGCCGGTGGACTGCTCGTTCATCAGGAACACGAGCAAGCACACGTAGCTGTAATCCTGGGTGACCTCGGGGGAGATGAGATGCAGGGAAGTGCGTCATGAACTCGTAGTGCGGGATCGTCGGACGTTGAAGGAACTCCTGGGTCGCGGGTGGCAGCTCCTTGAACTCGGGGGACTGGATGAGACGGTCAGACTTCAGCCAGCCGGCCCCGATCTGACAGGAATGCCGGGCCCAGGGTCCGCTGCCGTCCTTCTTCCACTGCTCCAGGGCGGAGTCCATGGCCGCCTTGTCGCCGAAGAACTTGTTCCGGTCGTTGGTCTCGGGGTTCCGGAGGAAGCACAAGGGGGCGAAGAAGTGGTCGCGCAGACCTTGTCCAATGGCGGGGAGGTCCTTGACGACAGGGAGGTTGAATTTCTCGAGCTCTGCGGCCGGGCCAATGCCAGAATGCATTAGGATCTTCGGGGTGTCCAAGGAGCCGGCACTGAGAATGACCTCCTTGGAGGCAAGATCTGGGATTGATATTAGGATAGGAATTTCTCACGAGAGTTGTTACAGTAACGAAGGACTTACATCTGGTTCCCCGCGCTTCCACACCGACGGCCTTCGTGCCTTCGAGGATCACGCGTTGGATGGGCGCCTCGGTGATGACAGTCAGATTGTCCGGCACATCACGGAGAAGATCGGTCGCGGTGACTCGCTGCCCCTGGTGCGACGAGTTGATGACCAGGGACATGCCCAGGGGATCACCAGAGTTGTGATCAGGGTTACGAGGCAGACCGGCATCCGCAAAGACATCCATCATCAGAGGGAGATCCTGCTCCCACTCCGCGGCATAGCCAACACGAAGGCCACCATCGGAACCGTGATCCGACTCTTTCGGCCCGGCATACTTTGCATTTTCTCGTCGGTGATGGCCCCATTAAACGTCTCCAGACGCTTGAAGCGAGCCTGCATACGCTCCCATTTGAACGTGTCGTCTCCCGCGACCGCCGCCCATTCATCGTAGTCGTCGCGCGCACCGACGGTGTAAACGCCAAAGTTGATGGCGGAGCTGCCGCCGAGCACCTTACCTCGGGAGTAGTCGATCTGACGCCCATTGCAGTGCTCCTGCGGGGTGGTCTTGTATCCCCAGTTCATGTCGCCGTTCATAAAAGTCGTCCATCGCTGGCCGTCGACGCGGAGATTCTTGTCCTCATTCTTGGGACCGGCTTCGAGCAGAAGCACCTGCGGCCGTTTCGCCGAGCGAGCGAGAGTCGAGGCGAGAGCACAACCCGCCGGACCGCCTATGAAGAACAGTGGTTAGTATCGGATCCACTGTGGGGAGACACTGTAAGGAGGAGTAACTCACCGCCGATGACAACAAAGTCCCAATCAGAGCCGGTCGAACCCATGGTATTGATTCGAAAACAGAAGCGATTCACAGAGCCTCAGGAGGGAGCTGAGGTGCAGGGGGACCCGAGATTTTCACTCGTGCCGATCAGAGGGGCAGAGGAAGTTGACCGAGTTCACTGATGACCCCGCGCGATCGCCTCAATTTACCTCAATTTCCACTTGTTCTCCCCCACTCCTGTACAGAGTAGGACAGACACTGGCGGTGGACTCGGGTGGTGCATTGCACGCCGCTAACTCGTGCCAACCCACTTGGGCCGGTCTCGGGGCCAACGGTTGCTTTTAGTCTCGGGACATCTTTGGGGGCTGCCAGAGCATGGCCGTGATCTGAATGCCGTCCACCAACGTTAAGTCATTGACGGTAGAGAAGCCCAGAGACTCGTATAATCGCGTTCCCTTGACACTCGCTTCCAGTCCAACCGGTAGCTCCTCTTCTGCTGCCCGATCGAGGCCCCATTGGACGAGGGATCGTCCAACTCCTTGCCGTTGATGGGCCGGATGCACCGCCAGCGTCGACAGGAACAGGAGATCGGGGTACGTGTCAAAGGGAAAACAATCAGTCGCCCGGGATTGATAGTGGTCCAAGCGAGACTGATCCACACTCCGATCTGGGAAGAGCCATGCACCGATCTTGGCCATCAGGCTTCCTGTGTTTTCCTGGATGACTAGACAACCAATTGGCACGGTTAGCGAATTGGACCTTACTTGAACGAAGTGGATGATAATACCCTCCCACCAGCCTTTGGTCCCCAATGGAGAGTCATGATTGACGTTGGCGCGCCCGATCAACTCCCAAACACAGTATCCGATGACCGTCGCGTCTGGATAGTCGGTCTCAGCCACGATGATCGCAAGCTCAGGCTTCAATGACTTGTCGCGAAGACGCCGCAGAAAGGCTAAGCGATAGTCTGAGTAGTACTCGACGCTGTGGGCAGAGATAGGCGAATAGCTCGTCGTCTAGCATGGCCTGGGCCGCCACTTCGGCAAGGACGGGCAAATCCGTCGCCTGAACACGTCGAAGATGCATGATCTGTCCGGGAATGAGGGTTACGTAGCAATGGCCGATAGTGTATCCCGGACTTCTCCTCGGTCTTGATTGTCTATGTTGGTCTGATCGAGGCTGTCCCAACCCACTGTAGAGGCCGGCAATTTTTCCTGATTGGCTCAGCGCCAACCATGCGACAGGGAGTTCAGAATGATCCGGATCGAAATGCAAGATCTGGCCTGATCAATCGCTAAAGGTCGAGGTCGAGTCTGATCCATGCGAGGAGGTTTCTTGGCACGATCGGACTATGTACAGAGTAGGTGCTCTCATGCGATGGATCGCCGTCGGGTCCGGGGCGGGCGGATCGGGAAGCCAGGGAACGACGGCGGAAACCGTGGTATTCGAGGCGCTTCACAGAATGGACGACACCAAAAGACGCGCGAGATGTATCTTGATGCAGGAGGGAATTTTATACACTTGCAGTTCTCCGACACGCAGTCGGGGACATAATTCGAGTCTAGTGCCGTGTACATAAGCAGTGCAGGTGGCTGTGGGGCCCGCCATGATTGGTGGAGAGCCCCGCAGTCCCCGGTCAGTCGGCGACCACTAGACCCGGCGGGGCAGGGATCATCCGCTACCGGCCAATGATGTGCTGTATCGAGGGCAGCCCCATGTCGCCCGCCACCGAGGTCTAACCTAGAGGAGCTAGCCCCGCAGCCTAAGCCTGTTTGGGTCGGGCGGTTCTCCATCTTTTCGTCCATCGCAACTCGACTCAACTCTTCCCCATCTTCGATCCCCCCGGCCACCATCTACATCGCCGGCCCTCGCTGTGTCGCGCGCTCTATCCGCCTCATGTGCTTGCACATCCGTCCTGTCTATGTACGCTCAGCCCCAGCCATGCCTGTCTAACGCGCGACCATCCGTTCGACCTCCTCTCCAACCGATTTCATTCCCCTGGAGACTCTGACGCCGCTTCTCTCAGCCCATTGACGACTCAATCTCCTCGATTTCCTTTGTCTTATAACAGTCGCTCCTATACTTTATTTCGACCAGGTCTCGTGCATTTCGAATACCTATGACCGAAGACTTCTTCCCCGTTGCCCGATCAACGATCACAAGACATAGACCGACGAGCAAGGAAAGGATAGAATAGACTTGATATTCATATGCGATCCAGCTCCATTGGTATCGTGTACGACTCCGAGGGTCCCGTCGAATATCCTTTTTCTCGTCCCGCTGGCGCCGTCATGATTGAGCCCCGTGTCGCCCCTGAGACTGTGCTGTCTACCATGGCGCCCACGGACTTCGTTCTTTATCGTGGACACAGTCAACCGGCATCACCAAGGAATCCTGCCTCGCCGCTGTATCTATGTTTATTTCCCGGCACAGCCCAAGTTTAGGTTTAATTCCCGCAGTGCGTCTTGCGCCTCGACCTGATCCTTCCGTCCATCATGCGTGACCTGTCCAATCGCCGGACGGTCTCATCGGTGGCTACCAGGGCGGCGGTAGCCTGGTGGTCAGGATTCTGATTGTCGTTTTCAGTTCAATCTCCTTGTACAATGCCCTGGAACTCATTATCCTCATCTTCCTTACGTTCAATCGTTATTCGGGTCTCTATTTCTGGACCATGCTACTCTCCGCCGTGCTCGGCGTCATCCCACATGCAATTGGCTACCTGCTGGAGTTCTATGCCAAGGGGCCCATCTGGTTTGCGGTCACACTGTCCACTATCGGATTTTACTTCATGGTGCCAGGCCAATCCATCGTGCTTTGGTCCCGGCTTCATTTACTCGTGCAGAACCGAAAAGTTCTCCGCCGGCTCTTGTACCTCATTATCTTTGACGCTATTGTTCTTTTGGTCCCCACCACCGTCCTAACCTATTCCACCGTCTATGTTCGCACCACCCCGTGATCGTCGGCTATAATGTGATGGAACGCATACAAGTCGCTTGGTTCTGTGCGCAGGAAGTGCTCATCTCCTGCATCTACATCTACGAGACCATCAAATTCCTACGTCTCCGGCCGGACAAGGACTCCATGCGCAACAAGACCTTGTACGAGCTGCTGGCGATCAACATCATCATCATTCTGTTGGATATCGCCCTGCTGACCTTGCAGTATGTTGGGCTGTATGCCTTGCAGACTACGCTCAAAGCGACTGTCTACAGTATCAAGCTGAAGCTTGAATTCGCCGTGTTACGCAAACTGGTGCTTCTGGTGCATACACGGAGGCCGGATTCCACTCCAGCGATTATGAGCAGTTCCCCAACTTTGTGGATCCCGACCAGATCGTCGGTGATGTGACCCATGCGGCTCCAACGTCTAGTCGGAGCCATTCGCATCGTCGCCCCTGGAGTGCGGTCTCCCTGGACAGTCTCCCTGTCTCGGAACGCCGACTGTCACGCGAGACTGCTCGGTCCCGGCGGCCTTGAGCTGCTGAACATTTTTGATTTGATGCGGAAGTTGCCTGGTGCAATACGCCGCCGAACTCGACATTCTCGACACATTCATCTTACCATATCCGTATATTTTGGCCGTGTTGTATATAATCTCTGTGGAAGCCTTTTTGGTGTTGTGTGAATCTATCATTATATATATTGCGATGTATACGCATTCATTTGTCCAATTCTTTCCTTCAATGATCATTTCTTCTTCACCATCTTTGGCCCTCCTCCTGCTGTGTGTGGGTTGCTGACATTGATCCATGGGCCGGCCAACGAGAGCGGCATGGAGTGACTGCCTGAGGCAACACAACGTGACACGTCACGTGTTCGGAAGAGCGGCCGAACCTCGAGCATCTGGGCCGTTGTGACATCAATGAGCATGGATGCAACCGTCCGGGACTTCGGCCGAAGACCATCTGGGTGGCCACCCCCGCCATCTGATGCTTCCACCGCAGACATTTGTCGTTTCTCAGCTCAGCATGCCTGACTCCTTTGACGATCGTTCACGTTCCCTGTCATTCTCCTTTGCTGGCCGACAAGCCGAGCACATTCTCTGGCCAACTAGCGCTGCGGCCGCTCATTGGTCCCTGCCAAGTTCTGCTGGCCAAGTGGTGTCCATCGCATCCATGAACTGGACCCTTCGCCCGCTGCCGGCATTGCAATTTCTTTCTTCTTCCTGAATCGGACAGAGGCGAAACTTCTTCGCTTAACTCCCTGGCTTCTCCGGCCCCTCCGTCGTTCTGATTCGCGGAAAGCTCTACCGTGGTCTGAGTCAGCAGTTGACCCGGAGAATAACTCCTCGCTTCCCCCCACAAACCAGCACGCTCCGGTGCCTTTCCTACTCTCCCGGGAGTTTGCCCCTCCTGGCATGAGACTTGACTTACACGGACCCACCGTCGCTCTGTTCCAGGCCATGCGACGAGAGCGTGCAAACTCTCTCGAGAAACGTGCCACCTGGATTTCAACTTCAAGAACATCTCCTTGCACTATCCTCCGTATTGGCCTCACTTATCTGCTCTCTGTACAGCGCATTTCTCCGGAGATCCCCCCTCTGTCGATCCGACGGGTGATCCGATCCACCGTTTGATTTCATACTTTACCAGGTCGGCACCAGTACCGTTCCTTAACCATTGACCCCTCAGCCCGTCTGATTCGAATATCAGCAACCTGGGGGAGTACTGAATGGTCTTCCGCTGCTCTGATCGTGGGGTCCCCCTCTTTCCCCGTGTCAACGTCTGAAACATTGCGATATGGACCCCCGCCCCGACTCTGCCTCCTCCGCAGGGGATGGCACGAAACAGATCATGCTCGACCCCGCTCGTCAACTGATGCGAACCTCCCCGAAGATGCTCATCATCCAGAAACAACAATCGCCTCCCTCAGATGCCCCGAACGAATCTTCCCCATCCGTTCCATGCTATCCGTGAAGCCGTCGGCACCTCTTCGCCCGATCCCGACATTGCCTCCCCACTCGCGGTCCCCGGCATTATTCTATCGTCGACCAACAGACTTGGGAACAGATTCGACACCGCGCCAGCTCCAATCCCAGCCTACACCCTCAATCACTCGCCGCCGCTCATCCCGTCAAAAGACTCGGCATCATCCGAATATTTCAACGATAATGGGAATGAGGGGCACGAAGAGACGGAAGGATATGTGACATCCCGGTTCCGCCACGTTATCACTCCAGCTGGCCATGCAATCTTGACAGGGAGAGGAGCTCCGTCATGGCGTGCGAAGATGAGCCGATCCACATTCCAGGTGCCATACAAAGTTTTGGCGTTCTGCTGGCTTTCCGGGAGGTAGCGGAAGAGCAATTCCACGTCCACGTGGCCAGCGAGAATACCGAGGCCTTACTTGGCTACACGCCGAACGACCTGTTTGCATTGCACTCCTTCACCGATATCTTATCCGAAGAGCAATGCGATCAACTGCTGGACCATGTTGATTTTGTCCGCGACGAGAGCTACGACCCAGCCGCGGATGGTCCTGATGTCTTCATCTTGACCGTCAATCACCCCATGGGCAGACCCGTTCGCTTCTGGTGTGCCATGCATATGAACCAAGTAACCGAGATAGGATCATCTGTGAATTGGAGCCGGAAGATGACCGCGTCAATCCGCCAATATCTCCGGCGCCACCTCACCATCACTACCCACGGATACATTAGGCTTTGATCCGACCCCGGAAGCCTTCGCCGAAAGTACTGTCAACATCAGCCAGCCGTTGCGAGTGCTCAGAAGCGCTGTCGGAGACGTGGCGAAGAGGCGGCGATGCAAGTGTTCAGCATTGTTAGCCAGGTGCAGGATCAACTAGGAAGAGCACAAAGTTTGGACGTTTGCTCAACACGACAGTCGGTCTGGTCAAGGAGCTCACCGGCTTCCATCGTGTCATGGTCTACCAATTTGACCCGGACTGGAATGGAATGGTTGTTGCTGAGTTGGTCGACCCCCGCATGACAAAAGATTTGTATAAAGGGCTGCATTTCCCCGCGACCGATATCCCGAAACAAGCTCGGGACCTCTACCGGATCAACCGGGTACGTCTGCTATATGATCGTGATCAACTCACGGCTCGTCTCGTCTGTCGGTCTGCGGAGGATTTGGAAACGCCATTGGACATGACCCACGCCTACCTTCGAGCCATGTCTCCCATCCACGTCAAGTATCTGGCCAATATGGAAGTCCGTGCATCCATGTCCATCAGTATCAACGGCTTCAACGGGCTGTGGGGACTGATTTCCTGTCACTCATATGCGCCGCTGGCATGAGGGTCTCCTTTCCCATCCGAAAAATGTGTCGACTGATCGGCGACACGGTGGCGAGAAATGTCGAGCGTCTTTCCTATGCCTCCCGGTTACAGGCTCGAACGCTGATCAACACCATGCCTGCGGACGCCAACCCTTCCGGATACATCATTGCATCCTCCGATGACCTTTTGAAACTGTTTGATGCGGATTATGCAGCACTCACCATCCGTGGGGAAACGAAGCTGCTGGGTGGTATCAACGACCCCAGGCGTTCCACTGACTCCACGAAGTCCTGGCTCTGGTCGAGTTCTTGAAAATTCGTCGGCTCAATTCTGTTCTTTCTTCCCAGAATGTGACCAAGGATTTCCCTGATCTCCACTATGACCCCACTTTCAAATCTATCTCCGGCATGCTCTATGTCCCTCTGTCGACTGATGGCGTTGATTTCATGACGTTCTTCCGTCGAGGACGACTCACGGAAATCAGATGGGGCGGTAATCCGCATGAAAAGAGATTCGATGACGGAAATCTCGAGCCACGGAAGAGCTTTCAGATCTGGAAGGAGACCGTTCTCGATCAATCACGCCAATGGACCGAGTCTGAGATCGAAACCGCAGCCATTCTGTGTCTGGTGTATGGGAAGTTCATCAAAGTCTGGCGAGAAAACGAAGCCAACTCGCAAGGCTCGCAGTTGACGAAACTACTTCTGGCCAACTCTGCACACGAGGTTCGAACGCCGCTGAATGCGATCATCAATTATCTTGAAATTGCCCTTGAGGGAACTCTCGACAAGGACACTCGTGATAACCTGTCAAAATCGTACTCGGCGTCCAAGTCGCTCATCTACGTGATCAACGATCTACTGGATCTGACCAATGCCGAGAAAGGCACAGATCTCATCAAAGAGGATACGTTCGATCTTCAAACCACCTTCACCGACGCAACCGATATGTTTGAGCACGAAGCGAAACGCAAAGGCATCGACTACACGGTCACATTGCATCCTGGAGTTCCTAAGGTGGTTGTGGGCGACCAGCGCCGTGTGCGACAGGCTCTGACCAATCTTATTGCCAACGCCATTCAATATACGGTGACTGGTGGCGTCGCAGTGGAGATGCTACCATCGAAAGCGCAGGCCGACGACGATAATATCATGGTCGAGATATCCGTCCTCGACACCGGCGCTGGTATGTCTCAGGATACACTGGAGATTCTTTTCCGCGAACTTGAGCAGGTTTCTGGCGCCGAGGATGAGAGTGCCCTTCGGAACATTGTGGACAAAAGCGAGAAGCAAGTGCTGGGCCTGGGTCTAGCCTTTATTGCTCGCATGGTCCACAACCGCTGTGGTCAGCTCAGTGTTCGCTCTGAAGAAGGAAAAGGCAGTCACTTCCGAGTCACGCTTCAGTTCTCCGTCGCCGACGATGAGCAGCTTCCTTCAAAACCGCCATCCCCGACCCCTCGAGTCAGAAAGATCGAGCCAGCCGGTGAAGAGTTTGTCCTGGTGGATAGTAAGACTTCTCAGAATGCTTCTCTTGACGGCACACCCACACAGGAAGTGCCTAATGTTCCAGCCAATGCTCAAACAAGCAACCCTCCTACCGAGGAGAAAGCGACTTCGGCTACATCAGCACTCGTTGAGCAGACAAAACAACTAGCAATCAAGGCTTCGCTCAACCCACCTGTTGCTGCCTCTGTGAGCGAAGCTGTGCCAGCTATGACCGCGCAAGACACACCCAACGACCAGGCATCCGAGACCAAATCAAAAACTGAGCGTGAAACACCTGTACCTACCGCCGCTGCCCCCAACGTCCGCCACGCCAGTACCTCCTCCCATCTACCGTGTCCTTGTGGCGAGGATGATCCATCAACGGCAAGATCATAGAGAAACGGCTCACCAAACTCGGTCATAGTGTTCGCTTAACCGTCAATGGGGAGGGGTGTGCGGCTGCCTATCGCGCTGACCCGTCCGCGTATGACGTGGTCTTGATGGACATTCAGGTGAGCTTATCATACCGTATCTATGAGAGATTGAACTGACCAGACAGATGCCTTCGTCGATGGCCACGGGGCAACACGGACGATCCGGGATTTGGAGGATCAGTCCGGCCCCGGAGTGTTGTCGGACCTGGCCAAACCCAACGGCCGACTACCGATATTCGCCGTCTCTGCTTCCCATCTTTGAAAGGGATGCCCCCTTGTATATTGATAGCGGTTTCGACGGCTGGTTCATGAAACCGATCAATTTCAAACGACTCAACACTGTGCTGGAAGGTCTCCAGCATGGCGAGACCCGGCACAGTGCAACTTATCGACCCGGAAACTGGGAGAACGGTGGCTGGTTCACCGCCGACATGAAGGGATGAAAAGTTATGTATTTAGTAATGATGCTTTTTACCAGGCGTTAGACTCATCGCGACGACATGGGAGGACAGTTATTTTAAAGCATTATACCACTATACAAAGTCTTCTGTTTCGGGGCGATGTTTCGGGGTGGGTGCTGTTTTGATATACGATATACAGCTACGTCTGATATGATATACCATATACCATACCGATTGACCCAACTTTTTTTCTCCCGGCGTATTTAGGTACTCATACGTAGACAAAACACTGCTTCCTAAGGCCAGGTAAGGCAAGGTGGCCATCACGTGGTCCGTGCTCAGCTGACATTACCCGATCGGGACAGCTCAGCATCATCGCCGACTTCAACCTCCACTTCAACTCTGCTTCAACCTCTGCTCCCCCCTATCTCATCTGTTTCTCCCATCTCCCCGAAAGATGACCCCACCGTGGCTCATCCCTGCCCAGCTCCCCATTGCCAACTGAGCGACCCCCGCCATGGTGTCCCTCTGGCCCTTCAAGGTGCGTTTCCTCCCCTGTCACCCACGTCCACCAAGCTCACCACCGCCACCATCTTCGGGTCAGGACGACTCCCCGGCCTCCTTTGAGAAGACTCTCTCCGCCCTGTCCGCCAAGATCTCCAGACGACCGCTCGTCTGGACTCGCACCGTCAACATGCGCGACGCTTCAAGGCTCTCTGGACGCTGTACACCACGTTTGCCTACCTCTCTACACCATCATTGTCGCCCTCGTGCGGATGGGAGAACTGGACCATCACCGAGTTCGGTGCCGTGGGCGGCGCTCTGTGCTGTACGACCTCCCTCGCCCTCTCTTACCCCAGTACTCCCGTCATCCTGCTAACTCGGCTCCTGCCTAGAATCTTTGCTGTCCGCGCCGGAGCGACCAAATACTTCGACTTCCGCATCAACAAGACCCAGCGCTACCTCGACGACCTCAACAAACAGCGCGACGAGACCATCGAAAAGCTCAAGATCGCAACAAAGTACAACTCCACCCAGCAACTCCTCGAGAAATACGCCGGTGAAAAGGCCCCGAAGCAATCGCGCAGCAAGAACTCCGACAGCAATGAAAAACGCAAGTCCGGCCAGCCGCAACAACCCCCCGTCCAGCGAACGGGTCTTCTCCTCCTCCGACCGCCAACATCCGTCGCCCAGGCCATATCCCACAATCCCCACAGGGACAGCCTCACCTTCGTCCCCTGGCATGAACCATCCCCCCTCCTCCCCTCCGCCGTTCACCCCCGGCGCACAGAACATGGCAATGCCTATGTCCCCTTCCCCCATGCCGCCCCCCGACGAACCCGGTTTCGCACCCAACGCCTTCCCCACCGCTCCACAATACGAAGAACAACACCGCTGGTACGACCGTCTCTCGACGTGCTCCTCGGCGAGGACGAGACACAACCCAAGAACCGGATGGCGCTGATCTGCACGACCTGTCGACTCGTGAACGGCCAGGCCCCTCCGGGTATGAAGACGGTCGAAGAGCTTGGACGCTGGCGATGCGGCAGCTGCGGTGCCTGGAATGGCGAAGAAAGCGAGGCGACAAAGGTGCTTGCGGGGATTCGCAACGAGCCTCGGTCAGCGGATGCGGCGTGGGAATCGGTTTCCAAGGCCGATGTGTCGAATCAGTCATCTGTGGGCGGTGATGAAGATGCGGTGATGGTGGCGGCTAGTGATGAGGAACCGGTCGAGTCGGCGCCCGAGTCGGAGGACGATGTCGCAGACAATGACGATGCCTCGGAGGAAGAGAAGGAAGAGGAAAACACCGCAGCCACCGCCGACGCGGAGATCGACGCGTGGTCGGTCGAAGGGCGGGAAGAAGTAACGGGGGTGGATTATAAGATGCAACAAGATCGTGATGGTGGAAACGCCATGTACAATGGTCTCAAGAAAGATCACATTCCGGGTCATTATTACTCGTCAGTCGTGGACAGTGTCTATATACATGTAACCGTATCCAAGCAATAGCTCCGTCCCAATGCAGGGCGCGGACATGCCCAATCATCCCAGTAGAACATTCATAGCACAACAGGCATGCTCAGCAGCCCTCCAACTTCAGGATCTCAACCGTCGCATTTGCCGCCCGGACTTCGCCTCTTCGCTTGACAGACAACCTTCCACGACAACCAATGCAGTGTCCTTCCGCTTCACCATACATCGGTAGGTCGCAGTACCATTCGGCTCCGGGACGCGCTTACAAGTAAACTGCGCTTTCCCTTGGACAACCGTTGCGCAACCGCCCTAGGATGCGTAACATCAACCCCATCGGTCAACACGCGGTGCAGATACCCCGACAAGCCAATGCGCTCGACAAACTCGCCGCTGCATCCAAATTCCCATTCGAGTCACGAAAATCGCCCCAATAACGCTCTCGATAATATCCGAAAAGTACTTGTCGGCACTTAGCTGCGATAGTGCCTGCCACGGGTACTGAGACCGCGCTGCAGGGCACAGACGACCTCATGACGCAAGTGGTGGTAGCGCTGGAGAACTTCCTTGCGGGATTCACTCAAGTCCAGCGCTCCAGAGCGCATGAATTGCCAGAGCTCGACGGATTTCCGATCCGAACGGGTCGTAAAATTGCCGTCCGGAGTGGTCTCGATCTCCGTGGTCTCCTGGGGCATGGAGTACTCCATGCAGAAGAACGCGAGGAGGTTGCCGTTCACGAGGGCATTTTATCATCGTCATATCTCCCTGGGGGTACTCGACCGGATGTTTCATGATATTCACCATAACCATATCCAGGACGGCGTCGCCGAGGAATTCGAGTCGTTGATAAGATTGCGTCGATGCGTCAAAGCGACAGGAGGGGTGAGTCAGGGCCTCGATAAGAAGAGCCTCGTTGTTGAATGTGTACCCCAGGTGCTTCTTCAAGGTATCATTCTCACATGCTGGTGCATATCGGGGGTGACGGAGTTTGTGATCGGACAGATCTCGATCTCCGGGAGTAAGCGTCGGAGGCATTTATGTGCCCTTTCATATCCTCCATCCATGTATGCCGCACCAATGAGTGCCTCCACCACGTCTGCCAGCATTTTGGTGGACAGTGTCCGTCTCCCAGGGACTTCGACCACCTTCTCCGAGATCAAAGGTGCGGCCCATTTTCGCGGGGTGAGCATTTTGGTCATGATAAAGGCATCCAGGCCTGTGTCTAACGCGGCGCGCGTAGTCGAGGGTTTTGCACAATCACGTCCCGTCCCTCTGAAAGGTATCCCTCGGGCCAATTGGGGTGCTGCATGAAGAGCTGACACGAGACGGTGTATTTGAGGACAGAAATCACCAAAGAATTCCAAGCGGTTGGTAGTTTGTCGGGCCCTGGGCTGATGGCGCGCTGATGGCGGTGATGACATGGCGCGTGCTGCTGAAATTGACGTCTCGTAGAATCGTTTCGCACAGCCTAGTCGCAACCAGCGTGGCCTGCAGTCGGTCGAGGATTGCCGAGATGAATAGCCCAAAGATGGCATGGGAGAAGGGAAGCTTGTCAATCGTGCAATCGGTAGCCTGGATAATACGTCTCTTCGCAGGCGGAGTATTTTCGTCACAAATGTTGTCCGAAGAAGCGAGTATCCCTCGTTGCAGAAGATTTCTCCGGCGAGGGAGCGGATCGCATACCATCTCCACCATAGACCTTCCGTCGACCTGGGACACCACCCACTCTTTGAAAAAAGTAGTTCGTTGTAGCGGGTGCGATCTCGGACTATACCCATGAGAGTGATAGGCTTCTGCTGTGCATGTACTTCCACGGCCGGATCACAGCCTTGATATTGCTCTATCCACGCCGTGATTTCATGAGACAAGACATCGGGGCCAAACAATGTCACAAAGTCCCTCTCGGGCTTGAGCTGTCGAGAACTCGGGCTCTGCAGATAAAGAGCGGTGGTTTCCCTCATTAGCGTAAGAATGCTGGCTGGAACTATCGGCATCTTCCGAGCGACACCAAACTCCAGCGTAAAGATATTGTCACTGTCCCAGAAAAGAGTCACTGGGTCTAAAGAGGGAAGGATTGTGGGGCCTGTCAAAGCCATAGATAGCTGATAATCCGTCCCATTCAGCCGGATCAATATGCGACTTTGGTGGATATCCGGCGATGACCAGGAGTACGCCCAGTCCGTCCAAGGGTCGTAGGTGTCTTTGACTTCTAACATCGATGGTATGCCGCCCATGTCGCAGAACCGGAGCTCGGGCTTCCTTGTCAAGGGAAGGAGGTTATCGTTGAGGAGTCCGAATTCGTAGAGACGCTTATAGGCGTGGAATGCAACTTCCTTCGTTGCCGCGCGCTCCGTGGTCCACCACTTCTTTCCCTGTGTACGGTTGACGTCTGGATGGACAGAATTGGGCAATTTGACAAGCCTCGTCGTCGTCCTTGACCATCATACTCGAACGATATCTCGGGTCGGTTGTCCACGTACGGCTGTGGAGGCAGGATAGAACAGAAGTGGTAGAGGTGGGCTACGGCAGTATCCGCTGTCAAGACGGCCCTACAAGGGTTATGTTAGCAGGAGCCCTGATAACCGGCAACCATCACGAACCCAGTAGACTCCACCTCAAACCGCTCCGTCACGACCTCTGCATTTGTCTCTAGACTCAATGCAGCCAGTCGCTGTCTCTCATCATTTTGGTAAGCTTCAACCATGGCCTGTTCAATCAGCTGCCATTTCTTCAGATCATATAGCTCGTCCTCAGTAGAGAACAAGATCGCAAAGGTTGATTCCTTTCGTCTCGCCCGACCCCGCCGTTGAACAAACGATTTCACATTAGCGGGTTTATCGTAGCAGATGACCAGGCTGCAAGCACTGATGTCAATGCCCTCCTCGAGCACGTCGGTAGCCACGATCAAGTTCTTCTTACCACTGCGGAACTCGGCCAGAGTGTCGCGCTGCATCTTCATGGTGAGAAAATCCCCTAGAGTATCCTTTCTGCCACCCCCAGACCAACCCACATACGCAGCACAGCGGAACCGGTCCTTTGTGAGGGGGTGGACGGAAAGGAGATAGGCGAGAACGGCCACCGTGGTCCGCTGCTTTGCGAAGATCAGGCCTGAGAATTCTGGCTCAAACACGACTCGACAAAAACGTCATTAGTGCTTCTAGTTTGGGTGACGGGTCAAGGTCTCGCAGGTCAAGATGAGTCTGTCCTGATAATTCGATGACTCGAGATAAGAACTGTACGAGATATGACTTCTCTCGTCGTCACATTCAATCATGAGGTTGGGATCGCGCATCCTTGTTTTCAACTGTTCCGTGGACTCATGAATGAAGTAATTCACCGCCCAGCCACCGAGTTCTTGGAAGATGTGGCAGCTGCGGTCGACAAATCGCCTCAACTGTCATTGCAGTACGTCTTTCGTGTCAGCATGATTGATTGAAGGGCCTTGCCATCCAAGGGACTTGTTCGCAGCTTCTTCACATAAGGATCGCTCTCAATATCGAGGGTCTCCCACGCATGGATCAGAGCTCTCAAGGTTTTCGTGCCGGTGGCAGGATCATCAATGTCCATGGGAGTATACCATATGTGCTGCAGGTGTGGGCGGTGGGTTTTGGAGAGAAGCTCCTCGCGATGCGCACGGGGGGTTTTGCACACGGCATTCAGGTTCGACTCGATCAATCTGTTCTGGTCAGTATCGGGACATCAAGGTTGTCAGAAAGTCAGACACACAGTAGCTCCTGACTGTTCGATCGCACCACGGGACTCGCGGTGAGACCAAGGATATGTGGGACAGCATCGCGGCCATATCTCTCCAGGGTAGGGTGGTAAAGTCGTGCATGATCTTGTTTGCAGGATGGCGTCGCATGCAGTGATGTGCTATATGAGGCACACCTGCATCAGCCATCAGGTCTGACCAGTGTGAGGTGACGAGCATACCTTCATCAAAGATAAGAAGTCCCAGCTGGGACATTCTCACAAAACCATGGCTCATGGCATCGGCCAGGACAGCATGGGTGGATACAACGACCTGGATATCCTTCAGGACCTCGTCCCAGACGGCCTTCTCAGTCCAAAGCTCGACTTTATCCAGGCCTGTAAGAGTTCGGGTCCGGACTGCGGGGAGATTGGACACTATCACGTCGTGCTGTTGGACACAAAGCGCGACCGTTGGGACAAGGAACCAAATCAGCTAGGCATTGTGGAGGTTTAGTCAACAGTTCTCAGATGCAGGCAATCACAGATACAAACCTTCGGGGGGGATTGATGTTCCAACTCATGCATGATCCGTAACAAAGCTCTGAGGGCGGTTAAGTAGTGATTAGGCGCCTGGATGCGCGCGAGAAGGCGGGACACAGGAGTCAATTCACAACATACATATGGGTTTTCCCACTGCCTGTGTCATCTATAAATAGCTGTTAACGCAGATGTTCTCTATCCATGAGACAGGAGACTGACCGCAACAATGATGTTTTCTCGCAGACTGGCCTCCAGCATCTCTGTTTGGTAGTTCCGCGGGCGGAATGCCCCAGAACTCGAGGGCGGCACAGCGTCAGGCGCCATTGTGTCATAGGAGATGGGGAAAGGCAGGTCAAGGGGCCCAATGCCACAGACGGGCTTCCCCTGGGTGGCAGGAGAGGGAAGTATGGGCAGGGGAAGAATGTGGGTAGGAGAAGAAGTGGGGATGTTTGGTTGGGTGAGCGGCTTATCGCGTCGGCCTTAACGGCAGGTGACTTGCAGGACAAAGAATCTACCTCAGCTACAGCAACTGTTTTCCACATATACCGAAATACATCAATGAAGAACTACGGAACAGCTATCATACCATGCAATTAAATATGCACTCAGAGCATCAGAACACACTGCTGACAAAGGAAACAAGGGAGGAACCGCTCAACCACGTCTGTCTTCGGTCAAGACCTAGGTTGTAAAGCGAGCGAGCCGTCCAAGCCCAAGCACAAGACAACATTGATCAAAATAAAGGATAACCGCAGAACACCGCCTCGTCCAGAGCCAAGGAAAACGGACCGAACATCATCATCACGCCATGCGCCGGAGAAACAGAGGGGGTGGCCCGGAGCCGGAATCGATCGTCGTAAGAATATGGATCAGGAGCAGGAACAGGAACAGCACAGCACAGGACCGCGACAGGACAAACGGGTCGATTAAGTCATATGTCAGAATAAACGGGCGGCACAGAGGGGAGCGAGTTTATCCCTCACGAGACCACCGGCAGCCCATCGGGCTCCTGTTTCGTGTCCGCCGAACCCGGCTGGTTCTCATCCGGGCGTCGTCGCGCTTGGAAGTTGTTTCCGAGGTAGCTAGCCTCGTCATTCGGGTGCTTGCGCATGCCCAGGCCCGCGACAGCGATGCGATTGAGCGAGTTCATGTCATCATTCGGAGCACCTCCTTGGTTCTGGGCCTGGTTCTGCTGGGGAACGGTCGCGGACGGTCCGCCGGCAGAGGATGCACTCCCCGTCGTCGTGCCTGTCGCGCCCACGCTCAGGTCGGCGCGGGGCTGGCTCAGGTCAATGTTGGAGGGGAGTTCGGGAACTTCGCCCTGAGAGTCAAGGAGGCGGGTCTGCAGGTTGATGATGTATCGCGGAGCTGGTAGTTTTCGGCTTGGAGAGCCTTGTTATCATCCGCCATCGAATCGAACTGCTTGACCTGCTCCTCCAGCTTACGAATGTAGCTCTCCTTACGCTGACGGAACGCGCGCTATAGTTGGACGTGGAGGTTAGCGACATCGGGTCTCGAATCATCAGCCAACATCGGGCAACACGTACCTGCGCGGCCCGGTTCTGGCGGCTCGCTTCGAGGTCGACAACGGCGCTTGCCGTACGTCTTGGGGGATTCCTGGGAGGTGGGTTCGGGCTGGGGAGGAGTCTGAGGGGGCCCGCTCAACATGGCGGCGCCAGAGATGGCAGGATCGATGTTGTTCTGGTCGCGCGGGCTGGCGCTGTTCGGCTGCATGTGCGGCGGCTGATTCGCGGGAGCCTGCGGACGAGCTTGCTGGGGATGCGACAGGTGCTGGTGAGCAGCGAGGAGCTGATCATGGAGCACTAGAAGGCCGGGTGGGTTAGTATCGGCGACGCGTGGGATGAGGGCGCCCATGCGGCGAACATACCCTGATCAGCATGGTCCTGGTGCGAAAACAAGCGACGTCAGTACATTGTCTTTCGTGTACACAGAGTGTGAGATGTATCGGTCGTGCATCATCCATCCCCACGTGGAACGCGACCGCGACCGGAAGGACTGGGCTGGGAGCAGGATGGTGGCGGAGGGCGCAGGCGCATCGCTGGGCTCCCCCCAGCTCCATCCAGGGCCGGAAGTGCGTTCATCGCAGGCCTGACGGGCGTGCTCGACCTCGCGATGCGATGGGGGATCTGATGATGACAAACCGCGACAGTAGATGGTTGCTTACCTGAGCAGAGGTTTGCATGCTTGGATGCGGCGCTGGAGCTAGTGCAGGCTGCATGGAGAGGAAGAACGGGAGAACAGACGCGCCCACGATGGGACACGAGTCAATTCCGGTGGCGGGACAGACGAGCGAGTCCTGGAGAGGAGAATTGTCCTCGATGAGGGTGGTTGAGCCAACAGCGACGAGATGCGGCGCGTCGCGAACAAGTACAGAGGATGGAGCGATGAGGTAAGCTGTAGCGGTCGGGGATGCGCACGAAGCCTGACTAACTCGCGGTGATGTCGAAGGGCGGCTTAGTCGTGGTGGTGATCTCGTAAGCAGCTGGGGGGGCGCCCGTTAAAAGGGATTTCTCGTCCCTCCAGGTGGTAAGATACCACCCATACCGATACGTCCAGTAACGGGTTACCGGTACGGTGGCTGGCCAGTACCACCTGCACTGGCACGCCTTCGGTCACCGACCTTGCAAATGGCGCCATCTGGATAGCCCTAGACATGGGACTAGGTTGTTACCTATAATCACATAGTAATATCTACGGTGGAGGAGCTGAATTACCCTCCCTCTCTCACCACGTGGGCATCTGTCCTCTGACGCAAGAACCACCGAGCAGAACCACCGGGCATCGGTCACCGACGCAGTACAATACCGTACACCGCGCATCCGGTCACGAATGCAGCGCAGCGTATCAGCAGCTGCCCACTCGGCTGATGACTGATCCGGCTGCTGACTCACTGCAACCGTTCCCCTCATTCCCCTCATTCATCCTGCATCGGGATTAGTCAAGTTATACGCTGCATCGGAGTGGTCGCAAGAGTACAGAGGCCCAGTGAATTCCCTGGACGACTCTTCATCCCAGGGTACGGTCCTCTTTCAGGGGGGTTCCGAGGGGGCGCGGAATGTGCCATCTCCCCCGCCGGATCGAGTAATCTTTTCCGGGTTGCATCATCCGCTGAGTCAGCGGTCCGACAGATTATGTCATTGCCAAGCCTTTGTCTCTTCTGTACGGTGTAGAACGAGTGAATAGATGAACAAGGTGAAGCTACTCCAGAGTAGAGGTTAGATGTGAAATTCCTCCACCTCTTTGGTCGGAAGGCTTACTGTAGATTCTATCTGCTTGAGCAAATGAGCAAACACTAGGCAAAATCACATGACCATATGAGTTTCCAGTCCTCCGTTCGTCGCTGATAAGATATATATTTTCCCCATCATTTGCTCATCTAATTTCTAGAAAGAATCTTCCTACAACAAATATCAGTGAATCTGAAAGAAATGGCATGCACATAGACGCAGCTCTAGCAGGTGACTAAATACTCTACTGATCTTGAACCACTGCAGAGATGATAGACAAGCACAATTAACTTAGTAAATGTTGCTGTTTTCCTACCAAGTAAGCTTGGGTGGAAAAAATTGCGGTTGACAACGCGAACACGAAAAAATAAACCAACCCATGTCCCAAAACCTCCTATAAAGTTCAGCAGAGTATGCTACAAGAGTATTAAAATATCGCAGAGGTCGAGGTCTAAAGGCAATGATGTCAGTGGATAACCGTTGGTGATGTCAAACCAGCCATGACCCGGGGATATGGCTGACACGTTTAAGGCTGGGCCGAGAGATCAAATTAGGGCTGACACTTCCAAGGATGAGCTTAGCTGCATGGTTTTAAGTTATCTGAACTAGATTACTGTACTCTGGAGTAGCACACTTGACTCCAGCTCTACTTTCTTCTTTTTGGCGCTGCATCAGCGAGTAGCAACTAGAGTCTCGACAGGGCTGGGAGCGAAGGTATGAGACTAGTACTCCCGGATCGAAGTTTGAAGAGTTGGCAATGATTAGATAGCTACCTAGATAATCAGTTCCACTGCTGACACAGTCGAGGGAGATCCAAGACCAAACCCTGATTGACTTCCTGGCAATAAGGTTTTAGGTTTTGCCCCCGACGATTACACCAGTGGAGTGGCGCATAAGCAACGGCATAAGGACCACGGGGATAAACACGGCACATAACTCACGGGAATTCCAACACATTCCACGAGTTCTCTTGCCGCTGGGTTCCTTGGACCCAGTCGTCCAAGCATGAACGATTGGGTGATGTGCGCGGTAGTTCCATGGCGGCCCAGAGGACGGGTACCAGGTCCACCTTTCCTCACCGTCTCGAGGATTCAAACCTCTAATGTCTACCACATAGACTACGACCATGTATCGTTTTAGGTGTCAATTGTACGCAGGTCAATGACGTGCAAAGCCCACCGTACGATATAGTGGCAAGCGGAGTTCCAGAGCCGCGGTTTTCCCGACGGAAGTGCATATCCTGGCCACAACGTGGGAATCTCCACCATCGGGCCCACTCGTCATCACGGAAATAACAAGGAGTTTACCACGATGACCAGGTGGATCATGATTCAGGGAAATTTCTAAGCAATTCGGCATGCCGTTGCGCTGCAGTTAAGAACCATTTAAAGGCGTTGAGTACCCCGGGGAATCGATGCACGATCTACAAGTCTAATCTACACTACACTACACCTCTCACCCAATAACCGTCCCCTTTTACAATCACAATGGGTTCGACCGACTACAAGTTCGAAGGCTGGATGGGTCTCGACCCCTCCTCGGCCAATGGCAACATGGTGTGGCAGGAATTCGAGCCCAAGCCCTGGGAGGAGACCGATGTCGATATCAAGGTTACGCACTGCGGTATCTGCGGCAGTGACCTGCACACCCTGCGAAGTGGATGGGTAGGTTTCCACCATCCACTGACTAGATGAGGGATTACTAACGAATTCCAGGGCCCCACGATGTACCCCTGCTGCGTCGGCCACGAAATCGTTGGTATTGCCGTGCGCGTGGGCTCCCAGGCCGAGGGTGGCATCAAGGTTGGCGACCGCGTCGGTGTCGGTGCCCAGAACGAGTCCTGCATGGGCCGCAAGGGTGACTGCGAGGCCTGTGCCTCGGTCAGGAGCAGTACTGCCCGGTCCAGATGTGCGGTACTTACAACGGACTGCACATGAACGGTGGCAAGTCCTACGGTGGATACTCCCTGTACCACCGTACACCGTCTCGCTTTGCCATCAAGATCCCCGATGCCATCTCTTCCGCTGAGGCCGCCCCTATGCTCTGCGGTGGTATCACGACCTACTCCCCTCTCCGCCACTTTGGCTGCGGACCCGGCAAGACCGTCGGTGTGGTTGGTGTTGGTGGACTCGGACACTTTGGTATCATGTTCGCGAAGGCCCTCGGCGCTGATAGAGTCGTCGGTATCTCCCGCAAGTCCAACAAGAAGGAGGACGCGCTCAAGCTCGGTGCCGATGCGTACATTGCGACGGACGAGGATGCCGACTGGGCGAAGAACAACTCCCGCACCCTCGACCTCATCATCTCCACCGTTTCCTCTTCCAAGGTATGTTTATCTCGACGTGTAAGGTGGATATAATGTTGACTCAATCGTGTTAGATGCCCATCCTTGATTACATCTCGCTCCTCAAGGTCAACGGCAGCTTCGTGCAGCTCGGTAACCCCGAGGATGGAGCCCTCTCCATCCCTGCCGGTGCTCTGATCATGAAGAGAATCAAGTTCGCCGGTTCCTTGATTGGCAGCCCCAGCGAGATCAAGGAGATGCTGGAGCTGGCCGCCGAGAAGAAGGTTCACTCGTGGATCCAGGAGGTCCCCATGAAGGATGCCAACAAGGCCATTGTGGACATGGAGGAGGGCAAGGCCCGGTACCGCTATGTCCTGGCGAATGAGCAGTAAGGGTGTAAGGGTACATACTGGGTTTAAAATAGAATTGTAGATATTAGAATATAGACACGAATAGATGATGATGACTGAGCTACACAATCTCCTCGAATGAGCGGACCATGTAGTCCTCCCCGTGGATAGTTACTATTGCTCCTGGGGTGCGCCATTCCGTGCTCCCCTCGCCGGTGATATCCACCATAGATGGTAGAGTATCCCCTCTTTGCCCAGAACATACTTTGCACTCCATCCAGTGGACCCATCCCATTCTTCCCTTCTCGCGCTGACGACCCTGCCCTCCGTGACTGACGCAGCATTCGAGCCCTTCGCACGAACCAGAGTCTGCTCCTGGCGAAGAGCAAGATACGTCCCCCAGATGCGGGCAATAAACGTCCGAGAGACCTGGACCTGACTTCCCTCTTCTAGCACAGGAGGCTTTGACTCTAGAACCCACGACAACCCCCGACCAGGACCTTCAGGACCGACCGGAAGGCCAATTCGCGCCAGACCTCCTCGTACTCGGTCACCGGGGCACCAGGCACATCGGGTCGAGGCATCGAACCAACCTCGAGGTCATCGCCATTCGGTAATGTCGAGAACTCCCCACAGTCGACCGCATCAAACGAGTTGTGCGAGTCAATCTCATGGGTGAATTGCACGCGACCTGTTTCCTTATCAGTAGGCGCGAGCTAGAACGGAAAGGAAACTCAGATACGCACGGGGCTCTTGACTATCGACGACTCTCTGACCTGCAATGGCCCAATCGATGTCTCCGGACTCGCGATCGACGCGTAAATCCACATACCATCCCTTGACGGACATGACGATAGTGTCGGTGTTCTCGAAGGCGGGTTCGGGGAGCCAGCGGAGGGAAATCCGCGTGGACAGGCGACTGTCGGAGGGGGGGTTCGTTGCAGCCATTGTTAGTCGGTCCTGTGTATTTAATAAGGGAAGGGTGATATCAATCTTTTAGCGACAATCGTAGGCTTTTATAGGAGTGTTACTGCTGGAGGGGCTCTGGTCTCCACTGAGTGGTTCCCCACGAGCTTGTGCGGGGCCCCAATCATAATCAAGATAAGTCACAAACTGGCTGGAGTTTCCTAAAAGAGATGGCCCATGTTGGCAAGGATTTAATTCAGCACTACGACTAACCAGAAGATACTAGTATATTTCACTCATTTGTGAATAATTTTTCTATCATTTTTAAGTGCTATATATCACAGTCCTCCAGGACCCGCTAGGCACCGTTCTATAACTATTGTCGTACATTGCGCAAAGTACTTGTACAAGAGACATACTAACATACCATAGTACCAATCATGTGCTAATTGATTCCGGCAATGCAGTGCCTTGACCAGTCGGACCGGGGAAGAATTGTCTAAAGAATGTTAGCTCACGTCGAAACAGTAATGTAGTGATTGACTTACCCTTTGAAGATTCGATACGCATCCACATCCGCCTGATGAAGATTACAAAAAGACAATCTTATCAAACTGCAACAAATGATCCGGCTCATCAAGAAACTGACGAACCTCCTCAAGGGCCACCACCGCAGCCCGCGTACTCGGGAACCCTTGACTTCCCGTACTAATCGCTGGAAATGCAATGGTCCTCACTCGTTCTTCCAGACCCAGCTCCAGGCAGCGTCGATAAACAATCCGAAGCTTTTCTCGGCTGCTCTCCAGATCCTGCGCATCCCAGGCAGGACTAAGCATATGAATGATCTTGTCGCACGGTAGATCATATGCGTCCGTCATTTGGACCTCTGCGACCTGGCACTCGCCTAGAGCTTCGCACGCATCCCGAAGTGCTGGACCTGCCGCTCGATGGACTGCCGCATCAAGGCCGCTTGAACCGCGTGGATGGCTGATCCCATTGACAATGCAGTTCACCTGTAGCGTCGTGATATCCTGAGTCGCAACAGAGATAATGTCGTTGGCCACTAGGTTCACGCTAAAGCTGGGTTGCCGCCACTGTTGAAAGGGTTCTTCCTTGGCCATTTCTGAGACGATAGGCCTATGCGAAGATGGTACTCCTAAGTGAAATATCGTCAGCTGGCATTCTTCATATCTAAAGCAAAAACATGATGTTAGTTACCATAAGCAGCATTATCTCCGGAGCCATCATCACCGGTTCTTACCATAGATCTGGTGCTCCGGCGCCGTGTGCCGACGTGAAGATGAGTTGCTGCGCCACTGCTGCCATTGCCTGGAGGCTGTTGACGACTGGCAGATGAAGCTGACGGGAAGGGCGGAACTACATATCTTGTTAGTCTGCGTGGCGTTGGAAAGAACATGTAGAAATCACTTACCTGGTGACCATGGACCGAGATAGAACTCCAGCGGGAGCTGTCGAAGTTGCATCACAATAATCGCAGCCTTCAGATCGTGTACTGATCCAACGACAATCTTCTGCCCCTGATTGCTGACAGTAGGGACGCGATAGTAAATATCATGAGACCCAGAGTTGTAGTTCAACGGCTGAAGACAGTCCTCAAATTGCGTGAACGCGAGGTCCGCATACGGGACCCAACCCCCGTAAAGAGCCACCATTGCTGCCGGAGCAGCGGAGACAGCATTAAGCATGAACGACAGCGGACGCTGCAAATCCCCAACGTCCTCAGACGCATAGACATACACAGGCTCATCTCGAGCGCGGGTCTGGCGGTCGACAGGGTTTATACTGCGTCGCTGAGGCGGTGTATAGTTCTGTTTAGACTGGCTGATCAAACTCCGCAGGCGACGCAGCATTTCATCAGGTTGCCGTTCAAACCGGTGTCGCATGATACGAGGCATTGAAAGAATCTGCTTCTTCAGGAAGCCGTTGATGGTCCTCAAATTCTGGTTGCGTCGTAGGTCAAGGGTTAGCATGTTTTGCTCATGCAGGTTTTGCATCAGATTATCAACGATGGACTTCTTGCGTGTAGCCGTCAGTGGAACTCGAAGCCAGGACCAGAAGGCACTCTGTTTCTGGGTAATGTTGCTCTTTCTTCGAACCATTGTGTTTGAGGAAATGTTGAAGAGAATATCTGTTGAGCACAGTAGTAAAAGCTTACTGGGTATGCTGATACTCAGAGTACACCAGATGAATGCGGAATTTGTGACGATTCTCCAGGAAGTTTATATACTCCGATAACAGTATAACAAATGCATTTTGTAACTAGAAGCACTGGGAACAGATGAAACAACCTTTGTCAAAAAACAATGAGTAGGCTTATTTTAGAAACAACCAGCTACCGTCTCTTTATTATCAACAATGGAGGCAAGGGAAGTTCCAGGTACGGCTTCGATGATCGCCCTTTGTGGTCCTGACCATCTCATTGTTAACCCACAAGGAACCAGAGGTCCATTCCACGTGTTGTGGAAACCTCATTTCGCTTTGTTCGATTATTCTGAACAAGTTTGTGATCCACGGAGTGTTCCTCATCGAGCGGCTATTGGTGTGAATGAGACTACAAAGAATGGAGTGTGGAAGACAATCAAAAGGCCGACAAAGGAGTATTCCAGGATATCTATCACCCAGCACTACGGATGAACTGTCTCATCTGTCGGATTAGTCTAAACACAATCCCCACCCTCGGAAGCTATAGAATGAAGCAAGACGCAAGGCAAATGCCGTCAAGGGGCCTTGAACGTATAAATTTGCACATTGTCATTGATCAGACCATAGACTGCATTACCACAGACCATGGATCATTCATTGTATACTATAACACGTATCTAAATTCTTTGTTCTCCAGTTCGGTTTGATCCTGCAAGAATCGTCAGCAATATGTCACCAGATCCGAAGGCATGAGACTCACCAGCATCCCGTTCTCGATCCCATCTTGACTCCCTGTAGTCTCGTTCGACAGAGCCTCACGATCTCTACGCTTATTCTCGCGCCACATGTATATGTAAAGTATGGTGATCGTAACCAGCTTGATGGCATACCCAACCAACATTCTATAAAAGCGTTAGACTTGCAAATCGGTCCTGGAAAAATGCTACTCACGCAATATACGCGCTATGATAGCCCGGTGCCTCGCTACTCTTGAACGTCTGTGGACCAATGATGTTTCCAACACAGTAGCCAGTAAAAAGCAAAGCACCAGTGACCTGCTTCTTCGTGTAACCGGCGATATTCGAGCTCACAATGGTAAGGCTCATGCTAAAGCCTAGGCCTTGGAAGTAGCAAAGCCACAACGCAACTAGCCGGCCCCATTTATTCGAACTCGGGAGACCGACGAGGAGTCCTGATCCAATGATGCAGACACTGTTCGCAAAAATCATACAGGCACTGCGTGCGTGGAACCGTCTTCCAAACTTTGTAGCGATGAATCCGCCGGATAGGAGAGACAGGAACTGTACCGCTCCGCCAGGGATCTGGAGGTACTGTGTGCCCAGCGTGTCGAAACCGAAGGATCCGACAATGATTGAAGTGAACTGAGCAGTTAGCATAACGACCTAGTCCATATTTCAAGCTAGGAACCTACACTGGTCAAGGCAGAGTTGGGAACCTGTGCCCCCACAGCCATTACAAACAGCAACCAAGTCTTTGGATCCCGTGCAGCCTGCCACACTTGATCCCACTTGAAATGATGGTTCTTAACACCCTGTCGGTTGACAGCGACCCGGTCCACCGCAATGCCTCTTTCCCGCTCGGTCAAGAACTTTGCGGTCGAGGGCAGATCAGGAAGGAAAATAAGAGCGATTGTTCCAACTGTGACCGAAACAGCGCCAAAGATGAGAAAAACATACATCCAGCGCGGGAGACCCGTTGTGATGTGGCCGACGGCGTAACCAATCAACCTGACTGATCAGCATGCTGTCGGTGATAAAGCTTCATAGATAGAGACATACCCTCCAAACATCGTTGCGACGCCATTCGTGCAATAGTACGCTTCCAGGCGAAGTGGCTGCTCATTAGAGGTATACCACATCTCATCATAAGCACAAACCCAGGATTCACCACCGCTTCAAACATTCCCAGAAGGAACCGATTTGCCGCTATGCCGGCAAAATTATGGCACGCAGGGGTTGTCATCAGGAGACCACCCCATGCTACGGCCCTTATTATGATGGGCGGTAGTTCAATGGTCTGTCCTTACCGATCGTCGTTATAGCGAGAAACTTGCCCGTGGGGAGCTTTTGCAACGCCAACCCCGCAGGCCACTGCGCGATCAGATAACCAAAGTAGAAAATCGAGCCTGTGATCTGTCAGCACATGTATGTGCTGAAGATGAATGACAAAGACGTACCAAGCCAGGAGTAGTCCTGTCCTTTGAGATTTGTCCCTTCTTTCAGGCCATAGACGGAGGCGAAGTTGATGCTGTTCTTGTCCAGATACTGAACGGGGGTTAGCATCATAGACGTATTTCGTCCGGGGACTAAAGTACCTGGAGCATGTAGATAATGACCAGCAGTGGGACTAGGCGAACATCAATCTTGCGAAGAACCTTCTTTGCCTCTGCTGGGTGTACTCTATGCCTCTGTTCTGAGCATAGACATCGTAACTATCATCTAGCTTAGATGAGCCATCTGATGACAAATGCGATGACGAGACATTTGCATCGATCTCCTTCTGAGGGTCTCCCATCTTCAGTATTGTTTAGAGGGAGGGTTGATCAGCCCGGAGTCATGGATGACCAGGGGGAGGGAGCTCTTTATAGACCTCAATCCCAGAACCAGCTTTCTCCATGTGGGGAATTGCACGACACGAGGCACACCCCACAAGCACTGACCAAAAGGCTCGCTTCCTGTCAGGATACGGGATATGCTCCAGATACCATGGCGATGCCATGATCCTATTTGATGTCAAGCCTGGTGGCATCCTTGGCCAAGAGCTTGGTGAAGGTTAGAGGGCTGGGCCGGTCTGAGCAAAGAACGGCAGCAAATGATGACAGAAGCACCGCCATTGACCCCAACTGCACAGAGAATTAGGGGGCGGTGCAGGGATTACAGTTGGTGCAGCTGTTGGGGCGGCTATCAGGATGCGTGATCACGACATCGGCGCGACGATTGCGCGTTGCGGGATGTCGAAATGAGCGGCCACTCTTGCTGCTTGCTCGGGTTAACCCTCTCTTCGACACGGTGGATTAGACGATTAGGAATAATTCTGACAAGCAGCAGGGTCAGTGCTGGTTGGTAAAACCCATAGTCTGTGTAGAGTTGATTTTGGACCCTGTCTATCACGCCTTACTAATAGTTGATGCTGCTTCTGATGTACATCACAGCCCGCTTTATGCATATATCTTAAATCCTGTGTCAATGAACCGGGAAGCTCGCAGCGTCATAAGAACTTTGGGGATAGTATAACTGTCAAGTTTCTTTTGTTCCGCCGCACCATTCGCTTATCTCTATCCCCATTCCCCTAGCCCGTCCATCAGCCACTCGTCGTATAACAGTTCCAAAGCCGTCGGCCGGTCCTCGGGCTTCCATTGCAAAGCCATCCGGAGCCACCGCAGAAACCCTTCTTTGTCTTCCCCTTCAACATTCTCGGCAAGACTCTCAAGTGTAATATCTGGAATCTGAACTACGTCCTTCCAGCTTCCCGACTCATCCCAGAAGACCGAACTGAGGTGCCTCTGTTCTCGGAATCTGGGTGGCGGAGGGCCCAGCAGGGCTACCAGTTCCGCCATATGTACCCGATCATCAAATAGGCCATTGGGGCTTTTGCCATCGATGACGGTGGGGCTGACGATGTCCCATGCCTAAATACACCAGAGTATTAACCTTTTCTATTCATAGAAAAAGGGGGAGGGGGAAGGGGATTATCTTCACTCACGACCATGGAGACATTCCATATATCCACCCTGTAGCTCCAGCTCGATCTCAACATCACTTCAGGAGCTCTATACACGTTTGGCATGATATCATCAATGTGCTCTTTGTCGCCAAATCTAGCTTCTCCAAGATTAGCGAGAATTGGCAGCCCTCCCCTTGGAAGGAAGCTCAAAGACCTGTAGATTGTTCGGTCTTTGAGCATCTTTCTAGGTGACGGGTCTGTAACTTCAGCTTCTTCGAATCGGGAAAGATCGCTAGTCTCCGGTCCGGGGAGGAGTAAGTTTTTCAGCTGAATATCTGCGCCAACGTTAGGCTAATAATATAAGGCCTGCCGGGATTTAAGCACATTACCTGTATGAATGATTTGACACTCCGAGTGAAGGAAATCTAATGCGACAAGTAGTTGTCGGATAGCAGGCTTCATGTCATCAAGAGTCATTACGTGCCCAGGAGACATCTTCACCAGAACATCTGCACTCGTTCCGAGAGGCTCGTGAACCAGCCAGATGTGGCGGCCATGAGGGCCTGATATAGAACTGGTCGCGAAGTTTGCGAATGGAATTTCTGCCGGAATGTTTGGTTTCCACCAGATTGATATGCTTGTAGATGCGCAGTTCTCGCTCGTGGTCGCGACATTGCCCCGTTACATAGACTTTTAAAACGACGTAGATTGATGCACTGGTCCGAGGCGTGTTAGAGGAATTGATTATCATCTCATTGACTGTACCTACATCAGGTCTTTCGCGAGCCAAACTGTCGAAGTTACTCCGTACCCTATTTTGGCAAGGATCTGGTATCGGTCGTTGAGTACCTCACCCTGGTTGACTGGGTAGTATTTCTCGGGTCAGTAAGTCGGCAGTGACTCCTCGTCAAGCTCAATGGACTGGTCAAGTAGCTCAGATCCTGACGTGGGAAAAGTCCTCGGGGTGCACGTCCACTGTGGGGGCGACATAGCTGTTCGATGCGGCACAACCGTGGTTCTCAGACCGGACGGCAGCGAGACTCGTTGGCGGCAAGAAGCGGAGGGTAGGAATATCGTGAAGCCCCTGTGAGCACCGAAGACACAATTAGTCCAAGCGTTTCGCACGGCCCGCTGCATCATGAAAGTGAGCGCGGAAGAGGCCCGCGGCAAGTCAGGCGCGTCGACATCAACGCAATGATGGATATGAGGGGGGAGGAGTCTATTCCAAGGTATGTTACATGTAGGTAAGTTCCTATACAGCTCGGTAAGGTTCAGAGACGGAGCCGGAGAAACAGTCGGCAAGGCTCAGAAATGCTAGGAAGTCTTTCTGACCCTCTACTAGCTTTTCTGAACCTTGGTCAGCCCGACTCTATGTATAATTCACTGTATCGAGGAGGCAATAATAAAACAACTGCCCATACCAACTAAACCTACCCGTCGCGTCCTGAACCCGCCCTGGAGTGGGTTCGGGGCGGGTTCAGAGCGGGTTTTTCGGGGCCTCCAAACAACTCTAAGCCCAAAACCTGGATGGTCTACCTCGAGGAACCCACCCGACCCGGTGTATTTGCCAGTCTAGACAGAGGGAGAGGGTGCTGAATCCCAGTCGATCAATTCTATCAGTCCCTTCCACATCTAGAGGTACAAGTAGGCTACCAGTAAAGAAACTAGACTATCTACTAGGCATTTGAGAGTTCATTTGCATGGTGAACTGGCATTATGGGGGTTGCATATAGTTGCACAAGTGATGCTGAGCATAAATGTACAGACTTTAGGGGCGCAAGGAACGCCGCTCATCAGCTGACGAGTCAACAAGCTTTGCAAGTGTCATCTTTGCACATTCCTTTTACTCAGACGATAACCAACACACAAGTGCGATCCCCCCACTACAGACAAATGGCGTCGACCTCCACCGGATCGTGTCTCTGCCAAGCCGTCAAGTATCGACTGACCGGTGACCCCAGACACAGGTTCTGTGTCACTGCGAAAGTTGCCAGAAGGTCACCGGGTCAGCCTTTACGGCAAACTGCATATTCGACGCGAAGGTACGTACGTATGCAAATGATTCAATGCAGAGAATGGCGCTGGAAACGAGCCTAATGCGACACAGCACTTCGAAGTCATCCAAGGCCAAGAATCTATCAAAACGTATACCGACCGAGCGACTGCCTCAGGCAATCCGCTAGAGCGTTCATTTTGCGGAACTTGTGGCTCCACTCTATTTGTGCGTGCCAAAGCACTCGATGGCAGGGCGATAGTTGCCGTCTCGAGTGGCACCATGGATCACAAGGCCCATTTACATCCCAAGTACGAGTTCTATTGCCGGAACAGAAGGAGCTGGCTGCCAGCTGAGGGCGTCCCTGGAGCACAGCAACTAGAGACACAGTAAGCATTACTCAGGGAGGTGAGATGGATAATATCATCAGGTAGTCTATTCATTTCGAGTATAGGATGAACATATTGGCCGCTCCGCTAATTATGCAGACCACCCATATCCTGAAAAAACTAACAGTAAAGGACTTTTGCGACCCTATCACGAGTGCCCATTGTGGCCCTTCACTAAGGATTATCCCGTAGCTTGTGCAAATTGTCATCAGCTGCGTGTACGCCGTCTTCATCTCCAATTTGGTATCCTCGCGCATGACAATTCGGAGAACACCAATGTCCTCTCCTTCGGCCGCCTCCCTTGAGACGTAATCTGCCCAAATCAGTACTTGTAAGAATGATAAATCTGGGATTACACACGAGGAATTGAATAGCCTTGTTCAAACATGACGTCTCCAAGTCAGCAAGATCGACCCATGGATATCGCTCTATAAAGCTGGCCGAAAATGTGAACACGACCACCGGCAATCCACAAGTCCCCGGGCAATCCGACACAGGCCGCTGGGAAGCACATGTATGGCAACGGCTCGACGAGTTTTCCACAAGGTTGGAGGAATATGTCCGCATGCGACTTTTGTCCAGCAGGACCGATACACCTGAAATATCCTGTCTGTTCCAGTCTCGTCCTGAACGCTTCCGTGGCCACGAGCAAAGAGGTGATTTTTTCCGTATATCCCTCTTTGCCAAGGCGAAGCAGTTCAGATACTGTACCACTACAGGGGCACAGGACCGCGAGAAGCTGAGGGTAAAGGCCGTCTGTGCGCCACGCAGATAGCTCGATTCAACCAGAGACTTTTGGGAACGCAGGAAATATCCCTCCAGATAAGCCAGCCGATGGCACAGGGGGAAAATCCAAATTTATGTCCTGACGCGTTGATAGACTTTACCCTGGGGATACGAAAATCCCTACATTCACAGTCGTTAGTAGCCATCGTCATGGCTATAAAATCTCTGTCTATGCTCACCAGACCATGTCTTCGGCGCCAGACGTGAAAGGGGCCACAAAGCCTCCACTCGCAGCATCGACGTGGATCGGTATATTCACGCCCGTCTTGGACTCGTAGGCATCGAGATATGTTGCCACCTCAAGCACCGGTCATAGTGTCCAGTGAAGGTACTTCCAAGAGTCAGGAACACACCGACTATGACCAAAACCATGATTAGTGGCGCCCTTGTTGACAGAATGAACGAAATCTCACTTGTTCTATCGTCGATTTTCTCTCCCAGGCAGGAAACATCAAACACATGGTCACTCTGCGCGGTGACAGGGACGACCCTCGGCTCAACCTCGAAATATGAGGCGAACTTGAACACACAGGCATGAGCATTAGATCCTATCACCACGTTCAATGGCCGCTCGGTGCGCTCATTTCGCTCTTGCCAGAGCCGTTTCATGGATAGACCGGCAAGCATGATTGCCTCCGATGAGCCGGTGGTGGCAGTGCCGAATGGAGAATCCTGCTTCTGCCGCCCCCATAGGTTCGCCAGCATCGAGATGCATTCTTTCTGGTATCTACAATTTATGAATGATTGCAAGAAAGGGAATTAGAAGCCATCAGACGTACTTCGATATTGTGGCGTATTCCTCGACACATGCCTGGTTCTTTTGAAAGTTGGCCGCAGTCATCACGTCGCACTAGAATGATGGCTAGTGGTAATAAAGCTGAAAAAGACACAAGAAATCAGTACTTTTCACCTGTTTTATAGAGGTCGCTAGTGAGTGTACCTACCTTCCGAGGTTTCGACTAGGCAGAATGTCATTTCTCATGTCATTTTCAAGGTTCTTGGCCACCAGCACGTGGGAAGTGCCTTGGGAAGGGAGTGTGGAGTCCATATTCCTCTTTCGCGGAGTATAACTGTGCGATTTGGGGTATAGATTTGAACAGATTCCAGCAATATATATAGTGGCACTTTGGCAGGTTTTTGCTAGGGGACAGACACAATATTGCATGTAAATGAGGTGCTGTATCGGGAGTTGTTTCGTGGTTTCCCCTGCCGATTGAAATCTCACCTCTTCCAGAAGGCTGCATTGGATAAGCTCTATCATTGCAAGTATGATATCTTTCAAGGGCCTACCATAGCAAGCATATGATCCCGTGCTTCGATTTGACTTCCAAATGGAGCGACGTGTATAGCAGGAGCAAGGCAACCAACATTCCAGACGTCCGAACATGCCCCTTCGTTGCTTATGCATGAGGCAAACAGAGGGTACTGGTCTCAGACGTGACTCATGGTATGTAACCCCACCAACACTGGAATTCTATTCGGCAATCGAGGCAGTCAATGACCCCTCGCGGACAAACAGACTCTTGGACACCCGGATACAAATGGACCGGATATGCCTAGATGCCTCGTTTCTAACTTTCATGTGTAATGCAAGGATAAGGACAATATCCCAAGACACTTGCTTACCGGTTATGCCGGTGGTCTAAATTGTCGAGTTGTGGGGAATGGAGGGCCGCGTTTCCAAGGGTATATACTCAAGCGTAGAGAGGCATACTACAAGTAAGGTTTTGGCGAATCGGCCGGGCCGTGATCCTGATCGGTACTAGAGAATTTAAGTAAGAAGTTAGATCAGGAAGTGGGACGTGATTATTAGAAGAAAAGGCGCATAGGGTTTTCGACCAACATACAAATCAACACAGAATTCCATGGATGGCGTCATTTGGCACCGATCGATCGGACGGACAGACCCAATGGTTCGAGAATTATGGGCCATGTCAAACAATCAGCCAGTTAGTAAACAGCCCCATGTTGCCAACTTGATATCATGCAGGATACTGTGGTGGCTGGTGTGGGGTAGCTGAGAGTTACCTGAGCCTTGGTGAAAAATTATTTCCGTGGCATCGACTCCAAAAAGGGTTTCTCGCTTTTCAAGCGAGTACATTTGGTGTTGTGCACCAGCACATCCTCGCTTTTAGTGGAGACCCAGCCCTCTGGGCGAACATGCCGTGTGCTGCACATGTCCCGATTAGGCGAGTTTATATCAAAACCTGGAAGCGTTCGGAACAGGACCGAGACGGTACATATAAAGCCAGCACTCAGAGCATAGAAATCTAGGCTCTACACGACTACGTACTAGCAAAGTCATAATCATGCCCGGAATCAGCCAAGGCGCTGGTTGCTGTACTCGTGAAACAGGTATTTCGCAGTACACAGCCAACGTGTCAACTGCATGTCATTCTCTTACATATCCGTCTTTACCGTCCGATGAGTACGAGGGTATATTGCTCTGTGCGTGGGTTGCGCTGCTATACGGCTACTACAACAAGACCGACACTGGTTTGCTCCAGGTCACCCATGGCACTGGCAGTGAGCGACAGGATGAGTCGGAAAAGGTTGCTTACTCGGCTTTGACTACCTCTGTGGAATCTTCAGCCGATGGTCTGCGCCAGTCTCTTGCCGGAGCCAAGGGCAACATGACAACGGTGTCATATCGTGACATTCACGATGAGTTTATCGCAGTTTTGCTGCCTCCTGTGAGGCAGGACATCGTCTGGGGCGGCGCAGACCCTATCACTACAGTAGCAACAATGTGCAAAGTAAGCGGCTGATGCAATGAATTCTGACCTGCGAGTGCTAACTTCTCTTCTCTGTGACCAGCCGCGTCTCATGTTGGTAGTGCAGCCCGACAGTGAACAGCTCCGCGTGAATCTATATTCCCACTCCAACAACCTTGCTGGTTTTCGGCTGTGTGGCATTCTGAACAGCTTAGAGAAAGCCATATCCTGTTTGACAAAAAGCCCAGTCAACGTATCTCTGCTATGGACATTGTGTCCGAGTATGATATCAATTGTCTCAAAAGCTGGAGAGTGGAACCACGATATAACCATCCCAACTGCGTGCATAATCTAATCAATCGCCACTATCGTGATCACCCCACAAGAACAGCAATATCCACAACATCTGGGACGTGACATATGAGGAGTTGGGAAAAAGGTCTGCAGTGGTTGCCGCACAACTGAGCGGACACGGCGTTGGGGACGGGAGCAGAGTCGGGCTCCGTATGACAAAATCAGCCCGTGCGATAATCATTATTGTTGGGATTATGCGAGCTGGAGCTGCCTATGTGGCTATTGATACATCGTGTCCCGATGAAAGGATGGCGGCTATCATCGAGAGCGCCGGTATCAAACATCTGGTGTGCGATAATCACAGTACGGCCCATGGTGACAAAATCAAGTTTCTCGATCCTCGTCTCCTGGAACAGGGCGACATTCCCGCCGACTGGACAACCGAGAGATACACCAATCCACAAGAGACAGCTACATAATGTTTACGTCAGGGAGTACGGGCACTCCTAGAGGGGCCGTCCACTTGCAGCAAGGGGTAGCGGGCAGCATCTTGGAGGTCGCGGATACATTTTCCCTCGGCAAAGAGACGCGGTTCCTTCAATATGCGTCTTTCTCATTTGATGCTAGTATCTGTGAGCTAATTTGCTCCTCTCGCGGTTGGTGGAGCCGTCTGTGTTCCCTCGTCAGAGGAGCGCCTGGATGATCTCCAAGGTTTTATCTGCCGACCCAGGTGACTGATGCATCGTTGACGCCTGCAGTCACTCAACAGCTTACCCCCGACAGCGTACCCTCCTTGAAGAGCTTGTATATTGGGGGCGAGGCACCAACGGCGGACTTGATCGATACTTGGTCCCAAAGAGTCCGGCTTAGTAACATCTATGGCACCACAGAGACCGGCGTTTGGGATACAGTCAAGCTGGCGATGAGAGACTCAGACAGTGCGAAGAATATAGGAAGGGGAATCGGCGCTACCTGCTGGATTGTTGATCCTGCAAACGTGGAAAGACCATTGCCTGTCGGGGTGGAAGGCGAGATTTCTCATTCAAGGTCCATACATTGGGCAAGGATATCTTAATGACCCTGAAAAGACTGAGGCCGCATTTCTCGACCCACCGCGGTGGATGCAGGATCTCACTGGCGACAAAACATCTCGTGTCTATCGAACAGGCGACATGGCTACCTATAACAGCGACGGAGACATACTCTTCCGTGGCCGACAGAGTGCGTTTGTTAAGATCCGAGGACTGCGTGTTGACCTCGGAGAAACCGAAGCATCCCTCACTGCTCTATTTCCAAATACCAGGGCAAGTGTTGTGGTGTCGGAACTTGATGGACAATCCGGCGACAAGGAAATTGTTGCCTTCATCGAAACATCTGTCAAAAAGTCCCCGATCGACTATGTGCAAACGGAACTCGCACGCAAGTTGCCCTCATATATGATACCCACGATGGTTATTCCAATGGAAAAGATGCCGTTAACGAATTCGAAAAAGATCAATCGACTCGCGTTGCGTGAACGTCTGGAAGGCATGGAGCCATCGGATCTAATGCCATTCCGGCCCGGGGCTCTTCGATCCAGCAATGGGAACATATCGACCCCGAGCGATGGATCGCAGTCCGTTTGACCCACGTAATCGTCGACATGCTGGGTGAAAACAAGGGTCACAGCATGAACTTTTTGAGGGGCCGCAACTTTCCTCTATCTGCGGTGGGCCTGGACTCAATACAACTGATGCGTCTCTCACAATTTATTCGTCAACAGTGGGGCACACAAGTGAGATTTGCTTTCTTACAAAAGTCTGGAGTCACGGTCTCTCGATATTGACGATTTACTTTCCGACAGAGACTCAAAACTTCAAAAGGCTGAGCAGAAGGAGTCAAAGACAAACGTTATAAAAGAACTTGACACTGTTAAAGCCTCACTACGATTTCCTTCATGCAATCGGAGACGAACCGTGCTTTGCACCTCAATCACTGGCTTCCTGGGAACCTATATATTGTGGTCACTGCTGGAGTGTCCTGGCGTGGATCGTGTCATTGGACTAGTGCGTGCTGAGAACGATGCACGGGGGAGGGACAAGATGATACAGCAGGCTGTCATCGGACAATGGTGGAAAGACGAGTTCAATCCGAGAGTCGACATCTGGACAGGTGATCTGAGCCAACCGATGCTTGGTTTGACGCCGGAGCGTTGGAGTGTCTTGACTGGAGATGCAGCGGACGCTCATATCGATGCAATCATCCACAACGGTGCCAGAGTCCACTGGGTAGATACTTTCCACAATCTGAAAGCGACCAATGTCGACAGCACGGTGGAGATTATTAAAGCAGTCACCTCGAGACTTCATCCGTGTCCGATTACATATGTTTCAGGGGGATATCTTCCCTCGCCTAACGAAACCAGAGAAGAAATCGCAGACAAGCTATCCACTTCTAACGGATATGACCAGACCAAGTTCCTCTCTCAACTTCTGATTGAAGAGTACAACGCCTGGCTGAATAGCAGGGGACACGGGAGAATCAACGAGCGCAGACCATCCAGCCTGGGTACATTGTAGGCACCCGAACAGAAGGCATTGCACATTCTGAAGACTTTCTATGGCGATTCGCGTACACAGTCGTTAGCACAGGTGTCATCTTTGAGGAGGTCCGCCAGTCATACATCCCGGTAGCCGGCGCGGACCAGATTGCTACGTTGACTGTTGACAGCGCCCTAGGGCGCAAACATGCCTCCAAAGAGGTGTTGCACTGTCGAGACGGAATCTATGTCTTCCACTTCTGCGACATCCTGAGCGCCCAGACGGGAAGGAAGATCCAGGTTGTGGGTCTCAAGGAATGGTTCGATGCGGTCAGGTCGGACATCGACAACGCTGCGGTTGATCATCCCTTCCTTCCGGTGCTGGGCTGGTTTGAGGAAAACTACGAGCAATTTGCCTCTGATATGGGCCAACCTGAGAATCGTCTGCTTGATCAGAAAGACATCTATGCGGCCATAGAGAAGAGTGTGGAATATTTGATCGGCATCGGATATTTGCCTTCGGTGGAGAGTCATCGAGGGAAGGTGACGGACCAAAATGATGCCAGCCTTTTCCGGCGCTCTAATCGATGACTGAACTCTGACTCTGGTGTGGTAGAGCTCATAGAGAAGTGCTTGTTGCCGTTAAAAGTATCCATCAAACTGCAGCGTTTCGTTGCAGTACTTAGCCGATAAGATATATTGTTTGGAAAGATTGTTCTAGAAAAACTTCTGCTTGTGTAGGATATTTATACTTGAAACACCACATGACACACTATCAGGATCAGGCATATATGGTCTGAATCTATAGCAAAACAATCTTCAGTACTGCCCAGGTGCTTGAACTCCATCCACGTAGCGGGTGGCCTGGCTGCCTGAGGCAGGACTATATCGAGAAAGATCTGGCGCGATGTTTGTTTGCTGGCGTGTCTCCTCACGTTCTGCTTTCCTCTCGACCATTAACCGCACTATGGGCCTGCTTTTGAGAGGACGGCGGTCGCTGTCACGTCGACAGCGGTAGCATCTATTCCATCTCCCACTCGATACAGCACTGTATCATGTGATCGGCCAAGTAAGTTCTCCGTCCTTATTGGCGCGGTCCTAGTATATTCTGTTACTGAAATTCGAGGATCGATTTAAGTCCAGAGCTAGACAAGGCCAACTTTGCATACCAACTGTAGGGACGCTTCGTTGGAATATACAATGATAAGTTTGATCCGAGTGGCTGTTGCAGATAAGCTTAAATTAAAGTGACCCCTGCTACATCAACGCATCATGCCATCTGTTTCACATTAGATTAATACCGACACATAGATCCTGTGCACATTATTACATTATTATTCCTGAGTCGAGCTATACTTGCGTTATTGTAACGAGTTAAGCCGTCGTCCCGCGAGCCCTAGGAGCGTCCACTACGCGTTGAACGGACAGAAAGTGGTATTCGACCATCATCCTGGCCCATCCTCTGTTCGTCGAGTAGAATGCCTATCGTTTCTGTATCGGCATCCTGTGACCGCCGACTTGGATCTTTCCGCGAATTCGAACTTGGCCAAACGCCGTTTTTAGACCAAGAGCTGGTTGCATCCTTCCCACTGTCGGACCGGGATGTCAAGCGAAGGACGAAATCGAGGGTCGGCTTCAGCGTGGGAATCGTTCCACAAAAGATAATGACGAAGAGTTCACCAGTACTCCAGGTGAATACATTATAGGTCGCCCAGGTAAAGTCGACTCGGTCGGCGAGACGGGGGAGGTAAGGTTTTCACGGCCGAGCAGATTGACGTTCTACACGAGGATCGTTAGACACGTTCTTGCATGTGGGGTGTGGAGGGTATTGCGTACATGATATTAAGAGCGAATACGATAGACAACTGGACTTTCTCCAGCTGTGTCATCTGCAATCGGAAGAAGATAGACGAGGGAACGAGCGACAGGCTAGCATCGACAAACGTGTTGTATGCTGGGCTATGTTAGCTGATGTCACACCAATGATTGAACCCACATACACCCAGTGAATATGCTATAGCTCGCCATGACCTTTGGGTCGATACAGTCGCCTTCAATCCTCGAGTCCCACAAGGCAGCTGCCGGTTGACACTGGACCATGCTCAAGACGGCGCACGCAATGCTGGCCAGGACGACAAGCACAATGCAAAACACCCACAGATACATCTTATGCCAGAACCAGCGAGTGTTTCCCAAGATGCCGAGCAGTAATGCTGCAATGGAGATCTTCCCGGCCCCCAGACCAAGGATACCGAAGATCTGGCCCGTCCAATTCAAGAAGTTGATACGAGTCACGACATCCTGACCTAGTGGCAGGATATCTCGCATGTGCCGTTGACCCCCCTCGCCCGATAGAATTGTGATGAAAATCGCCCATGCGTAGAAACATAACTGCCACCCACGTCAGCAACGTCCAATCGTCCAATCGAGGTCGCGCACCAAAGAAAATAACATCATAAAGTCATCCCATCCAAAACTTCCCCGTAGGCCACGACTCGTGAATCGCAGGATCACCATCAAACTCGACAGACCGGTCATAACCCACACCAGCGCAACCAGCTGCGGACCGCGATCTGGGATATGCCCGTCTTCATCCCCCCTGACTTCCATGGCTGCCGTTACCCACATCGAAACGTGCGTGGGCAAGGCATGAGCAGCAGCAGGTGCAGCAAGACGGAAGACGAAAAGGAAAGTGGAGAAGGAGCAGCAGTAAAAACGTGCGAGGGAGCCATGATAAGAAGCATATCGATCCTCTCCAGCTCGGGGATCCTAATCGTGGGGGCGGGCTTTCATTTCTCACTTGCACACAGAAGGGAGAAGATCGTCAGGTGCAAGACGCCAACGCTCTGGGCTTGACCCACCGTCTGTGACCGGCGTGAGGCGATGTGACGGTTCACGGTGGACCCCAATCAGGAGTCTTCACGAGGTCAGATCGCTTGCAACTAAGCGAACATCAAGAGCCACGTCCCCCCCTTAACCTGTGTGAGGTGCTGGTGGTCCAAATAATGTGATATTCGGCGTCGGCATGTGGTATATAACGGCTGCTCTGCCAGAGGAGATCCTCCTTCAACATGTGCTAGTCTTGGCAACGTCTCACCTTGACCCTTTTCCAAGTTTCCAATAGTCGATCCATTGACCCTTATCCACATTGTTACCACTGAAATAAGTAATCCGCCACCACCGACCCGGAAAGCCTGCTGCGACAGCTCAGCAGGTGGTCGAGAACGCAGACCAGTCCCGTAGCCATGCCCCAGCTCACGAATCTCGCCCGTCTAGTAGCCTCGGTTCTGAAGAGCCCCTTTGAGAAGATCCAGCGACTGGCTCATTCACGACTGGCTCATCCAGTGCTTGGCTTAAGAATAGAGTTTGCTTGACGCATGATCCGGATATTGAGGCGATCCTCACAGGGAACCCCATAGCGACCGCTCGTATAGGTCAAGAACACGGCGTTTTCAAGATCTTTGTTGACAATGCGGGGAGAAGAGACGGCAGAGCTGGGCAACCCGTGCTGGAGACATGTTAGAATACATGGCGATCCATGTTTCAGCCGAGGAGTATAAACCGACGAAAATCCCCGAGACGCATCTGACTCCGATCTTTACCCTCTCGTATGTCGACGATCACTTACGTGCCATGCGACAGCGAAGTCTAACAAATGTCGTCATACAGTCACGATAACTGCTTTCCTCCACTTCTCGCCTTGAGTCGCTTCTTGAATGGCGAAGGACGGGCGCGCAGTACACCTGAGGTCGGGCTGCATGCCTCTCAAGGCCTCTATCAATGGATGGAGACACATCCCGTTCAGCAGAAGGCTTTCTCCATTTTTAATAATATCGAGGGGCGAAAGGCACAGTGACAATTACTCCTTGAAGAAGCTAGACTCAAGCTTCACCGCAACGATTCAGTCATTTTGGAGACAACATTGTTGTGGCCGTCAAGGCATAGGACTCTGCTTGTCCTTCTGAGAGACCATCTCGAAGCAGAACGTAAATCAAGTTCCTTGTCCCGCGCAAGAATAGAGACAGAGAAGGTTCTATCGCAACGAACTAGACTATTCTGGAGGATCACCGAAGCTACGCCACTTTAATCTCCGGATGTGTTCACTACACAGCCCTAGCGGACTTCCACGAGTCGCAACCGCCGCACCTTTCCGTTTGCCGACTGGCGCTGGCGACGGAAAACAAGACTATCGATTCAGGCTTATCTGGACCAGCGCAGGAAGAAACAAGATCGCTTGATTGATTCTAGATTGGGGCACGAACAGGATCTCGGTAATTGCGGGCCCACAAGGGCGACTTGGCGATGTGCCTTGGTGGAATGAGACCCTTCCGCGACAAGAATGGATAATGCAGGATTAGAAATCGCCAGTCGCCTATTGCTGAAGGAACGGGACCCCTTCACCAGTTGGCTACACTGCCAGACGGCCCCATCCACGGGCATGTTGACACCACTGACGAAGGATGCCTCATCGCTGACTAGATACACTGCCGCCGACGCGACATCGCCAGGCTCGGACATGCGCCCCAGGGGAACTGTCTTTGCGAATCTCTCGCGTTCCTCTGCGGAATCAGGCACGCCGCTAAACATCTCGAGCAAGCCCGTGGCGCCACGAAGGGGACATATCGAATTGACGCGGACGCCGTGAGGCCCGTATTCAGCGGCCAGTCCTTGCGTTACCTAGGAAAACGTCAGTGAGGTCGCGAGGCTAGGAGAGCGCAAGAGAAAGGAGAGAAACTCACCGTGTTGACGAACCCCTTCGTTCCGCCATAGAATACCTGTCCCGGACGTACTCTCGTCCCTGCAACAGAGGATGTGTTCAAAAACACCCCCTTCTTCTGCTCCATAAAGTACGGCATAACCACCGAGACACTCAGATAAATGCTCTTGATGACAGCGACAATGCGATCAAAGTCCTCATCGGACACGTCAACACTGGGTTGTTTATGATACGTCGTTCCGGCGTTGTTGACCACAATGTCCAGCTTTCCAAAACGTGACACCGCGACAGCCAGTGTCTCCGTCCATTGACTGCGATCCGTCACATTCAGTGGGACAAAGATGGCAGAACCTCCGGTCTGGGACTCGGCCTTCTTGTTCATGATGTCCTCCACCACGCGGTTTGCATTGTCGGCGGCAATATCGGCGACTAGAACGTGGGCACCTTCTGCCACGAAGGCATGCGCCATTGCTTCACCGAAACCTGACCCAGCGCCGGTCACGATGGCGACCTTGCCTGCTAGACGACCCATGGCGTATGTGATTGGAGAACTGAATCTTTCAGTATACTGTCGGGATCGTGAGAATGGAAGACTCGAACGGGGGAAGAGGGCACCCGCTGCCATGATATTAGATATTATCGGGCCTCCGTCACATCTGTGCGGGGAATAACCCCGATGGGCCTCGTGATGTCCTCGGTAATATGGAGAGAGTGAAGGCTGACATGCGAATTACCGACATGGCCAGCGCCCAGTTCTTCTACGGAGGGTTAACTGCCGAGAGCAAGAGCATACACTCGGACATGTCTGAGATAGCGGAAGAATACTGCGGCCCTTCATCGACACAGGGCTCACTATGAGTGTTACTCAATCACGCAAGGAATACATCCGAGTCTTTTTACCTGTTCCTAACATTGATACACAATTGTTGTTGGTGTTGCCTAGGGAAAGTCACGATGACAGGCGGATCAACACGCAAGGAACTCCGCAATCCCCGCACGGATTATCACAGTCCGACGGGCTGAAAAACATGCAGGGATACGACCAGGATGCGATCATCCTCGTAAGTTCGAATTTCCCCGCTTTTGGCTTCTTATTTCCTGGGGAAGTGGAGAAGTGGAGGCGAAAACAACAAGCATCCGTGGACTGTCTGTATACTGGCAATATCGAACTATCACACTCTCTAGACCCCAACAGTGATGCTCTTAATCTCCAGGTACTCATCCAGAGCATTCATTCCACCCTCTCGACCAATTCCACTGTCCTTGATGCCCCGAATGGCTGTTCACATGCACTAATCAAACCAACGCGCACGCCAACCATGCCCGACTCCAACGCCTCACTGACCTTCCACACCCGCGAGATATTCTCGGTGAAGATATAAGACGCCAGACCCGCATTGGTGCTGTTCGCCAAAGAGATCGCCTCCTCGTCAGTCTCGAATGGCACTAAAAAGGCGAGAGGACCAAAGGTCTCCTGCGTCATGAACAGCATATCCTTCGTAGCCCCCGTAATCACGGTCGGGGGACAGAAGTTCGGTCCTTGGCCGGTAGTCCCATCAGCATGTCGACCGGTGTAGGCGACTTTGGCGCCCTTCTGGGCGCTATCCTCGAGTTGCGCCTTGACCTTCTCCAATGCTTTGGGCGAATACAGCGGGCCATAATTGACCGAGCGATCCCACACGGAGCCATATCGGAATGTCTCAGTCAGACGCTTGGCGAGTAGAGATCCAAAGGCGCCGACAATTGAGGAGTGGACGAAGACGCGATTGGCGCAGACGCACGTCTGGCCAGACGAGCGGAATTTCGAAGCAATCAGGCCTGAAGGATCACTTGTCAGCGTGTGTAGCACGGTGAAGGTGTACGGTAAACATGATACTCACCATCTACGGCACTGGGGATATCTGCGTCCTCAAACACGATAAACGGCGCATTGCCTCCGAGCTCCATGCTCGTCTTCTTAAACGTCTTTGCACATTCTGCATGGAGGTAGCGACCGACCGCCGTTGAGCCAGTGAAGCTAACATGGCGAACCAGCGGGTGGGTAGTGACTTCGTCTCCAAACTCTGCAGCCAGTTCAGGACCGGATGTGATCACATTGAAGACGCCGGGGGGACCCCCAGCGCGTTCAAACAGCTTCGCCACAGCAATCGCACAGAACGGCGTCTCGGGTGCAGGTTTACAAACCACCGTGTTTCCAGCAGCAATAGCAGCACCAACCTTGCGAGTAACCATCGCGACCGGGAATTCCACGGCGTGATGGCCGCTACAACACCCTGGGGCTGCTTGATCGTGAAGATGCGATTATTGCCCTTAGCAGCTGGTATGGTCTGTCCGGTCGATTGCTCGATGCAGCCCTCAAACCAGTCAAGGAAGTCGGTACCATACTTCACTGTCCCCAGGGACTCGGTGAAGGGCTTTCCCAGTTCCAGCGTGCAGATAGCAGCGAGATCTTCCTTGTTCTCACGAATGAGATCCGCCCAGCGACGAATCAGCCAGCGTCGTTCGCGGTTGGTGGTGGTTTTGAACTTGAGGAAGGCCTCGTGCGCGACTTCGACGGCACGTTTGGTCTCCGCGCGACCTAGGTTGGCGACGTCGCTGATTTTGGCATTGTCTTCGGGGTCTAGAAAAACACTGTCAGCCTCGGTGGTTTTCTTCTTGTAGATCTAAGCTCATACCGTAGACTGGAAATGTGCTCGCATTGTCAGCGGAGACCCATTTCCCGTTGATAAAGGCACGATTATCGAGGAGACTACTGTCTTTGAACTATGTGGCGTGGTTAGATACTGTCAAGGGCAACGGAAACAGGCTTCTCACAGTGTATGGTATTTCTTTCAAGAGGATATTGGCTGCCATGAATGTCGTTGTGTCAGGTATGGTCCGGTCCGGTGTGCTCATCGCATAAGAAGCAGACGAGACGATAAATATCGCGGGGACTGCATGTCGACACAGCGGACAGTAATTCTCCGTTAGCTGCATGCAGGTTATAGCCTGTATCAAACATCCGAGGTTGTGCCCCATGAGGGGTAAGCATCCTGCGTCGGAGAGGGAAAGTATACGGATGTCCAGGAGCCTTCCGGAGCTACAAGGGCAACTCAGAATGAAGGCCGGTTCGTTCTCGAGGAGCCTTACACTCCGAAGCGTTTCTCAATGACTAGGAGGATGTGCTTGTTGAAACGGTGTCTGTATTTGGCTGCTGTGTTCATTTTGCTTTTGGCTTAAACATACTTTTGCTGGTGCAGTACAAACTTGCCATGAGTAAAGGCTGCATATGAGATAAGACGTAAAGCTTTTCGAACAACCAGAAAAACACAGAAAACCTCAAAAGTCATAAACGAACGTCAGGTAAATGGCACAGCCACCAGACAATGCATCAACAGACTACTTCACATCAATGCGCTTCCCACCCGCACTAGCCTTAGCCTTTGGCACAGAAATGGACAGCACACCATTATCCAGCTTAGCATCCACATGCTCCTGGTCAACAGCGGTAGGGAAGCTGAAGGTCCGTCTGAAGTCACCCACCGAGCGCTCCGAATACCACCACGAATGCTCGGGGTCTTCGGCCGAGGTCGACTTCTTGGTGTGCCCATTAACGCAGAGGGTATTAGGGTCGCTGAACTCAAGGTTGAGGTCCTTCTTTTCCACTCCGGGCAGTTCACCGTCAAGGATGTAGCGGTCCTTGGCCTCGTGCATATCGAATCGGGGAGAGTATGCCATGGGATCGGCCCCGGTGCGTCGGCTCAGGAAGGTATCAAAGTCATCCAGAGCACGGATCAGAGAGGGGACGCCCCCGGCGGTACGACGGTGCAGCAAGGACATGGTTGTTTTGGGAGGTAGTATACTTTGATAGTCAGGCTTCGCTGAGTAGTAAGATGCGTTTGCCAAAAACGAATCTTTGAGCATCTACAACCGGTGAACTTGAGGGATTCATATAAGTCTTATGGCCATGCTGCCTGGATAGTGGCTGACTTAAACACATGGAGTATCCTTCCGACGACAGCCTGCGCGTGGGAATACAATAGAGTTCCCTATAACCATGGGAGCAATCGATCGGCTTCAGTTCCGGACGGCGAACCCCGCAAATCGGTTTGTCCAGAAGCGAATGCTGCTCATATGACGGCCGACGTATACCTCATGGCAGAGGGCCATGCGCGAACAGCCTCCCGATGAATGGATTCATTGGGTGGATGTAGGACGCAAGGGATATCCCACATTGACCGGCATTTCCGACGGCGGAGACATGCCTCATGGGCGTCCATTGAATGGGTAGGACATTCGGACTTCACTGGCCATTACAGCCCACATGATCTCACAATCTACATGGTGATCTCATTGCATATTGAGAAACTGGCCTCGCCTCATCTAGCCCTCGGTCACATCCCATCGAATGAACCCCCTGTTGAAGGATTATGAGTCGTTCTTAGGGGAGGACCCTTTGGATTACTAGGGTTGCTGTATTCGCGGATGACACTATTTGGACACCATAAATGGAAAGACACATTTGGACGACCTTCGATATCTGTAAACTGAAGTCCAAAGAGCTTTGTGGTGTGCAACTCTGCTACATTTGCGGAATCTTCCTCGGGGATAAAATGTAGGATGTTCAGAGAACGCTGAAACTTCAATTTGAACTATGAATCGAAGATAGCGAAACACGTAGATCAAGCCAGTCAATGTACGCCCCGTAAGCCAGAACTTTTCACTCTTCTCAGGCTGATTATCCAAACAATACGGTAATCAATCAATGAACATTCGCCCATCGGCCTGACAAATTACTCCCCCACAAGCTCGGTTGGGCTAGTCAGGCACCACCGAGCAAGTCCAGCACGTTCAGGAGTAGATGCTTGCGTGGTTTTGGTGTATGCTTAGAGAGGCCCATGAGGGAATAGACCGCCATCTGCGCGCTGCGAACACTGTATTCCATGTTCAGTGTAGTATCCTCGGTGATGTCCACGTACTGACCAAGCAGGGCCAGATTCTTCGAGTGGGAGGGGATCACCTCCGGCCGGTTCCCTGCAACTCGGGGCAACATTGGCGCAGTCCCAAGAGGCATGAGAACGGGAACTGTCTTTGCATGGGGTAGGAACTCTTCCAGGGAGAATCCAAGATGAGACAGCACCTCCGTGGTGATCTCCCGGCCAGAACAGCTGGACATCGGCTTTGGCACAAAGTTGCCGATTGCTTCGGGATGTAGTCCATACCCCCAGAGAATGACCACGTCAGATGGCTGATCAGCACAGACAGGCTGCGCAGGAACACTGAGGCTGAGACCCCAGTTGCTATCAGCAAAAGAGAGCAAGGCACCCATTCCAGGCTTGTCTCCCGTGCATCGCTCAAACTCACGTAGGAATTCCACATTCTGCAAGGTGATAGTGAAACTTTCAATCGTTGACTGCGGGATTTTCCCAGTGAAATAGGTCGGATCACCAAATGACGTGGACTTTCGCATCAGTTCCGCCCACAGCGACCAGTCGGCATCCAGCAGGTCGGACTGCGATGCAGGGGATGCAGGGGCTGCCAGATGGGAGCCCACCTGAGAGCCCGAGTTGGGTGAACCGAGAGTCGCCATCACCAGGTCACTAGGATCCACCTGGATTGAACGCTCCCGCCCTTCTTCCTCGTCGAGGATGACAATCTGAGTGACAGTCGTCGAGTTGGGCTCCGCACTGGTGATCAGCTTGGAGACCTGGTTCTTGAACCTGAAATCCACCCCCTGCGCCTTCAAGTAGTCCGTGATAGGCAGAATGATCGACTCGTAAATGGTGTACTTGGTACGATCGAGGGCAGTCACATTGTTGAGCTTCTCGATATCACCCAGATGCTTGCGGAGGGACCGCCGGAACTCAAAGATACTGTGCCATGGCTGCATGGCAAACCTACCCGGGGAATTCAGCCAGCCCCTGCATGGAGTTGTGCACGAAACACTCACGTTGTAGACCACAGGACCCAGAAGTTAGTCTTGAAGAACGCTTCGTCAAAGCATTCGTCAATCCGTTGGGCCTTAATGTTAGACTCCCGGTCCAGCATAATCTTGATCAACTCAAATCGATACAGCGGTCCAATCTGGAGATCCGACACGTCTACCCGCTGTGGACCATTCTTTCCCTGCTTCAGTAGGCGAGTAAGAGCCGCTCGCTGGGGATGGTCTTCCTTCTCGTCCCCCTTGATAAGATCCAGGAGGGACTTCTTGGGCTCCTTCTCGGACGGCACCAGTGAGAGCAGGTTTTCGACGCACCGGTCGTGAAAGTAAGGGAGACAACCGGTGTATAGGACGTAGCCATTCTCTGCATTTTCGCAGCTCTTGATAGCCCCGCCGCTGACGGAGTGGAGGTCCAAAATGTGAATGTTTGTAGCGGGGACTTTGGCGTCTCGGATGAGATGGACGGCGGCGGTCAGCGAGGCAATTCCACTGCCGATGAGCCACGCCTGCGTGTGTTCTGGGTCACGAGGGGGTGCCATGTTCAGAGATGAATTTGTACAAGGGATGAGAAAGTAATGGATATAGCGTTACGGGAAGATGTGAGAACTATGGGTATCATTCAGTGCCATATGAGCAATACTGTCCGCTCTTATGAATCCCCTGCGGGGCGGCTGGGATTGACTGGCATCGCCTCGATGGATTCGGAGGATAATTCCCATCAAGCTGTTCATTCAGCCACCGCGTAATGGTGTCGGGGGAGACTCGGGCGTTGGGGGGATGAAGAGCCGAAGCATACCCTCGATCAAGTTGAACTCGGCCGTGACCGTCGAGAAAGACACCATTTGGTGGAAGCCACCTTCCCCAGACATATAATGCTGGTATCTCCCCCGAGGGCCTCATGAGTGGTCGAACCAGGGAACCACCACTAAAGATACCTCCCGAACCTTCGGGTCGAGAATGACGCGGCTGTCTGGAACTATGGCTGGACAATTGGTTGCGATTGGAATGCGCGACTCAGTGGCGCGAAAAACAGGCCACGCAGGATCAGATGGTTCAAACTTACTTTGATAGTCGAATCCCCGCAAATGAACAGCTTTATTCACGTCACCCCAGCTGTCAAGACGTAATGGTGGCATGATGGCTGGCTGCTGCACCCTCTGGTCAGCCGGCCGGTAGTGAAGCCGCCTATCACTCCCTTCTTCCCCAAGCCGTTACACCTGGTACATATATTCCTCCATCAAGGCTTATTTTGTGGGTCTGTTGCTTTGTCCCACCTATTTTCAGCATTTCCCCAGGATTCGCATTTCCCCTGAATACTGCCATGGCGCTGGCTGCACTATAAATCGTGGTCATGACCACTCCACCCGAGCCACCGAGTGAACGGCCAAGTTCGGACTGGAAGGCAGCACCAGTACTACTACTGACCTTTGCGGGATTCTATCTGCTCATTGCTCTCTGGTATGTTTGTAGACATGAGCGAGGGCGATCGTGTCGCTGATAGTCACACCTTCCAGGCTTCTGCTCAGATCGATATACGCCTCATATCAGAGCCGTATGGCGGGGTTTCACATCTACAACCCGGTGGACGATGGGATGTCCGACATCACCATACGAAGAATGAGGGTGTTGGAGTCGTCGGCTCCGACGAAGCTGCTGCGAACGTGGTGGACGTCACGGCAGTGTGGGAGGACGCCGGGGGACAACGACAACAACTTTATGTGGTCAGTCCCTAACTCTTCGGTCATATTGAGCCCATGCTGACAAACTCTGGATCCTTAGTGCAATCTGCTTGGAGCCCGTCCTCATGGGCAACACCGTCCATCCGCTCCCGTGTATGCATGTCTTCCATAGTCGGTGCATTGAGAACTGGTTCATGGATGGCCACAATAACTGTCCTCTGTGTCAGAAGCACTTCTGTCCGCATCCTAATATGATTGGAAATATTGTGTGAGATCAAGCGAAAAAGAAAAAGCAAACGTAAAAAAAAAGAAAAGACGGTCACAGATGGGGGAAGGCTATTATCGCGCGTGAGGAATATATTTTTCTTCCCGTACCGTCCATTCTGCCTATGCCATCCACCCTAGAGCTTTGTTTTACAGCCAGTATTTAGCAACATGTCTATAACCAGGAGACATTGGACAAGAACACCTCCCAGATGATCGACCGAAAGATGATTAGCCCACTGGAGACCCCCACTGCCCACCGCCACAGCTGCAGGCGAATGGATCCAAACGAAAGCTAAAACGAGCAAACCGCGCAGGTGGGGGTGCACCAAGCGACGTGTCGAACGCCAGAGAATATTAATCCAGCCGTTCGCATGAGCTGTCCCTAATCGATCGCGCTGGTGCAATCCCTGATCTCCCATCCCATCGATCGCTGACACTTGCTCCCCTACGATGGCCGCACCGCTTCTCCTCGCGATCGCAGCCATTTCCCTGATAGCTGGCCTCCTATATAAACGCCTTGTCGGGCCGTACTGGCTGTCTCCCCTTGCTAAAATCCCCAATGCACATTGGAGCTCGCCTGTCTTTGACAAATGGATCGAAGGGAAACGCAATGCAGGCGACGAGGTCCTCACCATCTATGCGCTGCATCAGAAGCACGGTCCTGTGGTACGACTGGGACCCAATGAAATCAGCGTTAACTCCATCGATGGTCTCAAGACAATCTATACCGGGGCGTTTGAAAAACACCCCTGGTATGGCGAGTTCTTCATCAATTTCCACACGGAGAACCTAGTCGGCATGTCCCAGAATAAGCCCCATGCAAGGCAGAAGCGGATGTTAAGCCAGATCTACTCCAAGTCGTTCTTGCAAGAATCGGTCGACTTGTACAATATCTCACGAACTGTGCTTTACCAGATATTATTGCCAATCGTTGATCGTGCAGCAACGAGCCAGGAGACTGTGAATGTGCTTCCCCTATTCCAGGCCGTCGGGATGGACTTTACATCGGCCTATCTCTTTGGGACACGAAACAGCACCACATATGTCTTGCATCTGCCGCAGTGGACGCAGTGGCTGGAAGAGTATGAGAAGTTCAAGTATCTCAGTCGCGAAGAGCGACGCGGAGGTTATATCGAGAGCTGGTGTATGTCTCTTTGCGACAAGATGCAGCACAACGGCACACCAAACGAAGTACCCGTCGATACCGAAGGGGTTGTGTACAACAAACTCCGCGACAGTTTCCAGAAGAGCCCTGACAGTCGTCCTTTGGATCTAGCCATCGCGTCAGAGCTTCTCGATCATCTCGTTGCCGGACACGAGACAACCGGAATCACAGTGACCTACATCCTCTGGGAGCTGTCTAAACGCCCACAGCTGCAGGATGACCTGCGTAGGAGTGTCTCACGCTGGTTCCATCGCTACAACACCCATCTCATAGTAATGAGGAAGATGGTCTTCCCCGGCTTCCACCTCCATCTGCTATCGACTCTCTCTCCCTACTGGACGCGATCGTCCGCGAAACCCTGCGATTACACGCCCCAGCACCAGCTCCCTTGCCTCGCGTAACTCCAATGTCCCCAGAAGGAACTACGATCGGAGATTATGAGAACATCCCTGGAGGAGTGCGCATCAGCTCATCTGCCTACTCACTGCATCGGATCCCAGAAGTGTACCCCGCACCATTGGAGTGGCTGCCCCAGCGGTGGCTACACCCCGAGCCGGGCAAGATCCATGACATGCGGAGAACATTCTGGCCCTTTGGAAGCGGAGGTAGGATGTGTCTTGGTAGTAATTTTGCATTACAGGGTAAGGAATCTCGATATAAATGTTTCAAGGGGTTGCGGCTGATCTTGCTTTTTAGAGATTAAACTTGTCATCGCGGCTTACTACACGAATTATACAACTACAATTATAGACGACGAAGGCATCGAACAGGACCATGCATTTATATCGCTACCCAAAGGGCGGAAGCTCATGCTGAAATTTACAAGAGACTCGAGTCATTAGTTGGATAATTGCCTTGCAGGGTGGACTGGATTCGACATGGAATGTTCTACTTCTATTTCCCCCTCTTCTAAACAGGTGGCGAGGATCTGGTGAATGGCATGGAGTGTGACAAAAAGGCCGCCTCTGCGGCTTTTATAGATGATAGAGTTGATGGTGAGTTGTGTGGACACATTCAGATTCAGGCACTATGCACTCATGGACAAAGACCATTGCCTGTCGTCCAGGGACGTGGTTCCAGAAATCTTCCGGGGACACCAATATCATTATTCTCATCTCTGTTAAGAAGCACAAAGGAGAATAGGTTCGAAAGATGACAACTCGCTCCACCGATAACCCTAAGATCAGTCACGAGGCAAGAAATTGCTTGACTGGGAAAAGCCTCTCGAACGTCCTCCACGCCGAGACAGGTCCGATGTAGTCTGTGCACAAAGGTATACACTTTTGTCCAGCCTCGTTGGTAGCTGACACGACAAAATATATGCCCTGACATCCCGATTGCTCATGATAGACCGAAACATCTAGAAGAGTTTGATCAACTACGAAACCGCAGACGGGATAATTCCAGCGGATATTACAATAACACTCGGTCTTCTACCTTGTCTCCGAGCACCCATCGTCTCGCTGTTTTATTGTCTGGCCTCATAAATCGTTCTTATCAAGCATCGGCTTTGAGCCCGTCATGTCTTCCAACCGTTCCTCGTCTACTTTATTGACGCTCCTACAGCATAACGGCGAGCGTGAAAGGCTTGGATTCCTACTATACTAGTAACCAAAAGAGAGGCAGCTTCTGGATTTCGTGGCCGATTTACAGGCTCGACTCTGCTCCCTAAGGGCGGACAATATCGGCGGAGATCGACATGTCGCTGGATCTCTCGCCTCCCCCATCGAAATCAATAACGAACCGTAGTCCCCTATGTTGTTCGCTGAGTTGTTAACCAAGTTCCAATCGTTACCTATATCAAGGATAACATCCGGCCGTGGAATTGCCGGGTGGTTACCTGTGGGTTCAACTCGACAGGATCAATTGCCCGATCGCTTTCGAAGTTCAATTTATTGGGCAGACAGGTTGACACAGCAAGAATATTCGGGGTGGTCCAGGCAATTTGAATAACATTAAGCCGTTCGTTTAATACAAAGATCTCGAAGGTAGGGCCCTCGAACAAAAGATGTTATGCTCTTTATGAGCGCGGTTGTGGTCCCGACAATAACGAAGTGGACGGGGCGGTTTTGGTCGATCTGACCGACGGGCAGGAGGAGGAGAGGCAGCCGACTATCAATCTGACTGGGGAACATGAGCCGGAAGATGGTGATATGGTGTCCTGAGGTTGGTGTGCTGTCTTTGGAGATATCAAAAAAAGGCTTTCAATGCCGTCTTACCAACTACTGGGGCATACGATACTGTTGTGTTGCTCTGCCTAGACTGGCAGGATGATCTGACAGGGTTCGACAGACTCCAGAGCAAACTAATGAATGTTTCGGGGATGCTTACAACTGCGATGCTGAATATTAAAACATTCCACCATCCACCTGGTTTCTGCGATGCTGAACATCTGATCCATATCCTACAATCTCACTTCAGCCCAGGCTTGTTCAATGGGCCACGAGTATATTGGGCAGGATCAGCCTGAACATATTAGTGCACATGTTCATTGATAGCCTTAAAAATTAAATGGACTTCTGTCTGTATCTCTACGCGTGATCCATCTTATCCCTGATCATCAGGTCTCTGGCAATGTTTAAAAATGTTCAGGTTTGCGGTGCTGCATTTTTCGTGCTTGTGAAGTTCGGGGAAAGGAATATTATATGGTAGAATACGAGAATTGAAATAATACAAATCCGTCCTATGATAACAGACTGTTCAAAACCATCGTCTACATGATAGTGCAATGTATCTATGCATCACCAGATTGCCCAATTACTCGTGCTTTTAGAGTATTATATCGATCTTGATCCAGGTAAAATCATCTGTAACATATCGCGAAAACTAGAAACAATTGATGTCGGGCTACCGAGACCTCTGCATTTGCACAAGAACGTATGGAAAAACCTTGAGTCGCAAGGAAAAACACACGCCGAGGCCGTTAGGAAGAACAGCAACCAGATAGATTTTGCGGTTGAATGCAAGATAACGGAGACAAGAGAACAACCAACTCTCACGAATATGACCCAAAGCAGGAAAGAAACATCACTGAAGGTTAGCAGAATGAAAGCAGTAAAACGCAGAAACGCAGAAACGCAGAAATACACTAGAGACAACAGGATTAGAGCAGGGATCATCTGGCAAATGCCCCACTCAGCCTATCGACTTGCGGTAGCGATGGGCTGGCTTGTTCTCTTGACCAGAGGGAGCCGCTGGGCGTACGGGAAGGTCTTTCTGTAGAGAAGGCAGAACGTTATTGGAGTTCACGTGGGCCACAAAGTTGTACCTGTCATCCGTGGCCGAGAGCATTGTCCAAATCTCGAGAGGAATGGTCAGTAGCACCATACCCGAGCCCTGGAAAACAGCCTCGAGCTTTATGTCAATGGACAATATACCACTGGGCATATTCGTTGTTAGCCAGGTAGTCCATTGTTCCAAGTGCTCTTCCGAAAGATTATACTCGGTCTTCACACTGATGAGTACTCTCTCGGATCCAGTTGACTTGGGAGCCATGAGTCTCTTGACCTCTGGTGGCTGAAGCTTCTCTAGAATGATACTCGCTTTCCTTTTCTTGAGTACATGCACAGGGCAGGCTCCTACCTGGCTTCGGCGGGCAGTACTGTGTAGGCGACAGGCGATCTGGCCAATGGTGGTAGTTGCCCCCTTAAGATCCTTCAGCGTGTCGATTAATGCTTTGGTAAAGGAGGTGCGAAGGTCTGCAGCGGCAGATTGCTCCCATCCGCATGCTGCTAGTGTCTCTGGACCATCCTGCATGGCGACTGACGCTGCAGAGCGGCAATCGAGAATGTACAGGAGGTCTCCTTCCATTTCGTCAAGGGTGCCGCAAATCTTTATCCAGTCAATCTGAGGCCCTACCAACTCTCCGTACTGATTGGCTCTTCCACTGAAAATGTCTCTAGTCAGATACTACTCAGATAAACCATTAAATCGGGACACCAGAACACTCACCCAATGAACCATTTGCGGTCACCTATTCCAGCACCAGCTGCATGCCCAGAGTAAACTAAAATCCTCAGCGTTCTGTTGCCGCCCCTCTCGTTCGACCATGAAAGAAACTTGTTTGCCGAGGACATATAGGACATGAATGAGGGAATCACATAATTCTCCGTCCTGAAGTTGTAAACATCTTTGAAGAGGCCTAGCAGCTCGGATTCCAGTGCATCAACTCCCATTTCGTCATTGGCCCAGCGCAGAGCCAGCACCGACACTTGGAGATATCTCTCTGTTGTAGGCGTGACAGCGTCCAAAGCTGCCTTGAAGTCCCTCGCAAAGTCTGAAAGTCGAGAGCAGGCCTCTGGCTCCGTAGGTTGTACGCATGTGAGGGCTTTGGACCAACCATGTTGACCAAAGTGTTGTGGCTTTGAAGGAGAGAAGCAAAGGCTATTGAACAGAGGAATGGAGCAGGTATATTCGATGTCACGAGAAGGGGAGGCGTGGATGAGATGTAAAGATGCGTATGTTGAAAGGGCGAAGGAGACATGGATGGTAGGAGTATGGAAACGAGTATGAGTCGCATCAATCTATCTCATCCCCAGTGAATAGATTCAATTCACTCAAACGCTCTGTATATTCATCTATGTCTTCTGGGAGAGAGGAGTGAATGAATCCTCAAAGTGAAACTATATATCTAACCAAAAGCCAACCTAATTCGCGACTTGCACAATATTCACATCTGGTTAGCATACTGTTTCAGATAAATACATGATATATAGTTCATTGTTGAATAATCTAGACGATAGAGGTCGGTAATAGAGACTGAAGTATGACGGTATTATCCACGACGGCCGCGACCTCTGATTGGCCCAAAAGAGATATGATCAAAGACTTCAAGAGTACTTGCGAGGAAGTGACAGACACATGAGTCATGGCATAGACTTGGTACTTTGTCGATGGAGTGAATGTAGTACCGAACTTCAGTGAATATCTTAATTCACTGAGCCTTGTACGTCAAGTGGTGGTCCGTAGTTCTGTTGCCTGCCGCCCTCTTATTCTCTCCCCATTCTATTCTCCAGCCACTCTTCCTTTGTTGCTATCTCTGCGTCTAATTTTTTTCCATCGTCAGGTATCCTCGTCAATCTTCTGTTCTGTGGGTAAACTCCTGCGTTCATCATAACTCTTCTTCTAGCACTCCCTAAACGAAATGGTCAGTGCAAAAGGCTTGGATGCCTACTACACTACAAGCCAAAAAGACACACGTCTTCTAGATCTTGGAAATGATCTGAAGACGGCTTTGAACGCCATTACACCAACTTCCGGGGCATACGATAGGGTTTCAGTCCTCGCGCTGCATTGGCAAAATGATGAGATGGGCGTCGTTGGCCTCGAGAACGAACTGCTCGAGGTTTTCAGGGGGTCGTACAGCTTCGACGTCGACAAATACACCATTCCCTTGTTGATGTCGTACAACCGACTCAATGAGAAGCTGAATACATGGTCCATGGCTAAGGGTGGAGATAAGACCCTCCGGATCGTCGTCTACTCGGGCCACGCAGGCTACGCAGGCACCACGGACGAGAAATGGTTGTTGGCGTGGGTGATCCATTCCGGTATTCCAACTATACGTTTTCTAACTAATGGCACGTTTAGGGGACGGGCTACGAACAACGGAACGCTCGTTGGGCCGCGAATCGACTGGATGCAGATTGCAGGAGCTATTACAAACGTCTCTGGGGACATCCTCTACATTCTCGATTGTTGTTCTGCTGCCTCAGCAGCTATGGAGGATGGTCCGGAGATCCTGGCGGTCTGTGGATGGGAGCAGTCTGCCTCGTCTAGTCTGCGCTGGTCGTTCATACAAGCTCTCATAGACGCCCTGAAAGACTCGAAAGGCACACCACAGACCATCAACGCGATTTAATCTGAGATGTTTAGAAACTACCGGCGGAATCAGCTCGACGCCTCCCCGGTTCATGTCATCAAGAGGGGCGTCCCAGCATCACACAGTTGCGAAGCTTCAGTCCCCTCAGTCGGGTGAGGTGAAGCACCTTCAGCCCCCAAAGGCAACTGGGCCGCACAGAGTCCTACTGAGTATCAAGACCGAATCCGAGCTCTCGACTGAGCATATCGCGCTGTGGAAGGAATGGTTGACTACCAATATTCACCCGGAAGTCTCGCTGTGGATGTGAAAACGGAAGCATATTTCGGGGTTCAGGCGTGGCGCTGATCACCGTCCCCATTGAGCTATGGACAATGCTGTCTGCTAAGGACCGGCGATACAAATTTATCGCCCGTGTTACTTCGAATAACGTTCTTCCGCAGTTATCAAGAGAGCTTTCTCTAGTGCTCAATCTATAGAATCAAGAAGTTAATTTATTCACGCCCAGTCTTTCTTCTTCCCCCCCGCCGCCACTCGCTCCATACCATCCAGCCCATCGCTCTCATTACCCTCCACCCCTTCACCCTCAATGCGCGGAATTTGATCCCTCGCAGGGTCAAACACATCAACATAATCCTTCGGCTCCTTCCACCCTCGTGACTTCTCCATCCCTTCAACAGGAAGGACGTAACAGATTGCAGTGTAACATAAGAACGCAATGATCAGCCCAGTAGATACGCGACATAATAGTACCTCTGGATAGATACCGGTGCCTTCACACCCATTTGATTGAGGAAGCCGTAGAAGTTCGGTGCCACCGCGATGATATACACGGCAAATGCGCGGAGGTTCCACCCGCCAAGGAAGTGGTATTTTGCCTCTGGGTTCATGGTGTACAGGTCTGGGATGCGGAGCTTACCGCGACGAATCAGGTAGTAGTCACAGATGAGGATGCCTGCAATCGCGGAAGAAGATCTGGTAGGAGGAGAGGAAGTTGATAAAGACGGAGGCTGTGGAGAGGAGATACCAGGGGCAGATCGCGAAGGACAGAACTGTAGCAGATTAGTACGTGGATCTGTTAAATGGTGAGCAAGTACATACCGGCACAGATGAAGAAACCCCGTTTGATGGTGATATATTTGGGGAGAAGCGAGGCAATGTCATTCCCTGCACTGTATATCCTGTTAGCCTCCTTGGCCATCGTGTTGATCCATGGTTGAACATACGGAATGGAGTTCTCAAAGATGGATGAGAAGATAGATAGTATACCAGCGCCAACGCGATGAAGAAACACGCGGCGCGATTCCCAGCGGTGTAGCGCTCTCCCTCCATCAAGCGATCGAGGAAGAGGACGGGTTCCACTCGAGCTGTTCCGGTTAGAAACTCCATGTCTCATTAAGATAAATACGACACTTACCTCGCCGAATATGCTTTCACTCGCAGCCGCAATCACGCATCCGAACACCGATACCAGCAGATTAGACAGGGGGAAACTGATAATCTGTCCCCAAAGCACATCATTCGGCTTGCGAGTATACCTTTGGAGATCAGCCGCGTTCGCAATGAACGTTCCACACGCTGCCGTCCCAAGGAAGATAAACTTGAGTATTGTCCAGGACTTTTCTGTTCCTTCAATCTTCGACGACTGTCGTAGTGTATGTGTCGAGCCTCCAGCCAATGACACGGTCCAGGCGAGCATGGCGATGGCACCGGCATAGAAGATAGCCACTTTAATGTAGACATACATTCTCATCTTCGTACGGGAATTAGGAGAAATGCGCAGTTGAGGATCCTGAAGCAAGTCAGCTGTGGGGCGCAAGAGTACGTCTGGTCGGTGACTGAAGCGTACCAGTATACGAGGAACAATCATCCCCGCGGTGTTAAGGGCCGATTTTGAGCCCATCCCGTCGGGTATGTTGGCTATAGAAGGAAATATGGCAGTAGCATGACACTGAGGACCATATAGTTAGGATTGCACACCCCCAGCAATAGAGTCAAACCTACTAAAGACACTGTGCTCCCTGGACGGTGTTGACGCCATTCCAGACGATCGACATGACAGCCCGGTTAGCAGTCGGCCACAGCGCACCCCAAGGGCCAAAGCTGGATCGACAGAGAACCGGATAGGGAACACGATACATGGCACCGCCTCGGCCGTTCAGCGCCATCAGACAGCCCCCACGACTGGCCGGCCGTTTGACACAATCGCCTCCACATGGACAATCCCACAGTCATTCCGGTAGAGGCAGCATAGAGATTACTGACATTGGCCGTAGCCGAAAACCAAAGGCGAGATAGGTGGTCTGAGTCCACGTCCGATCCTTGACTCTCGTCGGCCGAATGGAGTCATTATCAAGGAACTCGACCTCGCGACGGATGCCGTTCTCGTCGACACTCTTGACCACCAGTTTCTCGTGGACCGTCGAGAGGAGCCCCATTTTGACCAAAGAGTCGTCGGACTGATGAACAAGTGTCAAGTGCATCGACATGGGCTCCGGTGCAGCGGAGATCCTATTTATTTGGCCACATGCTGGGATGAGTTGTTATCGGTATCAGCCCACCGCAGAGGCGATATCTGTAAGGCATCGTCGGAAACACGCGCGGGGAAACTCCGGCTCAACCTGTCGATAATTTATCGTCGGCACAAAAGCGAACGGACGCTCTGGGCATCAACGCTAGACGCGATATTGGCTTCGTTATCCAGTATCTCGCCGCTTCTTATCTTTGCGTGAGCACATCCCTGTCACTTGTCGGCACTCGCCGACGTCACCAACGATGTTAAAAGAGCCGAGCGGACTGACATTGTTGCGTCAAGAATAGGACCTACAACCGAGAACCCTGAGAAATAGAATACGAGTCATGGCTACGACGACGACGACTGAGCAGACATACACTCACGTGGAGCTGCTTACCCTAAAAGGCCCCGAGTTCCGACGAGTATCAAACCGCTCCCCCGCGTCTCCCCACGGACGATGAGATCCCCATCATCGATCTGACCACGATCAGCGGTACCCTGGAGGAAAAGAAAGCCTTGGCTGACAAGGTCAGAGCCGCTGCCGAGAAGACAGGATTTTTCTACATCAAGAACCACGGTGTTCCAGAGGAACTCATCCAGGAGGCCCTGTCCCAGGCAAAGACCTTCTTCAGTCAGCCCCAACGCGAGAAGAAGAAGATCGACTTTTGTAATTCCCAAGTCGCCAGTGGATATCATGGACTCGGCAGTACTCAGATCAACCGATCGAGACGAAGGGTACGTTCCCGTTCTCAGAGACCATGAGCGTAGGTGCTGACTAGTTGCAAAGAATCAAAAGGAAACTTTCTCTATGCGATATGACCCTCGCATCGATCCTACCTGCTCCAATCCGGCTGATCTGATGGAGCAGGACGAGCGAAGCTTCGGAAGATTACTTTATCTGGGAGGGCACCAACCATCTCCCCGATTCCGCGACGTCACCGTCACGTTCTGGCAAAAGCGCATCGAACTCGCCCGAAAGCTTGTTCGGATCTTTGCTCTCGCATTGGGCGAAAGTGAGGATTACTTTGATAACATCACTACGCATCCTGGCGCGGACGGACTCTATGTTCACTATCCAGGAACGCCGGACTTGACGACCGATATGACGGTCGATGCAGGGATCGGATCTCACACGGATATTCAGTGCTTCACTTTGCTCTGGCAAGACATGTCCGGGGATTACAGGTGCTATCTGCTCAGGATGAATGGCTTGACGCACGTCCGATCGAGGGAACCATCGTCGTCAACATCGCCGATTTCCTCCAACGGTTTCCAACAATCGATTCAAGTCGACTGTGCATCGGGTATTCAATCGACAAAGCACATCTCGGTATTCGATGCCATTCTTCTTCGGTTTTAAACCCCGAGGCTGTGTGTACGGTGGTGCCGTCTTGCATCGACGAGCAGCATCCTGCTTTGTACGAGCCCATCTCATGCGGAAAGGTTGGTCCCCAACTACACGACCCTGGCAAAATATATAACGGCTACTAACGAACCCAGTGGCACCGTGAGCGACTGGCATTGGCGAGGACCCAAAAGACAGCTTACTAGATAGCTTTGTCACAGTGAACACCAGCTCAGGGTAATTTAGCAAATATGCATCGAGATTGTTTTCTGGACTGGCATTGTTTGGAGTTGTAGCATAGCCCCTGCCAAGATTGAAGGGATCACGCATGGCCCCAACACACGCGCCGAGCATTCGTGTAATCCAGCCAGCACCCTATTTTTACCCCAAATGCCCGAGGCGTTAGGCTGAGTCTGCGTGTTGTCAAATCCCTTCTTCATCTTTCCTGGATCCTGCAATGGTGCCCAGCGCTTACATACATGTATCCACTCGACCTGTCAACAATACCTAGGTCCTGACACGACGTTTCTGTGTGGAGAGGGAGTGTCATGTCCAGAACAAGAAACGTCCGTTAGTTTGTAGGTTGAAGCTCAGGATCATCAGCAAAGGCTTGAAGGAGATCAAGATTTCATTCGATCTGATTGTGATGTGTCGAAGGAACACCAGCTGTACACCAACTCCGCCCCTTCTGGAGAGGACCCATAATAAGCCGTCAGCGGACGATGATTCGCAGGTGGCCATGGAGTGCCTGAAAACTCTCGTGGAATACGAGTCCATCCCTGCATCCCACCAATCACCACGTCCGACTGGAGGCCCCTGATCCTGCGGTGTTATTGTGGTGGACACCCGCATGCCAACCAAACAAGCGGAGAACAGCTTCAGCCTCTCCAGCCTGCAGAACCCTCAGCGCCACGGGCTCTAGCTGTAACTTGCCTATCCCAGGAATAATAAAGTAACGGTAGTCCGAGTATAAATACCAGGGCCCATCTTTTCCTCCGCCCGCCCATCGCCTGCATTTGTCGTTGCTCCACCACCACCACCATGTATCACTTCAAGTCTCTCTCCATCGCGCTGCTCACGGCTGTTGCCGCGGCACAGACAGTCTCTGTTGACTACGAGGCCCTCGCAGCCCTCGAGTCGGACCTTCAGACCACCTGCAGTGGAATCTCCGCGCAGCTGTCCTCCCTGCAAAGCGAATACAACTCTTTCGCCGCGAGTTTCTCCGGCTCCAGTGCTGTGCGTACCTTGCCTCCTTCTTGGGGGGGACCTGTGCTGACGATGGATGATTATAGGATGCCCTGAGCCAATCTTATGGAGAACTCTGGGCCGCTGGATCTCAATGCAAGAAATTTGCGGCAGGATCTCCAGTGCCCAGCAGACCTTGCAAAACGACTAGTATGCTGTCCGCTTCTAGTAGCAATGATACCTTGATGTACTGACTTGTTGCCTCAGCCAGAGCACCGATTCCGGAACGTCGGTTATCTGGAATGCGATCGGAAAGTGAGGGAGAACTATTGTACAGAAATCACGGGAGACACGCATGACGCTCATGATCTGAATACCGGGAAATTGGAGTTGTGTATACTGGATGCTGGGTCGGTCATCTACCATCTAATCACCGAATTAAGACAGACCAGTACATAATATTAGTTGATATCATCATCCTCTTTTTCATCCCCGAGACATAATTCATAACCAGTTATCAATAGCCCCCGACCGACACTATCCTTTAATCTTTTGGTGGACCAGTCATCAGACATACCCCGACCCGCCATAGTTCTGTCTCTTCCCAGACAAGAAGAACGAGCAAGCGACCACAGCAACACATACAACAAAGCTGATAAACATGAACGCCGTGTCTGCCTGGGCCGATGTGCATCTGCTCTTCAGTGTACCCAGATTATCTGCATACGCGCACATCAACTCCCCCTTGACCTTGACGCACCCACCACTGATGATCTCATTATCCCACGTGGAGGATGGATTTCCACACTTCGTTCCTTTCAGCATGACAGCAAATGCCTATTGATCACGTTCGGTCAGTATGGGTGCATATGAATCGAGAGGATGGAGGAACTTACAATCCCACCCGCCAGGAACGCAAGGGCGGCCAGTCCATCCAGCGCCCAAGTGATGAGACCGTCAAGGGAGGTCACGAAAAGCGCCACGGCACCGACGATAGCAGCGATGATTCCAAGTCCCCCGGTAAACGCACTGTATCCCGTCACTGCCGGCGCTGAGTTGACCAACTGCCCTTTTGCCAGAGACACGGCCATCCGAGGACGACAACTCCGAAGAGAAACTGGATGATGTTACCATTGATCGATTTGGGAGAATTAAAGAAACGAACCTGGAAGACTCGGATTGCTGGAACTAGAAACTGCATTTTGTGCTGTGCAAAGGTGTACTCGTCTGAAGAAGCTCGGTTCAAACCAGATGAATGAGCGGATTGAAGAGAGCCGCGGGTGATTGCACCAGATTTATAAAGACAAGGCAGACACCGTCTCTGCCCCTACGATTGGCCCCTCAGTCGGAGTTTTATTGTTCTTCTATGAGGCTGAGGGCCAGCTTCAGAAGCTTGCCGCTGTGTAATGGTGAGGCCCAATAAAGGAGCCTCATGCGAGCCGTCTGTTGGTGATCTGCGGGCCGAAGGAGGAACCGCCATGCTAAGCTGTCTCGACTATTCAATGTGTGGTGATAAGAAGGTGGTCTCGAGAGATCAACGTTCAGGCGAGGCGCCGGACAATCGCTTTGGTGTGTTGCAGTGCTGCGAAGGTTCTACAACCACGTAAACAACCCCGCATATTCTCAGGGTGCTGTCTACTCCATGTCATCTTTGCAATGCCTGGTACATATCTAGAGTAGGCTTCAAACATCATGAGAAATACGTTTTGTGTCTGTTACAGGGGTTAGATGGTGCAAGTGGGGAGGGCGATATCATCCTCAGGCTTGGCAAGGCTGAAGCAGATGGTGGATCTCTTCAAGATATCCTTCCCAGCGCCTATTTCACATAGTGTCTTGCCCAGTAGGCTGTCCAGTAGGAGAAATATCTCCGACCGCAAGCATGTGAGCCAACGTCAATCCACAAAGCTAACGACACAGCCTGACAGGCAGTTTGTTTCCGGCCCCAAAAGTGAACGATCGGCATGGCTGAGTGAATGCGCCGCAGTGCCTCACTGCATGTTGATCACTCTGCCTGGTAATATTAGGGAGGTCTCGACCATCGATGTTGTCATGAGGATATCTTCCCAGATGGTCTAGAATCTGCACCTCCCTGTGTACAGTCACAGGATGTCACGAAGAAGTTCCCTGACGCAGACGACCAACCGACACGATGTCGAAAACGTCGAAGAACACACTCCAAAGAAGGCCAGAATGTGGCCCATTGTCTCGTGGGCCGCGAGGTGAAATATCGACTACTGGGGGAATCCGATACCACAACACAAGGAACCAAGTCTAGAACAAAATGGCTCCCTTGGCCACTAAGATGGAATGATGGTGCCTCCCCGGAAGGCGAAGAATGGATCCAAGGAGGTCGTATCTGCACTCTCGCAGCAACAGTGATCCTGTGTCTGAATATCATCCTGATGATCGTTGCTGTGGCGTTGGGAACCTCCAGATCAGACGGTACCAGCGACTATGCCTCAATGCCCATCTACACAGGAAGCTGCTCCATCTCTCAGGGATGGGCCACGGGCCTTCACGCTCTCATTAACGTCGTCAGCACCGGTCTACTCGCTGCAAGCAACTTCGTGATGCAGTGTTTGGGGGCCCCGTCCCGCGAGGACATCACCAAGGCCCATAGACAACGGAATGGCTCGATCTTGGCACCTATAGCATGCGGAATTTCTCCTGGATGGATACCAAACGCAAGCTCCTCTGGTTGATCTTGCTAGTCACTTCGTTGTTTATCCATCTATTGTATGTGAGGCCCATGCCAAGACATCCACAGGACTGACTGAGACAGGTACAACTCCGTGGTATACAACTCCATCTCCTCCAGCGCGTATGGCACCGTCATTCTGCCGGCGGATTTCACGCCCAATGAGGAGCTACTCAGTGACAAGCTCACCAGCGACGTGATCGAGGACCATCTCGGGTACAGTGTCGTGGATTTCAAGGCGCAGCTCGTCAACGGGACATTCCACGACCTCGATCAGTAGGAATGCATCGACAAATACGCGGTAGAGCTGAACACTGACCGAAGTACGCTGGTATTACTTGCTGAGAGGGAGTACTTCCATAATGCTAGCCTTCTCAGGACGTTAGTGGAGCGAGCTCCATGGCCGACTGACGTCTCCGGCTCCGGATACAAGTACCTGTGTGATGCGGGCTGGGGGTGTACGAAAGACGAGCTTCAGAAGCGCGTCCACGACCACAACTGGGCAGTCTCTGGACAGCATGGCTGTATCCTGATTGGAAATTTAGTAGCCCAGAGCCGCGTCCATACGAGGAGTTCCAATGTGACTACATCTCGTTCTACTCAGAGAACCCCGACATGGACACCATCAAAACCTAGCTTTGCTCCTATATCGCGAACTACAACCCAACCCCAGACCAAGTCAGCAAATACCTTACCACACCCCCAACTGGAACAACACTCTATCCACCCACGCAGCCAATATCTCCATAGAATCCTACAGCCCCTCAAACAGTCCGCGATGGGCGAATTCCAACCCAGCATCCCGATCACCGCCTGCAAATCCAAGCTCGGCCACGAGACCTGTCAGCTCAACTTCAGCTGGCCAATCAGTCTCGTAGTCATAACCAGCAACACCATCAAAGTCCTCTGCATGTACCTCGCCACGCGGAAGAAACGAAAAGCCATCCTCCTCACCGTCAGCGACGCGATATCAACCTTCCTGAGCGATCCCGATCCGACCACAAAAGGCCGATGCATGATGACACGGGCCTCGATCAGACACAGCTGGGTCCACGAGATCGATCGCGATGATCGATCCAGCCCCCCTGCAGGAAACAAGCTCAAGCTCAGGAACAGGGGTGACAGCGCCGCCATCGACGGGGAAATCCCCCGGCGGCCACATGGACAACCCCCCGGACCACCACCCGGATATGCTTCCGGGGCCGCGCCGCTGGTGGCGCAGTAGGCTGCAAACGGTGGACGATCGCAATCAGCCTGTAAGTGTATCAGCATTGGTTGCCTGACTCGATCGATTATCTCCGACAGAACTGACAGGAGATCGTGATCGGTCCGGCCCGATTAGGTTCGTCTGCTGTCTGGCGGTCTCCATTCTCCTCCTGGTGATCAGCATCGGAAGAGGGGGTTCGAACAGCTGGAGAAGACGAAAATTCGGCGATCCAAGCAGTGACACGACTCTCACACTGACCACCGATGTGGTGCAGCTAGTCCTGCTGGCGAACACCCCGCAGATCGTCCTCTCGATGCTCTACTTTGTCTACAACAGCTCGCTGACCTGCATGATCGTCGGCGCAGAGTATTATAGTTACGCAGTGGAGCGTAAACCCCTGCGAGTGTCCTGGCCACGCGGTGAGCAGCGACCTACATACTACCTATCCTTGCCATATCGGTACAGTGTTCCGTTTATGGTGGTGTCGGCGACGCTGCATTGGTTGCTCTCGCAGAGTTTTTTCCTGGTGCAGGTACAGCAGTATGATGTGCGTGGGAACCTGGTCGGCTCGTCGAAAGGTTGCGGATACTCCACTGTGCCTATGCTTGCGACGGCGGTTTTGGGCGTGGTCTCGACGGTGGTTCTACTCTGTCTGGGTATCAGACTGTATTAGTCGAAGATGCCCTTGGCCGGACACTGTAGTGCGGCTATCGGTGCGGCGTGCCATCCTCCCCCGGATGATGTCGATCCTGCTTTGAAGCCAGTGATGTGGGGGGAGGTTGATTCCCCGGTGTCATCTTCCTTCTTGGTGTCAAAACATCCTAGTGCTGGTGCTGATACTGCGCGAAATGGCCTGGGGATACTGGACAATATACCGACATACGGCCACTGCACGTTTACCTCACGGGAAGTCTCTGCACCACGGGATATTAGGTTGTACGCTTGAAACAAATGTAGATAGAACTCTATAATTACAATAACTATGCACATGTCCTGAATATATAAATAAAAGAACAACCCCTCAGTCGTCATCATCGACAATGACAATCATCCATACCCCTAGCTCACCATTAGCAGCAAGCAGCGGCGTACAGTGGACCCATCGGTTGCGACCTTCAGTGCTGAACCGAGTCACCCATTTGATCCGCGCAGTCACACTGCGACCGTCCATCATCGCTTGTAGCAGCTCGTCTCGTACCGTGGATGCGCTGCCGATGCGGGACATGAATGAGGATTGTAGGATGCCCGGGATTTGGAGGGAGGGAGAAGTAAAGAGGATGCGGAGTGATGGGTAGGGACGGACGAGGAGGTACTATTCACGCCTTGGTTAGCACACAATCCGATCTATTGTGGACTAGGGCAAGTGGACTTACGTTTTCATATGCCCCAGTCAAAGACCCAGGGAGGAAGGGCCCCTTCGGGTAGAGTGCCTCAGCGTCGTCGTCCAGCATCTTCGTATCTGGCTGTATCCACGATCGGTGTCCCCGAGAGGTAGCCATGTGGCTTGCCGCCGGGTTGAAGAGCGATCCACCGGTGGTCTGTGTTGTGATCAATTCCCGAGGGCTCAGCAGCTCGCTCAGCTCCTGGAAGGCATCTTTCTCAGGTTCACCCGTCTCGGTTCGTGCATCATCGCTGTCGACCTCGTGTTGTTTCTCGATGAGCTCGTGGAGAGACTCCATCTGTGCACCCTCCATCGCCAGTCCGGAGACGTCAATCTGAGCACCGATGAAGTATCGAACGTGACCTTGGCTGTCACATAGTGGGGCGCATTGTAGGAGGTTCATGAAGGGGGACCCATCTCGTCGACTAGATACTGTTAGCACCATACACTCCTTCTATGTACTTGATGTAGGGAATTGAACATACTAGTTCAGGAACAGTTCGGAATGGTGTCGATTGGCCTCAATTGCTTCGCGAATGCGACGAACGCTGTTCTTGTTGGTCTTCGGTCCTTGCAAGAACCGACAGTTCCGGCCAAGGACATAGTCCATGCCGTATTGTGTTGTGCGGTGGAATTCTACCACAGTCAGTTGCTGACAGCCACACCGATGTAAAGAACTCACCCTCTGAAGCAAAGATGATGGGATTATCCGGACGCGATGGGTCAGTCAGACAGAACACCTCAGCCAGTGCATCCGACGTCCCTTGGAACCGTGGTGGGAGGGTCCCTCGAACTCGCGCCTCCACGATGCGACTGGTGATGGTGATGCACCGCGACGTGATGAACGCCGGAAGCTCCTCTGCCGAGAGCTGCCAGCGCATCGTGAAGACGCTCCTGCAGCGTGGCATTGAAGGTGACACCAACTGGCTCGTCACTACTCGTGGGTACCCACGGCGGTGGCACGTCCACCGAGAGCTTCACCAACGAGTTCGCGTACTCGATCGCTCGTAAGGCCTTGCGCGTATTGAGGTAGTAGGTGAGGGTAGGCAGTGAGCGCGGTCGCTCGTCAGCAAGAAACTCGCGAAAGCGCGCCAAATAGCGCGGGTTGTTGAGGATGGTCAACATGTGGTCGGAGGAAAACATCACGTCCCCCATGCGCTCGAGTTTTGTAAGGGGACATCGCAACCATCGTACGGAGCAATGAGATCGTACGAGATACCCTCTTCACTGATAGGGTTCATGTCCCCGATCCATCGAAGGGTTGACCCTGCAAGAGTGGAAATTCATTGACCATGAAATTGCGCCGGAGAGTCTTGACAGAAGGCTTGGGGCTGCCTGGCGCGGCTGTCTCGTCGATGTATTCGCTGTCGCGCGATCCGGCTGGTGGCTGAGGGAAGTCTCCCAGTTGATCGTTTCTGCGACGTCAGCACATGGCTCGTCTCCTGCGTGGGTGGTGGTGGTGGTGGTGGGTGGGTGATGGGCTGCCATGCGCGAGCGACGACTCACCGAGATGCACGTCCAGACTGACTGGTCCAGTCAAGACCGCCATCGCGAAAGAGTTGAGAGGAGTACGAGCGCAGAGACTCGGCGTCGAAGCTGGTATAGGCGCCGTTGTCCATGCTGGGGGTCGCCGTGTTGGGGAAGATGTGGTATGCCATTTGCGAACTGCGCGTTTGCCCGGGGAAGAGGGGGGGATACCTCCTCTGCTTTAATAGCCATCATCGTCGGCAGTCGTGACTCTGCGAGCAGGTCAATGGAGTGATTCATCAGAATGATCGTCTGTTATAATGGCAGTTCTGGCCCCTTTCAGAGTTTGCGACCAGAAGTCCCATGTCACCATGGGGGCGGACCGTCCTGACAGGAAGCCAAAGGAAGGCCCTCCACACGACAATGTGCGATATCACAATTGGCCGATGGAAAAGATCGATCGATCGATGGCCCAAAGTGGTGGTCCAACCCCACGAGATCGGGGAAATCCGGAGGATGATGCAATGGCGCAGCAGATCGTCCTGCCATGTATACGTCGGCAGCCAAATCCGATATGTCCACCGCGCGATCGTCGGTTTTCGAGAAGAATGCTTCAATTCCATCATCAGTGCCTGAAGGCATCCTCGCTGTCGCCGAGCGGGTCTATCGATTGATCCATGGTCATCCAGGCATACGCATCACAAAATTCCTATATATGTACACGGTCATGTCATTAGGGGAGCGCTCAAGCCCCCCGGGCCAGTAGGCCCTCAGCCTCTTCCCCTGGCGCGCCCATCTCCGTCTCCTGTCCTTTATCCAGTCGCTCGGCCATGGCGACGGCTTCCTGGCGTCCCTTTTCGGCATTCACCATCCACACCAACGGGATGGGCAACAGAATCAACGGTGCGATGAAGAAGAATCCGGACCGAACCTGGCCGGTCGCATCGATCAACAGGCCGACGATCGCGGGCCCAATGAACGAACTCCCCTTGTCCGTGGCTGCATACAGCGCATAGAAGGCGGCTTCACTGCCCGGGGGGATCAGAAGTCCAAAGAACGACCGGCAGTACGACGAGAGGCCGCCCGACACGATGCCGTGGACAATTGCGAGCGGAAAGATTTCCCACGGTTGCTGCAAGCCGATCACGCCCCAGTTTTTGAACAGGGGGATGTACGCTAGCATGCCGTACAAGGGGATAATTTCAAAGAGCGCGATGCAGAGCATGATGGTGTGGTTCGACTTCAACCGGAATCGGCGAGAAACCACGGGCCACAAAAAGGCCCCAGCCATGCCAGAGAGCGTCGCAGTGATCGACAACAAGCCAACCAGGGTTGTGCTCATCTTGAGCTCCGTGCGCGCAAACAGGATCGCAGTGCCGGAGACCGTCGCCATTGCATCCGACAGGAGGAACCACGCGACCAAGAACACCAGCACTTCGCGCAACTGAACCGCAACCCTGACTGTTTTCAACAGCGATTTCCACGCAAACCCGACGAGTCGCAACCAGGCACGCCATTTCTGTGTCCGCCCACCAACGTTCGATGTGGTCAGCGGCGGTCCCGGGCGGTTGCGCAACCATCTCCGAGTGACCAGCGTGAATGCGCACCACCAGATTCCGACAAGAAGCAGGACAAACCGCAGAGGAAGGGTACCAGACACTTTCGGAAGGGATGTTTTCGAGAGGGTGAATAAGAGCAAAATGCTCAAGATTTGCACAAAGACGGCGGCGCAATAGCCCAATCCCACACCTTTCGAAGAAATCCGAGTCGATAATTGGAGCTCTGGAGTTGTGCTGGCCGATGCGGTTGAACCCACGCCCAGACCTGAGCGAGGGCGCTGGCCAGATTCTGTATCATTATCCTCGAAAGACTCGCGACTGTTAAATTCTCCGCTGGGGTCTAGATCGTGCAACTCCTCCCCATGCTCTTTCGAGGGCTCTTGCACGGATGGATCGTTTGCGACAAGCACCGGAAGGAAAGAATTGAGTACCACGAACGAGGAACCCAGACAGGTCACACCGATGACGACCAGAATTGCGCCGAGCATGAAGACAGGAGGCGCGATCAAGACAAAGAGCATACTCGTGGCTGACCCGATGAATCCGAACGCGAGGAGGAGCGTCTTGCGGTTGTTTTCTTCGCGATTGATCCTTGTTAGCCAACGTTCCTGGAGACATCGACGAAAATCCTGGGTGTTTTTCTGCACATACCATAGTCCGCCAACGCGCTGAACGAAATGAGCGTGAGCGCTTGGACCAACACGGCAAGCGAGAAGGTGTACATGGCGAAACTGGCGGTGTTGATCTCCAAGCCCATTAATCCCACGATACACGGGTCATTGTCCGCTCCATCTCGACGGAACATTGCCGGGGATGTTCCATTTCCTGCGTGGCTCGTTGGGGCGTCCGGACCGACACAGGGCAAGTGACTCGATTGCAGTACACCGCGCTCCCGGGCCAATTGCTCCAGCGTGAGGGGTAAGAAGGAGCCTGGTCATGGCCATGCGAGGGCGACTCGTTAGTTATGAACGCGTTTCCACCTGTCAAGCAAGATGCACATACCTACGCCACAGACGGCAAAGACCTCGGCGGCGACCCCGTAGGCGTACCATCCCCAGAGCTCGCGGCGGGTGGTCGGGGTGGTGTCCTCGCCGGCGTAGCGGGGAGGGCGCTGTCTAGCGTCCTCGTGCGGGGAACCCGGAGAGGCGGCGGCGAACACCATGGTGGGCGCAGAGGGCGGCGGAAACGAGGGAAGCGAGTCGAGGACAGGGCCTCACGGGGAGCAAGTCGCAGTGAACAGGTGGGAGCATCCCTGGATTGCTCTGCTGACGATTTGCGCTGCTCATGACGGTTTGGTTGCATCTGGCGGTGATTATTCAGCCGCGGCGGAAGGCGGCGGAAGGCCTGCCCGCCCTGATTGGTCCGCGTCCATCTATACCGGTGGGTGCCAATCAGCAGCATTCCGAGTACCTTTCCTGCCACCGCCGGAGCGTGGGCAGCCAGGTACCGCCGATGGTGGGCCTCGCGCTTTCCTAGACGGGCAATATCAAGGAGCCAGCATCGTGACTTCTACATTGGGATGGTGTCTCTCATCGTCTACTACGATGCTTCTCCTGCCGTCCTTGTCTTTCTGTCTCTTCCTCATCCATCTCTCCCACCATCGTCTCCAACATCTTCAGTGTTCCATCCTGTACCCTCGTCGTACCCTCATCGACACCATCGTTCCATTCAGTATGGCCGATCTCACAGACGGACCGGTCCAATCCGGCGACAAACCGGCCAATTCTGAAGTCAAAGGAAAGAACCCCCAAGACCAGGGAAACAATCCTCAAGACGCAGGAAACAATCCCCAAGATGACGGAAACAACCCCCAAGACGCACAAGCCAATCTCTCCATCATCACTCGCGTAAATCACGCGGCCTTTGAGCACTCCTGCATAATCCACCGTCTTTTCTTCAGAGTGCTCTTTACCGCTATCTTCCTAGTTGGTCACATCCTTCTTCGTCTCCAGTATTCCATGGGTCTGGTGTTACGCTTCGTACACGGACATGACAATGCGTTGATTCATCATTCGCCCGCCTTGAAGGCCTTCAATGGGCCAAATATAAGATTGCAAGCATCGGTGGGCGTGTCCGGCTCTCCCTTGGGGGGCGCGTACGCTCATTGGGGCCGGGATATGACGCCTCTTATCCCGCAATTCAGATGGACTCTACCTCAGAACACAGGGAACGATTCCTTGCCGATGGAGTATGTCTTTGTTTGTGAGGATCCAGACTGGCCAGTTCCAGGGAAAGCCCGCCTTCATTGTCTCTTCTACGGCCTCCCACCGATCCCCCGTGTGTTGCGGTCCAGCGATATCAGGCCAGATTTGGACACGCCCTGCTCCACTCAGTCGGGGTGGACATATTTGAATCTTGGACCGTTTGGTCCATACTATCCCCCCGATCCTCTGTTTGGGCATGGCGAACATCGGTACATCTTCACGGTCATCGCATTGAGAGAACGTATTCTGTTTTCCTCGCCGAGGGAAGTAACTAAGGATAGGTTTCTCAACGCCATCAAGGGCAAGGTTGCGGGTTACGGACAATGGGAGGGCCGCTATGCCAGACCTTGGCCTAGTTTCTAGGGGTTCATCTTAAATTGTTAGGGACAGGCAGCTGGCCGTGCCACATCTGTTTTCCAGTGACTGGAGCATGTCCTTAATTCATCGCCACATGTATGTGTACCCTTATACTATTTTTCATTCTCTTGTCCTTCTCAGGTGCGGCAAGAATCTATTCCAGGACAGGCGAAATATACAAAGAGGATGGGTGCGTCTATACCTTTCAGAGAGACCTGAGACCTGCGCTGCAACAATCATTCGTCCCGCTAGTAGGTAGACTGCAAAGCTTATGGCTCATTTTCCCCATTACTGGCCTCGATCTGCTGCAGGAATATCACTGTGCGCTGGATGGCGGAACCAATTGAAGATTCGCATGCTCGGAGGCCGACTGATGCGCCTCTGGGCGCCTGCCCAAGCACTTTCATGCGGCATCGCAGTATCTCCAGCAAGGCTTCCAGCACCTTCAGTAGACGTATAGTATTGCGGATGAGCAGCATTCGTACCAGCACGCTCACCTCCTCGTCGTCGATGCCGGTCTCTCCCAGCTGTACCTTACTTCGGATGCAAATAAAATGAGGCAGTGGCTGGTCGAATGCCACAATGTGGCCATCGAAAAAGGTCTTGCGGTTAACCCCGTATGCAAGGCAGACGGCATCAAAGAGGGACAGACACTGGTCTGCGAGCGTGCATAGGGAGTCGAACGAGGGTTGAGGGTTCTCTCGGCACTCTGCGCATGCCAGGATCGCTTGGCCCTGTGTATAGATACGATGGGCCAGGTCGAGAATGGTCCCGAGTTCGACGACCGCGTGAAGACCGCGAAGGTCGGACATAATTTGTATCACATTCCTGGAACATCGACAGTCGTTCTCCACCTCCATGTCTATGATCAACTCGCAGCGACTCTGCGGGGGGTAACGAAAGTGAATCTGTTCAGGAGTCTGCGGGTTGTTCTCCAGGCTACTCCTCTTCAGCGGGCGAGAGATTCGACCACCCAAATGGTTTTTGGTCATCCTGCTGCGATAGCCTTGGGGCTACGGTGTGCTGCCCTGGGCTCTTGCAGGCCCATAACGAAGATTGGTTCACGTGGCTGAAATGCTGTCTCCGCGCCAGGCCAATGATAGTACAATCCACCCAGTGATCATCAGCTCATTGATAGCTGACTCCCCTTTATGCTGTCTCAGTCTCAGGCATCATCATCCTCTCCGTTGGTCTATCCCTCTACAGGGGCCGCTTTACCGTGGAACGTGTATCCCTTCAAACCCGCGAAGTGGTCACACAGCTGCCCACTGTGACAAAGACTATGCATCTCGCACCTGCTGCACTGTAACCAGCCAGGGCCTGAGCACGCGCCTTCTCTGCCTGTTGCTATCATGGATGCTACGATGCTCACAGTAAATGGGTGGGTGCAGCCGGTGAGTGCTCCAAACACTCCAATAGCCGGGGTAAATTACGACTTGGACGGGGGAGATGAAATATAGGTGCATTGGGGATCTACAGGTCACGCAGTGGTATGCTCAACGTCCGACGCCTGTCAGCATTTTCATCCTCAACATGATCAGCTGTAATCTTCGATCCGTTTCGGTGACCATAACCAACTTTCCCCGCGACGATGGGATATCCAGAACATCCTGAGCGCATGCTCGGATCCGACGAATGGTATTCAGTAACCCAGAGAGACGACCATGCAGCACCTGAAGGATGAACGAAAATTTATCGTCCCCTGGAACACGGAATCCCCCCACGATCAAAGGACATGACTCCACCTGAGCCTTGAGATGACAAGCCATTTCTCTGTGCGGACGGCTTTTCCCACCAGTAACTAGCTCCGATGGGTGGTCATACATATAATGATCCTGAAGTTCCGAGAACAGGCCATCAGCCAAGCCATTCTCCATACAAACTACCGCTTCTATGGCCGTCACCAGGCTGTCGATGCTCACCACAACCAACATGAGCAAGTTCACCCCCAGCTTCGAACAAACGCAACACTGCAAGATGGTATCAGCGAGCTGCTGTACCAGTTTCTGGCTGCTTAGAATACTGTCGATGGTCACTGCTGATCCCGGGCGATATGCACCCATGTTGACTCGAATGAGCTCCCGCACGGTTTGCTCGTGACATTGGCATTGATAGTGCAGCGGAACAGGCTGGTTGTGCTCTGGTTTTGGTCGTTCCAGATTGTCGGAGATTTCGTAGTCCCCTATCCCGGGAACGTGAGGAGTATCATTCGCTGCCTGCTTCCCTTGGAAATGTTCCATTGAGAGAGGCATTGATTGACTAAAAGGCACAACATCCCGTCTGAGGCTTTCGTAATAAGGAGGAGCTATGTCAGAAATATCCCCAGAAGAGGCGAACGTCGCTTCCTGATTCATCTGGTAACTCTCTCTTGAGGCATAATATGACCCCGGTGGTATCTGCTCAGGCACATTCGATGGACAGACGGGAAAGACTCGCGTACAGTTGGAAGTGTCTTGCGTGGCAGCGACGACAGATGGTATAAAAACATTATCGATATTCGAATTGCTGATGCTAAACATATCGAGAACGTTTCCGTCGTGAGAAAGCTCATTCGGCTGACAGGAGATGAACTCATGCAACCAGCTATCGGATGACAAGTCAAAGGTATCTGGGGCTGCGTCCACGTTATTTAGCTTTGTCTACAAGTTACAAGCTTAGTGGAACAAACCTGAAAACGGGGAGTCTTTTTCACCGTTGAGGAACGATGATGTTTGGAGGGTTCCATCCCTTGATATACCATCCGGCACGATTTCATCCAACGCAGACGGATCCAAGAACATTCTCTCAGTATTCAGGAGCAGTCCCGCGGCTTCTGGGCTTTTCTCAGGGCTACTCTCGTCCTTCACTTGCTTCCTGTTGGCTCGCCCCTTTCTCGTCTGCTGTGAACGATGAGTTACAGGATCGCGGTAGTCTGAGTGACGGCCCTGCTCAGGGTCTCGTTTCTTGGCCGGTCGTCCCAGTCGTCGGGACATGCTATAGATACAAGCAATGTTCTGCTTCTGACACCGACGGCATGATGGTTTCTCGTGGCTGCAGCGGATCTTTGCCTGTTGGCAGGCATTGCACGTCGAGCGAACTTTCACGCTTTTGGGGAGAGGGTTCATTATGCCTGACCGACTCAGTGGAGAGAACATACATAACAGACGAGCTTACTCCTCGGGGAGTATTTGTGGAATTCTCCTCTTGCGCGCTATAATACGGAATAGTACATCAACCCGTGGTCCAGCCCCCTTTTCAACAGACCTCCAACTTTATGCCTCAACCCCGTCGGCACCTCTATAGTTTCCCCAGCCAGCAGCCAGCAGCCGACGTTGCAATAGTACGGCAGGTATATGGGCCCATCAGGTTACATACGCCATGTCCTACATGGAGAGACTTCTCCCGCTTCCACACCTGGCATGGGAGCCAGCCAGCCAAGTTCGATAGGACCTCACGCTTCGACTAATGACAAGGGATAGGGCCTTCAATCTACAGACCACGGACAACATCAGCCGTCGTGGTACAAGACCGTGATCTGGAATGTCACCTCACACGAACGCTCAGTTCATCCGTGTTGATCTTCGTATCTGCGTGGTCACTGCCGATTGTTCCCGTTTTTGCTTCCCTGTCCTACCGGACCACCTGTCTCACATGTCTCGACCGTTTTTGTGAATCCGTTGGCCCCTGACAGGGGTGGTTTCAATGGCCTTGTCGTGGAACTTCACTTCGTGCTGGCTGTGCTGTGTTGGCGGCCCGGTGATCACCATGTCAACGTGGGTTCGTTGCCACTAGGATATTGTTGGTGGGTATGAGGGGGAGACGTTGGATTGGCTTTCTGCTGGTTGATGAGAGCGTATATGGTCATGTAGGCAGCAGTAATCTGGAATGAGGCATTGATGTTGCAGTGGTGGGAGCTTGGCAGGGAGATGCAGGATAGATCACATCAGAAACTGAGTCCGTAAACCTCGTGTGATGTCCTCCATCGTGGTCACTCGAGAACTTAGTATACTACTATCCCAATGAATATCCATGTTTCTCCATTCGTTCGAGCCACTGTGTCTCCGTCAACAAAGTAGGGCACCTATAGCAGGACGATGCTTACCAGACATAAGACCTCAGATAGGTTAGGTCTTGCCAGGGCCATAGTCGTTTATTCAGCTCCAAGTAACCTTTCGCAACGTTCCGTCCGTCCGTAGTACCGAGGCAAGACATCTGACGCAGACAGCTTACATGAAATGCTATGATATGGCTCCTGTGTGGGATTCGGGTGATGTCGAAACTTCTGAATAGGTCATTCTCGATCCATAGGAATAAACTCTCCCCTGGTCAGCTACTATTCGAAATAAACGAGAACGGTCCTTCTGCTTCTTATATCCATCCAGTGGTAGGTTTCCCTGGCTTATGTGTAACTACATTCACTATCGGCAATTATTTCATCTGCAAAGCCTGTCAATATGGAATAGTCAACGGCTTATTGGTTTGTTTTCCATCAATGGAAACTTGTGCGCAGGTGTAGAAAGTCGCAAACACAATCCTTTGCATTTTGGGATGATACAGTATCCATATTGCAGAGTTACATACGAACGACCACATTACTTCCAAGCACCTCAGCAAGATCCCCGAGCTACCTATATTCCACCACCCTCATATTCATAGATTTGAACTACGCTTCATACTCGTGGCATCCCCCGTATAAATGTGTGAGGGCCGCATCAGCTTACCGCGGGACACTATCTTCTATCAGAAACCTCCGAAATTTCACGGACGAGACACAAGACTTACACATGTACTCCCGCGAATGGGCCATCATGCCGATGGTTCGAAGGCCCAGTATAATCGGGGTGACCATTTCCGGTTCAAAACCACTAGACTCCCGTCAGCGCTGTCCTATGCTTGTTCCTGTGGCGTAGGTAGACAGCGACGACATACAACCCAATGAGAAGAAAATGGATATACAGGTCTGCATTCGGATACAACCGTCGCTTGAAAAGTACTCATCCTGTGACGCGACCTCCTCAACCCGCTAAGCGACTTTAAACAGCGGATCTGAGTCAACACCCAGGTCACGGAAAAACGGTTGCATGATTCGAATCCGCTCATCAATAGTCTTGGTAACGCGATGTCCGTAGCCGAACAGCTTCGTCCGGCCGCTTTTCACCTCCTCAATGAACGCCGGGACCCGGTCCGGAGAACCGATTTCCTCCATCATTCGATGCGCCACCTCACTCGCACCCAGGTGCAGCGGACCGTAGGATGCTGCGGCTGAGCTGATGAGACAGGATATCGGGTCCGTCAGCGAGGATGCGGTCACCAGCGCCGAAAATGCCGACAAAGCCATTCCATGGTCCGCCGTATACACGGTGCATTGCCGGAAGAATGCGGCTTCTGCAGGATTGAGACTTCTCTTCGAGTCATTCAGGATACCTGTCATTGTCAGTAGATTCTCGGTGTATGTTTTGCTCAGCGAGGGAGGTTGGAATGCGATCCCCTTGCGGTGACTCGCTGCCAGTCCCAGTACGACGGCGAAACTGCCACGGTGCGTATGATGGCGTTATCCACGTTCTGGGTATTATCTTGGTACAATCTGGCATCGGTACAGGTGGTTATCGACTCCGGAACGCAGGCCAGGTAGGCGGAAAGACCGCTGATCAGCAGCGGGAGGGGGTACGTCGTTGGTCTTGGGGGAGGCATCAAGGATTGTATCAGTTTCGATGGGTACTGTGTCATTCATCACGCAGAACACCTACGGAACGATTGGATGGTAGTTTTCACGCGTTCTGGGACAGCTAGCATCTGCTCTGCTAGGGCACGACTCAATTCCTGTCTCTCGGCTGCCGTGGGATAAGACCCCCAGACTAGGAGATGCAGGATATCTTCGTATTCACTGCTATGTAGTGGCTCCAGGTTATATCCACGGTAGAGCATCATGTCTCGGGTAGGATCCCTGACAGTGTCAGCCAGAGTATACGACCACGAAGTCAAGGCTCTGTACAAGAAACTGATATCTGTCTGCACCACGGTCGTGTTCTGCAATCCGGGATCGTGTACTCTCAGCCACGGGGTAGATGATCACCGCGGCTCTCTCTGTTGATGGATTTGATTTGTTTGAAGTCGGTTGCAGCGATTGCATTGTGCCGAATGGGGAGTTGGTACTGAGCGTTCGTGCGCGAGTCGAGGATGTGCAAAGTGCCGGACGACATGATAGTTACAATCCGTCAAAATTGCTTCAGAATATCGAATTGATTTCTCTTGATGGATTTCCAGCTTTCCACAGCCTACTGGATATACAGTATTCCCATTTATACTTCACTTCTGCGCAATGTTCACATCGTGCTGTATAGGGCTGATACCCTCCGAGCATCATCTAGACCTCGTCGGTCATTTTCATGTGTCGTCACAAGAGGGAACGTGGTTTCCTAGCTAATGACATGCGCAGAGTGGCACGATCAGTGAACTCAAATTGCCTTCCTCCCTCTGTGCGTGGAGATCCTTTACAATGGTGGTGGTCGATGGTCCGTTCGCGACCCGCGGGGAAATATATCTCGACGTACGCAGGCTTGGCACAACCACGGCCAGACATCCCATCGGTATATTCCAGGAATCTGCCGTACAGCAAGTATAGTAATCTACAATAGCTTCAATTGGGATCATTTCGTCAAATGACATTCCATTTTCGATTCTCATTAACTACATTTCTTGGTTCATGATGACGTCATTATTCCTCGCATCCACCAGGGATGATTTACTCGGGCATGTGCTTGAAGGGGTGGGCCAGGTTCTCCTGGCAGAAGGGAAGCTTGCTGGCGGTCCAGATCTCGGTGTCCTAGAAGTGAAAAGAGGAGAGTCAGCCACGCGGTGGGGGAATGAGGGGAATGAGGGAAATGAGGGAAGGTTGTCGTACGGGCTTCAGCTGCTTCTTGATCTCCGTGTCCAGGGTTCCAGCCTTCAGAGCGATGATCTCGGGGGCGGCCTGGGTCGTGGGCGATGGGCGAACCACACTCGGAGCAGAAGATGCGGTGGACGGCATGACCGGAGGTACCCTTGCCGGCGTAGCTCTTGACAGGACCCTTGATGGTCAGCTTGTCCTTGGGACGACCGTGACCAGGGCTGGCGAAAGTTTATTAGTTCCCGCGGGGTCCATTGACGCGTATGAGCGCATGGGGTGGTTTGACATACAGTAGGTCGAGCCACTCTGGCGCTGGCAGTCATCGCAGTGATCGTACGCGGTGATCAAGGGCTTCTCGACGTCAGCGGAGTAGGTGACCGCTTTGCAGAGACAGTGACCAGTCAAAGGCATGGTGACGGTGGAGGAGGCGAGAGTGACAAATGTGATTGGCGCGAGAGAAGGGAAGAGCGGTAGACAGGAATGCAGGCGCTCAAGGTGCTCACGAACTGAGGACCTTTGTGGAGGCGATGGCATGGCGCAGTATTTATACCCCGAGCTGCCCGCCGTCTGGCCTCTCGCTCGGGCGATTGGCGATTTCCTGGATGGAGCCTGTGTCCTCTACGCTCCGGCAGAGCGGACGAGCGATTGGCCCAGAGGACGGTCCCGGCTTCGTTGACGACATGGCCGCTGCGATCCATGGAGGAAACCCACTGGTGGAGGGGAGAATTTGTCATGGCGGGGAGCGGAGAGCTGGTGTTTGCGGTGTTTGTCTCCACAACTCCCACTTGCTCTCACTTGCAGCCACGCTTTCCCCTCTCCAGCCCCAACCTCTCTCCCAATCGAGCCCTCGATCTCCCCTCGCCTCCTTAGCCGAAGCAATCGCCATCCTGCTCATGCACGCTTCCAAATCATTTCGCCCGCACTGATTTGTCACCGCCCGCCCCCCCCCCCCCGGGGACCACCGACGCGCCGTCACTCGGAAGGAATGCGGAAACGGGCCTCGTTGCGACGCCCACCCTCGCGTCGCTGATAAGAACCCAGGCTGTCGATCCGCCGATCCAGGAGCACCTTATTCCCCTCCACTCGCTCAAGGGAATTGGTCGCGGCGGGTTGGGCCCGACCCCCATCCCCAGCCGACGCGCGAGGAGCATGGGGCACTCGTTCCCAACAGAGGGGAGCGAAGGGGGGCAGCACCGCTCCACCGAGCAAATTGCACATCCCAATGAACGGGCTCAAGGAGCATCCCTGCAGGCCTCAACATTGTCTCAATTCACTTTCTACCTAACTGATCCGGAATTAGGTCCATGACAGACTCAATCCCTGCACCTGCGGCAGCTTATGCCCCTCCTTCCAGGTATCGGGGAATTGCTACTCTCGTATGTCCCGCATTTTGCCGATGTTCGATGCCCTGTCGATCTGCTGGGCAATGCACACCGCGGTGATCAGAAGTCTTGCCGAAGTGGGATCCAGCCCAATTTGCTTTTTACGGGATAATTCACTCCCGAGGGAGTGGGTTGTTTATGAACTCAATTTGGTCGATGACCAGTTCAGCACTATGCGCACAAGGATGCGAACCAGTATGCGACTGGCTCACCGATTGGTCTCAATGATCATTCTCTCAACTTGCAGTCCTCTAACCGACTAATGTGCTTTTTCCACCCCGAATAGTAGGTCTCTCACTCGACTTTCCCCAAGTCCGAGGCTTCACTGCCGCATTCCATTGTGTGGCCAGATTTTGGGTAAGCAGCTTTCTTGGTTCCCGCATCCACCTGCACTTCAGCCGCACTGCCCCTCCATGCACCGCACCCAGGACCCAATCTGCTGGGTATGTCCCGCTCGTGTTGACAAACAGTAGTTCCTCCGGGGGGGCTCAGATGGGGCCCACAATCTTCATTCCGGTCGACGATCGATCGAGTTTGGGCAGCCACGGAGCTACGTCCTGGTGGTCTGTCGAAAGCCCGGGTCTAGATGACATTAACATGCAGCCTTCTCAATAGCTAGTGGGGAGAATGTACTTTTGCGAACTCAACCTCTCGTGCATCATGCTGCGTGGTTTGGCCGGGGACTTCCTAGCGATTGCCTCGCTTTCGTATCAAACTCCATTGCCGCATGAGTAGGCTGTGTGCAGTGGCGGGGAGATCGCCTCGGTGACTCTTTTTACACTTATCTGCCGCTCCCCCAGGGATCGTTGCTCCTCTCGCACGTTCGCTTGCCCCCCGGGCTATGCGGGTGGTATTTTCCACGGTGACATGCTGGCCATGTGCTGCAGTATTCTTCAATTCTGCAACTGTAGATATCTTAAAGCCCATATTTCGTAGCATGTAAGATCATGATATCGATTCGACGGGAGAAAGGTTCCTTTACATGTTGGGTTCATCTATTTGCCGTCCTGTTAGTGATGTCACCGTATGTGGTTGATTGACGACTTAGGTTCTGTGTATGCCTTGCCACAGGAAGGTCCATCCTCACAATCTACAATGGCTCGCCGCCGTATGCTTCCAGCTCGGCAGAGAGAAGAGCTGCAAGTGAATTGCACGTTCGAATAGTCGTCAAAGTCTTCCAAAGCATCAACTTCAAATTCCCTGAAATGAATGAGAATGATTGGTTCTAGGAAGCCTTACACTTGACACACTATCCACATGTGAGTATGTGGGCCAGTCTGCTAGGACCCGACTCCTGCCAAATTCAGCCATGATGGTACGCCATCACACTTAAATCCCAACGCGCCTCTTGTACGAGGGTAGAGCTCAGCTCAACCTTTGGGGCATAGACATCCGAGTGACCGGCCGTGCAACTCTTGGGTATCTCCACGTCTTGTCAGGGATATTCTGGAGACAGTTCCGTCCAACTATTATCACCACAGCGTGCCTCCTGACCCTCCGAGCAAGATCAGCCTAGGTGACAGAGGGCCAACCATTGAATGCGACCAATCGTCAGGTCTTTCAACTGACTGCCACCAATGGACTTCCCCAGAAATAACATAGGACACAAGGTGACGACGTGGCAATGGTGTCACAGCAATGTTGGGGAAAGGGAGACTCCGTGACACCCACCATTGTACTATTCTATCCTGTGGTTGATAGAGTTTACACGAGTGCACGGCCACGAGTCACTGCTCGCATGCTGATTCGAGCGGGAGATTGCAGCATGGGCCCTTGACAATATATCCAGGCAGTGCGACGACGGCTCTGTGACATGTTCTAAATTTACTATACCATGTTCCAGGGCTTGTGTACCGGTCGACTTCACCCAATAGGAACCATCCGTATCCTCCCCGCGAAAGGGGGGAGTTGCACAGCAAGTATAGAAGTTCGCATGTGAAGATAGCAATGATAGTGTAGGTACTCCTTGGAGCGCTTGACTTGGTAAGCCTTTAGATTTCACTCGCACTAGCCAGAGATTCTGTGGGCACTGTCATATGGTGGGTTGAATTGTATGTCGATTAACAAACAAGATGACGTAGATAGCCGGTACCGGCATTCCCAACAGCCGGTTCCGGGAAGGACTCTTCGCATTGGCATGGAGAAGCTCAATCGCGATATGCATGCTCCTCGAAAGCGAGGAAAAATCTTGTATACTGGTCTTCGGCTATCCTTATTACATCTCAGGCCTAGTTCGCCTGTCCCCCCCCCCTTCAAGAGGGCAATGCCGACCCCGGTGATTGTGGCGTTATCTCCGCGCGGCAATGATCTTGCCGAAACCTCGCGCCGAACTCCAACTTCATTCAACAACTCTTCTGCAGCCGTGGGCTGTCATGTCTCCCACTATGGATAGCCGGTCTATGTCGTATGACACCTCCTTACTGAATCGCAAGATACACTACTGACCCATCGACGTTAGACCACCTAGACGAAGCAAGAAGGCCTGCACCGAGTGTCGACAGCAAAAGGTACGATTCTATGCACCTCTCGAAGGCTTCCACGATTAACGACAGTGTAGGCAAAATGCAATGCGTATCTACAGGATGGTGGGCCATGTTCAAGATGTGCTAAAATGAACGCGCAATGCGTCATCTCCGATCCTTTTCGGAGACAGCACAGGCGCAAGTGCGTTCCCCAGGCCGGTGTTCTGAAAGTCTAAGAGTAACAAGTAACATGGACAGGCGACTCTCCGAACTGCAACTGGAAACCGATGAGCTGCGGAGGAGACTGCGGTCTTCTGAGAGTAGCAATCCTGAACCCTCGCCGATTGCCATGTTAACCGCTGCAGCGGAGATGAGCAACGAGCCGACGAGAAATGTCGCCGACTTGCAATTGAATGACCAATATCCGACTCCTGCATCGTCGCATGCACCACAATCAATTCCTTCTTTTACATTTGGGCCTATCATCCCGAGGCTAGAGCCTGTGTCGAGAGATCGAGAATCTGATCCCACAGAGTCCCGGTGCTGAATAACATCACCGTGACAGCAGCTGAGGTCGATGATTTATTTGATTTGTCTGTTGTTCTTCCTCTTCTTACTCCTGTATGAGCTAATGTGTGCAGGTTCTTCGACCAATACTCCTCTTTCCTTCCCATTCTCGATTCACACACTACGCCGAATTCATACTACGCACAATGTCCCTTTCTCTTCTGGGCAATCATAGCCGTGGCATGCAGGACATACCCAAAGAACCCGACCCTATTTACAGCCTTATGTCCGAGTGTCATGGAGATGGCATGCCTCGCAATAGCATCTACGTCGGCACCATGGCACATTATTCAGGTCTAATTGTCATCCTCTCGTGGCCTTTTCCGAAAGACATGACCCGGTCCGAATTGACATTCCCGTTAGCAGAATGCTACTTCATATTGCTATGCAGAATGGTCTCCATATTCCCATGTCCGGTCATGAATTTGTGCGCAAAAAGCTTCTGGCGCCGTCCGAGATAGACATGAATCGTCGGTCTGAGTTATGGGCCCATTGTGTTCTTGTATATCAGCGGTAAGTTGTTTTGAACTGCCCAGGATAACCCAAGTTACTGACCGTTAGATAGCGCGTGCATGATGAAAGGACACCCCCCTCGTAGTCTCAATGAGCTGGAACACGACCTTGGACAACGCCAGGTATTATTTCAGAGGATTCCCGCTCCACTCGCTCTACAGGTACGATGTCAGGAGCTAGTTGCGCGATGCTGTGCTGCCGTTCTAGAGATTGGCGTTCGTACCATGTCGCCTGACCAGGAAAGGGCACTAGATATTCTCGTGCGTACGTATGAAGACCAAGTATCCGACCTGGAATCTCAGGTTAGCCCAGTAAGTCTGTCTAGGAAGTAGGTACTTGCACAATGCTCATCATGATACAGCGGACGACCGATTCTACACGACGTTATGCCTCTTAAATATCCAGTCTCTCCATTTCCTGAAAAACACCACTATGCAATCTACCAACTGCGCCCCACGAATTGTCAACACCTGCTGTACATTCATCGACTTCGTTGAAAACGTTCGTCGGCAGATCCCTGCTCTGCCAGCCGTACCATTGCAAGTCTATTTCGGTATGCTCCTGGCATCTGCATTCCTCCTCCGAATTCTCAAAGGACCCCACTCGCGGGGTAGACATCGAACGAGCCAAAGCTTCATTCTTCACTGCCATCAACCTAGGCAAACAGATGACCGTGGGTAACGACGCGGCAGCAAAGATGGTCATCATAATGAACCAACTTTGGAACAGCACGAAGGCGTTCCGCAAGGCTGATGGTCTTGAACATACTGCCTTACGCATCCGCAGCCGATTAATAGTCAGCCCTGTCATTGATGCGGTTTGGTGGTGGCGGGACGAGTTTGATCCGCAGAACCGGTCCGCCATACCGCCACAGGGCGCCCATTCAGAAGGTTTGTCACTTGTCTTGGAGATTTATATGTGTGAATGCTTACAGTCATTTGGTTAGCGACCGATTTGTCCCAAGAGAAGACCACAGCAGTGACGAAACCCACCGCTGGATGCACAGATAGACAAGACGCGTGTCTTTTCGACGACCAGTTCTTTTCGGATTTCGAATGGGCCCTAGCGGATGAGGGGCTCCTTCTCCCAACCGAATCTTACAGTGCATGGATGTCTGGTGGAGCTCCCTGCCGTAGATCGATATAAGGGTACGTCGACAACGGAAGCTGGCGAGCGCGTGCGACAAGGCCCTAGCATCCCTGGGCCTCATTGGAAACAAGTATGATTCCAATGGAAGATATGCATAATCTTGTTCATCTGATAGCACGCAGTGAATGCTCTTACCTTCTCAATTTCCATCCCTTGGGAAACGAGTGACGGCGAGACGGATTTCTTGGGAACCCTCAAGAGGCTGCGAGAAAGATTTGTCAGATATCTGATGGAGAAGCATAAGCTGATATCAATATGGAACGTGCAGTTGGGTCTCTTTTCACGCGGACATCAACGCTCTGACGGTTTTGAGATATTGATTTCAAGATACGGGGACGAATGTAAATTAACAACTTTGCTGTGGGGGCATGATAGTGCGCTTGCAGCTGCGATTTATTGCCTGCAATGAAACTCTTGCTCGACGCGGGAGCTAATGCGAATACACCACTTCTGTATGGGAGTATGACAGTGACCCTGCTGCAGCTGCCAGCACGGGCAGTATTCAATGCGTTGCAAATTTGCTAGAGTGTTTGGATTTGCCTGTTGGTGCCGGTGCGGATGTCAATCAAATTCACCCAAAAGCAACGTATGGAATTCCACTTATCGCTACTGCCTTTCCCATATTCAAGTTGTCTAAGCTGTTGAAGACGATGATGATTGGGTGAATCTTTGGACAAGTTGGACAAAAGGAGAGAGTGAGGTGGCAGCCCTTCGCCAGTATGGAGGCACTGCTTAATGTTATTGTTCTGTAGATATAGTTGAGGCAAAGTATGGTTCAATAGATACTGAAATCATACCACATCACCGATTATGTGTCCTTGATTGACATGGAGGTCATTAAAGTGGCAGGCTATGATGCCAATATACGATGGGACGGTTAAGTAGCCACTATCGTTATCAGGTGGACAGTCTGCTAAGGTTAAGGTTGGGGGATTCAAATCCCTGTCGGTGAACAGATCCGCCCTAAAGCTTGTTTATGTACGGTCCATGGCACTGGTTTCGGATTTGTTCCTACCTTATCTACCCTCGACAATTTGTGTCTCATGAGCGTCATCAACCGCCTTTCGAACATGCACCCACAGGAGGACCGAGACTGGACCTGGGGTAGCATTCAACCCAACATGGGAACAGGAACTGAGACCCTCGATGCACCCCGAGGGCACAAAGAAATCAGCCCGGTTTGCAACTCCGCTACGATCCCTGTATACCATGCTTGACGGAATTGGGTATAAGGCGGTTGATATGCTTGTCGATGGTGTAACGCGAGACTCTATGTCACCAGACAGACAATCATAGTGAATGAGGGTCTTGCGATTGTTCGAGTGAATGCAACACTTGACTTGGAGAGAACGTCAACACCCACAGACAGACATCATACCATGGATGATTGGAGATAGACATAGTTGGGATGCTACACCCATTGGGAACATACTGATATAAGCGTAGATCCCCCCCACGGGGTCATCGAGATAACGGTTCCAACGGTCTGGAGAAGCTTCGAGGGATGCCCCGTGATGTCGAGGTTACATGTGCTGACCGATAAGACTGTCCATGGAGTGAATGTAGGCAGAGACATATCTATGTGTCTTCTCCTGTCTTCCTCTCTTCACCCACTCTCCCACTCCCACTCCCACTCCCACTCCCACTCCCACTCCCACTCCCCTCTCACTCCTCCATTGTTCCCCTCAACCTAATCTCATCTCACCCGATCAACACCCCTCCCACGTATCCCATACTCCACCCAACACCATGAGTGAGAAAGACGACGACCCCGTCGTGGCCGCCACCCGCATCGCCGACGAAACAGCCGCCGACGAAGCCACCGTCCACCTCAAGAACCTCAAAGCCCAGCATCAATGGGACCCCAACCTCCCCGACGAGATTGCCGAAGAAATCGACGAGGCCCTGCACACCGACGACAAAGGCACCCGCGTGGGTGTGACCCAAGAGCTCCTCGACAACTCGCCGTACCCCGAGGTGCGCGCCGCCGTGATCAACCGCGATGAAGGCGGCCACACCAACACAATCCGCGCCTGGACCATTGGACTCCTCTTCGCGACAATTGGGTCTGCGCTGAACATGCTGTTCTCCCTGCGTCAGCCATACATCGTCATTCCGTCGTATGTCGCACAGGTCGTCGCGTATCCGGTAGGCAAGGCCTGGGAGAAGGTCGTGCCGAGCAAGAAATTCAGCTTCTTCGGTATCGAGTGCAACTTGAATCCGGGTCCGTTCAGTAAAAAGGAACATGCGCTGGTCGTCATCATGGCCAATGCCACCTTTGCCGGGTGCGGCCTACGCGACGGATATCATTATCGCGCAGCGGGCGTTCTACAAGACTCGCTTTGGCTGGGCGTTTGAGATCTTTATGTGTATTTCAACTCAGATGCTCGGGTTCGGTCTTGCAGGCTTCTTCCATCGCTTCCTGGTCACTCCAGCTGCGATGATCTGGCCTGCAACCTTGATCAACAGCTCGCTCTTCACGGCTCTCCACGACCACAGTCAGCCCGACCCACGCAAGGTCTCCGGCTGGAAGATTGGTAAGTACCGTTTGTTCCTGTACTGCATGATCGGCTCGTTCGTCTGGTACTGGTTCCCGGGATACATCGCGCCGTTCCTCAGCGTCTTCGCGTGGGTGACCTGGATCAAGCCGCAGAATGTAATTATCAACCAGCTCTTCGGGCTTCAACCGGCCTCTCCCTCCTCCCAATGACCTTCGACTGGACAGTCGTCTCAGGGTTCAACTTCAGCCCGTTAATCGCCCCCTGGCACGCCATCGCCAACACGCTCATCGGGATGGCTATCTGGTTCTGGATCATCACCGCCGCACTGCACTACACCGGCATCTTCTACTTCAAATACCTCCCCATCAGCGCGACAGCAGCAGCTACGACAACACAGGCGCTGTATACAACGTCCTCCAAGATTCTGACCCCGGACATGACCTTTGACGAAACCAAATACAAAGCCTACTCCCCTCTCTTCCTCTCGACCACCTTCGCTCTGAACTACGGCCTCTCCTTCGCAGGCGTCATCTCCATCCTCGTACACACGGCCCTGTTCCACGGCAAGGAACTCTGGACCCGCGTGCGTCACTTCGGCCGAGAAGAAGAGGACGTCCACACGCGATTGATGGCGCGTTTCCGCCCCGTCCCGCTATGGTGGTACGGATCCGTTGCGCTGATCATGATCGGGATGGCTCTGGGTGTGACGCAGGGGTAATCCGACGCATTTGACGTGGTGGGCGTTTTTCCTTTCGTTGATCATGGCGGTGGTCTGGATGGTGCCGATTGGGATGGTGCAGGCGACGACCAACATTCAGCTCGGATTGAATGTTATCACCGAGTTTGTGATCGGGTACATGCAGCCTGGACGGCCGATGGCGATGATGCTGTTCAAGACGTATGGATATATCACCATGACCCAGGGATTGGGCTTTGCGGGGACATGAAGCTAGGTCTTTCTCTCCTCCTCCTCCACCACCCTCTATCCTCATACTCCCTCTTTCTCTCCCATAATCCCTCTCTCGCCGTCCCTTATACAACCCACACCCACAGAATAAGAGACTAACCAAGTTAAAGGCCACTACATGAAAATCCCCCCGCGCGTAACCTTCACCGCGCAAATGCTCGCCTGCCTCTGGTCCTCAATCGTCCAAATAGCCGTCATGAACTGGTCCCTGTCCACAATCCCCGACGTCTGCACCCGCAACCAACCCAACCACTTCAGCTGCCCGAACGGCCGAGTCTTCTTCACAGCCTCCATAATCTGGGGCGCAATCGGGCCCGCCGAATCTTCTCCGCAGGCCAACTCTACGGCCCCCTCATGTACTTCTGGCTGATCGGCCTCTTCCTCCCGATCCTCATCTACGTCGGCGCGCGCATCTTCCCACGCAGTCCGATCCGCTTCCTCTGCGCACCGATCATTTTCGGTGGCGCGGGCCTGATCCCCCCCGCGACCACGCTGAATTACCTCTCCTGGGGATTGGTCGGGTTCGTGTTCAATAAGTATATCCGGGACCGGTGGCGCGGGTGGTGGATGCATTATAATTATGTGCTGTCTGCGGGGTTGGATGTGGGGTTGGCGCTGTGTACGATCTTTATCTTTCTGACGATGCATTTGACCAATACCAAGTTTCCGGGGTGGTGGGGGACGCGCATTGCGAAGGAGACGATGGATGCGGCGGGACGGCGGTGCAGGTTGTTTTGCCGGAGGGGGAGAAGTTTGGGCCTACGGAGTGGTGATATCCTTTGTCTTCTGTTCTTGTTCTTTGGCTTGCTTTCTTTCTTTCTTTCTGTCGTGGTTGCTATCGATAGGGCTTTGCTGTTGAGGGAAGGGAAGGAAACGGAAATGAGGTGGAAGCTGGACTTCCTTGCTACGTATTTGCTCGTACTGCGTAATGACTGGTTCATGCTGTAGTTAGAGACATTAATATGAACCTCTGCGAACTGATTAGTCGATACTACAACAACAAGATAATCATCAATCAGCTTTCATGTAAGCTAAGTAGGTATCAATGCATCTAGCATACACTCATCCACAGGACGAGACAAAACACCAACTGTACAGACGGTGATCATAACTCGCAGACAAAATCCTATTCATCGAGTCATAAAGACATGGGCCGCGACGCCGTCGGATGAACCCAACAGCCAGCAAGCACACATGTCCGTTCCAATCCTCCCAAATATATACATCCACCATCGTGTCCGGACGTAGGATAATCCAAGGTACTTCCAAGGTATCGTTGAAGGTATCGTTCAAGGTATCGAGAAGGCGAAGGGTGCGAAGCACAAGGATTTCATTCCCTGGTGAAAACGATCATGCAAGGCACTTGCACTTAGTTGAAGCGACGGCTGCGCATGCCGACCATCAGGCCGAGAGGCTTGCGCAGGAAACCCTCACGGGTCTCCATGGGGCCCTCCTGCTGCATCTCAAACTCGAAGAGACGGAAGACGGTACCCGCCATGACGAGCAGCTCCATCTCGGCGACGTTGCGACCGACACAGGCGCGGGGACCAGTGGAGAAGGGAATAAAGGCGGCCTTCTGGCGGGCGGTGAGACGGGCGGGATCCCAGCGCTCGGGCACGAACTGCTCGGCGTCGGGGCCCCAGATCTCCTTGGAGCGGTGGATGGTGTACGAGGGGACGGAGACCACGTCACCGGCCTTGAAGACGTGGCCAGAGATGTGACGGGAGGGCTGTTGGGGGGATCTCACGAGGAAGACCCATGGCGGAGGTGCTGTGGATACGCATGGTTTCCCAGATGACCCATTGGAGACTGGTGGGAAGATGGTTAGCGTGACGAGTTGTTGGGAAAGTGGGGAGAAACTCAAAAGCCAACTCAAAAAGCGACGATGGGGGGAACATACTAAGGAATATCCTTGACCATGGAGTGGGTGGGGACGTCAACATCCTTGGGGAGAGCCTCGTCGAGGACCTTCTGGAGCTTCTCAATGACACCAGGGGTGCGCATGCACCAGTAGAGAATAGCACAGGCAGTGTTGGAAGTGGTATCGGAACCGGCGATCAGTTGGGTCAGGGCCTCGGCGGTGAGTTCCTCACGGCCGAGGCGGTTGCCATTGGCATCCTTACCCTCCATCAGACGGGCGAGCAGATCGACACGGGTGTTGTTGGCCATCACCTCCGGGCGGAGACGCTCGTTGACACGGGCAATGGCGATACCAGCGAGGTTCTCGACGGCCTCCATGCCATCCTTGAAGAAACGGTCGGGGATGTACTTGGCGTAGGGGATCAGCGCGGGGAGGGCACCGAGCGTGGCGGAGACTTCACCGCGACGGTTCAGAACCTCGACGGCCTGGACGTAGGTGGGGCCGCATCGGCGGACTTGCGCATCTCGGCGATATCCTGGCCCTTCTCGAGCATGCCGAAGGGGGCACCGAAGGCGAGATCACCGATGATGTCGAAGGCGAGGAAGTTGAACCAGTTGAGGCGTCGAGGGTGGCGTAGCCGTCCTTGTTGCCCTGGGTGGCGGACAGGTTGTTCCACTGCTTGACGAAGAGCTCGATGTTGTGGTGGATGTACTGCTCGAACTGGCCGATGGACTTCATGGAGAAGTGTGCGAGACGGTCTTACGCTTGCGGGTGTGCTCCGCACGGTCGCGGGTGTTGAAGAGACCGCGGCGGATCGAGACGAAGGCATCGTAGAAGTCGCTACACTTGTTAGAACAGACCAGCGTGGTGGGGACAAGGGACCTACGCCTTGAGGAAACCGTTTCCGTGGCCGTAGACGGCGTTGATGGCGGCATCATCGGCGATGGAGACGTGACGGGGGGCAATGCGCACGAGCTTGCCGTGCTTCTTGTGCAGGTTGTCGACGGACTCGAAACGGTGACCCTTACGGGCCTGGATGAGCAGCCAGAGGTTGGTGAGAAGCCGGCGAGACCGGGGGTGGGGAGGTCGCGCAAATGCCATGCCTTGACGTAGGGGAAGACGAAGTAGGCGGCGACGACTCCAAGGAGGAGGTAGGCCGGGTTGACCTGAGCGAGGTCGGCGATCATGGTGCCGGTGTTGGTGTCCGGGGTGCTGAGGGGAGTTAGAGCATGATGAGAAGAGAGTAGAGAGAGAGAAGAAGAAGACAAGATGATCAACTTCGCAGGCAAAGTGGATCTTGGGGACTTGACAGCCGTTGCACTAACCGGAAGGGGAGGATGGTCCTGAGGCAGACTCACGTACACACAGAGAAGTTGTCGAAGGAGAAAAAGTCGAAAAGTAACAAAGTGACAAGCAGATCAGTCCATGCTCGAACCTGAAAACAGTCTGGCAGAGAAGAGGCAGAGGGACAAGTCCCAATGGGTGCATATTTAAGAACATGGGCGCAGGCCATCCCCGAGGCAAAGCCACCGGACGGCTCAGAAAGTCGGGAGTCTGGGGCGGGCGTCGCGCTCAGCGCCAGCCGATGTGCTCCCCCGACGGCGCTGCTCCCCCCTCTGCGCTCGGCTATGTCGCTGCACGTTGTTTCGCCCCGGGAACGTGGAGGTGGCGATCCAAGCGCATCCATGGTTCATCCCAAAGGAAAGGCGCCTCACGCGATTGGGGTCATGACTTTGGCATCCTGGTGATTGGCAGAGGCCGACCGTGCCAAGCCTGCAGTCCCGGGTTGGTCCCGTGGAGGCAAGGGATTGAGTCTATACGGGGACTGTGTCTCAGTCCTGGGTGAGTCTCTGGGTCTCTCATCCCGTGGGTGAATAAGTCAGTCTCTGGGTAAGTGGTGACTCGGTAGCCCAAACCGGCAACATCCTCCGGCCGACGTCCCCCGCCGCATCTTGCTCTTTCGGCCACCCAACTGCCGTCGTTCGTCGCCTACACACACGAATGTACCGAGATGGCATACATGATTATGTACTGGTCTATACAGCCTATGCCTATGAACCATGCTGACTACCATGCTACTACCATGCTCCCTCCACCCGGTACAGCCCACTCTTCCGTCGCTCGGCCTCCCACCGCTCGATCCACCCCTTCATGCGCTCCCGACTCTGCCGGCTGCCCACGTTCACCGTGGGAATCACCCGTCCGATCCGGAGTCCACAGCAGAACATGGTCAGCTCCCGGAACGAGCTATGCTCGCTGTACGGCACCCCAAAACACGCGCTCTCCCGCGTGCTCCCCCGCTGCGGTGTCAGATCCCGCACTGTGTACGGCGTCTGCCACTGCGTCGAGTGCAGCACCGTCGACACCGGGGGGTGCTCCAGCTCGCGGCCCTTGGGCGGCCGATATGACCACCCGGTCGGCCGGAACCCCACCACGCGCGTGAAGTGCGGTTTGAGCGAGTCCAGGTAGTCCGCCAGCGTCTCCGCGGGATCTCAAACAGCGTCTGCATATGCACCTGGGCCTCCGCCGGCTGGTCGGTCAGCAAGGAGGACAGTTCCGCGTCCTCCAGACACGCGCAGATACGTTGCTTCGCCGCGTTGGCGTAGATCTTGCTCTTGAGCGCACGGGCGATCCCCAGGCAGATCCGCTCCTTGCCGATGCTGTACGTCCCAATTACCACCAGCAGGCGCCCCGGCCGTGACGCCGAGTCTTTCGACGGGCCCGTGCTGCCCTTCCCCGACGACAGAAATTTGCCCATCATCCCGCCGCCATTGCCATTACTCCCACTACCCAAAGGCCAGTCATTCGGGTTGCCCTCGTTCAGGTTGACACACAGCTCAGCACACGCCTGGATGACGGCAGCCTGACTGGGAAAGGCGTATTTCGGGCTCAGATACGTCGTGTCCAAATAGCACAGGTCGATGCGCTGCGGCCGACTCTGCCCAGTGATTGGATCCACAATGTCGGGGCGTAATAGCGGGTGCTGGAGATGCGCGGCCGATGCACGAAAGTCACCACAATGCAGCACCCGCTGCACTCGGTTTCCCGCGGCCGCCCCCATGGGTTTCTCGAACAGAAACAGCGCGCTCCCGGGCAGTGGTTGGCTTCGATGAGGGTCACCTGCACACCGCCAGTCGCTGGGACCTCGATCTTGGTCTCAAACTCCAGCGCGACAATCCACCTCGCATCAACCTTGAGCTGCTGCCGCACCAGATTGGCTGTCGGCTTACTGCAGTAGATCGGGCCATGACGCCAGGAGCCTGTAAGTCCGATGTAGTGGTCGCTGTGGAAGTGACTGAGAAAGTAAGCATTGCAGCCCTCCACCGCACCGTAGCGAAAACGCATCCACGCAGATGGAGAACCCATTGATAATCTTGTAGAACGGGCATGTTCGTTGATATGCTTGTTTTCCTCGGGATGCAACCTCATTGGCGGCCGCGGCGGCCCAAGCGGTGTCCTCTGCATTCCCAGCCATCAGCTTGGTGAAGGCGGATCCAGTTTGAGCTTGTTTGGTCGCGTAAGGGTCTTTCTGCGCGGGTCGGGGAATGGCAGCTCGTTCTGACACGGTGGGTGATTTTCCCTCGAGCTGCATGGCTGGGGGTGTCATGCTTTCGGCAACCTGTGCTGCTGGTGTCCTGCTGGGCTTCCCATCGAGACAGTCATTGACATGCACCGACACATCCTAAGCTGCCAGTTAGTCTCTCTTCTGTGGCGGTGAAAACTCTAGGTGAGACATACAGCTTCACTGAGACCCCCCAACCTTGTCTGGCATACAGGACACTCAATGCCGTCGCCGCCAAGACCCACGTCGTCGCCATTAATTCTCCGAGCGTCGTCCAATCCGGTGGTGTCGTCGTCAGGTTGCTCGTAACAGTCGTAAGCGTCGTCTAAGAATCCTTCCTCACCCTTGAATGCGTCTTCGTCTAGATCGTCAAAATTCGTATACTCATCATCTGCGAAATGGCTCGTGGCTTCTCTTACCAGAGGGGGGACGGCGACATCGGGTGGTCGTGTATCGTCATCGTCGGTGCCGGGTAACTGGTCCTTCGTGATATCCGGTATCCTCGACAGCACCTCGTTGTTGGTTTCGGTCTCGTCGAACCCTGGGAGCTTTTCCAAATCATCTTCACTATCCGACTCGTCGATGAAAGGCCCGCTCACACTCCGCGGCTTCGCCTTTGCCTTTGCCATCTAACAGATGGACTCGTTGTCGACGTCCCATCACAATCCTTCTCCATCCCCGACCCAACTTCCGTCGCTTCATCGAGGATCCAGTCTCATTGTATCGCTCCCCCTCCCGCCCATCAATCTCACCCTCCCCCTCATCCTCCCCCCAGATATTCTCCGGAGTCTTCGACCTCTCCGAGACCACCTCCGTTTTCTGCACAGACAAAGACCGGCCACCCCGGGGGTCATCCAGAAACAACCCCTCAGCGGCAGGGACACCAGCTCCGTTCCCAGACTGAGACCGACTCCTCCCATCAAAATACGGCGAACTAGCCCCAGCCCCAGCCCCACCAGCCGAAGCTCGCTCCGACTTGGTCACAAACTGGGTGATCCGCGGCTGGCGCGGACTGGCCTGTTTCGGGGGTCCATCAGCCTTCTGGAAGAAGCTGAGCAGACTGGTGTTTCGTTTGGCGGAGCCTTGCGATTTGGGCGTTGCTCCCGGGCGGGATTTTGCCGGCGTGGAGGTCGAGGGTTTTTTGGTGAATGAGCCGGCCATCTTGCTGCCTTCTGTTGCCCGTATATCCTGGTATTGTATGGTATACGCCAGGCTTAGGTAGGTAAGTAGGTCTATCGCTCTGGCGGAGGTAAATGCGGGGCGACAATCGAGGGAGGTAGATGTTGGGGGCGAATGTGAGCGGCAAGCGTATGTATCAAGGCACAGGTTCGTAGGTCATAATCTCGCTCTAAGGACGCTTCTTATCCATCATGGATCGATATATGCAATAATCGTCTGGTGGTAGGATATGAGTGGCGTGTCTATGCTGGAGACGGAGAGTCGGGACGAGACGAGACGACGCCTCGGCGCGGCGATCCTCGATTTTCGCGTCGCGAGGTCACGTGTCCTCGAGCGGCAATACCGACCGGATATGGACACCAATTCTACCGAGCCGGCCTTACGATATGATATGACAGCTCCCATCACCAGGGTAGTAATGTATTTATCGATTTCGAGAACGGTGGACATCACTGTAATCCGCAATGTCATATGCATATATCTAGACATTATTCTCGATTTGTGATCCCGACTGGGGAACTGATCCCCGATGAGACGGACGCAGAATTTGGCCGGCGATCGATCACCCTCGACCTTTCTCCCATGCACGTTCATTCCTCCTAGCCATTCGGACCTCCAAAATAGGTGTGTTAGGTAGGATCCATCCATCCATCCATGTAGACAAAGCATCCGGGAAATGCATCATTGCGATCGTAAGAAAAATCGGTCCGTAAGTAGGTAACCTCAGTAGCAAACATAAAGCAAGTCAATCACAAAATCATCGCGCCTTTCCAGCCTGGTTCGCCGCCTCTGTATCACCAAGCCCATTAGCAAGACCACACCCACAAACCAGCGTTAGCACACCAGGAAAAAGGCAAATCACTTACCCCCCGAGTCGCATCCTCCAACAACCCAATATCAACCTCCGACCGAGGCAACATCACATAGCGCACCACACTCCCACGGATGAACATGTTCTTGACCGACGACAGATGCGGGTACTTGTCCAGATCAAGGACGTCGACATCGTCGAGCTTGATGTTGAGGTACTGGTCGACGGACTTTAGGGGCCGCGGATGCGAATGTCATTTTTGAGTTCGATCGTGACGGTCTGGTTTGTCAGGGTCTTGAAGAAGCTGTTTCCCATCTATCAGTGGTGGACAATTTGGTTGAGCTTGGGCGTACCTGAAGAAGAGCATGTTTGCGATGGAGCACGGAGCGATGGAGGGGTAGGTAGGTAGGTAGGTAGGTAGTTCGGGTTTCGTGACGGGCTTAAAGCATTGCCTTTCGGGGATTGAGTCGGAATGTGTAGCGGTTTCCGCTGCTCGGGTGAAGGAAGTAGGGTGAGGAGGAATGGCGGGGATATGGATCGGTCGATGAGCTCTCCGTCGCCGGTGGTGGTGACGACCATCGAGCATGGTTTGGTCACGTGATCATCAGTTTCTTGAGAGTAACGAGCGAGCACCTACTTTGGTGGTATCAATGCAGTATTCTGTTCTACAATCTTAGTAAGTAGAGCTTGAGTGCGGTTTAATAACTCAGTTATTAAAATCTTTTATGAACCCGAGTCTTGGGCAGAAATCTCAACCCTCCCACAGATATATACTTGGCGACTTGGAGAGCATAAGTCATCTCAAGACAGCATTAAACATTATCACATTTAAATATAAATGAAAAGACCAGTTACACCACAATACCCATCAGATCCCATTTCACACTGCAATTCAGCTCAAGGAGTACTCGGCATATTATCTCCAGACATCGGTCGACCCATAAACCCTAGAATCTGTCAGTACACAACCTCACCCATTCAAGATTCCAGGCAACTCACGATTAATACTCTTATGCAAATAATCCAGAATCGGCGGAAACCAGACCGTGACCGCAATAATCTGTCCAAACTGCCACCCATCCCAGTCAATCACATCCATACTCGCATACTTCTGCACCATCTGCGCCTGGTACCCAAGACACAGTCCGAATATCACCGCGACCACAATCATCACCGACCAGTGAGAAATCGAGCGACTAAACAGGCCCGGGAGTTTCACGGCACCGGCACCTGTCTGACCTGTGGGAGGCTGCGAGTGATCCCAATTTCTAGCGAACAGCTGAGCTGCCAGCGTCGACAGAAGGCACAGGGTACTCCACGCCCAGACGATGGGATGGAATGCACATTCAGCACACCCGAGTAATTGTAATATCTAGACAGATATCCAAGGGGCGACGTATCCATCGTCTGCTTGCAGAGGACGAGAGCAGACGATCCACCACAGGAGGGGAGTTGATAAAGCCGTTGCAAACCCGCATCTTCAATCTCACTATCCGAGTTGAAACCAGACAGATTCGTTCGTAAATTCCAAAAGACAATCGTCGCAAGCAGCCAGCAGATAAAGGTCAACCCTGAGTGATACCAGGATTTGATCCGGTGGTACTGCAGCATGACGAGGGTAAAGACGGTGGGTATGAACCCGGTCATTGCTACCGATAACAGGGCGTAACCATTGAGCGGATCAACGTTGTCAGGATGGGAGCACAAGGCAGCAACCTGTAGGAAGATCCCGAAGTAGCATTGTGCGCTGAGGAAGTCTTTCAGGAATCGACCAAAGTGCCACTTGACTGTCTTCTGTTTCCAGGTTGGCTCCTCGACCGGACGCTGAACCAGACGGCGATGGATATCAGGACAGCAGCGAGGACAAGCACGAGGATCGCTTGAATCACGTAGGAGATGAGGACCTATATGCCAATCAGCACAGAAACACACACGGCAACAGTCAACAGTCGATAGATATGAGAAGGTAACTCACGCCCACACCATAAATATCCTGATCCGCATACGGAAGACCACACGTATTCCCACAAACAGAATACAAACAGCTCCCCGCAGCCTCAACACTCATAGTCGTATCCCCATTATAAATCAACGACAGACTGCACGACTGGTTACAGTTCTGCGCATCGCGTGACAGCTCACACGAACTGACCAGACAATTGGACAACCCCGCCGAGATCTGGTTCAAGTCCCCTCGGTCCCATTGCCATTCGGGAAGTACGACGACTGCGGCAGAAGAACCGGGTTCTCAAGCTGATACAGCTCTCTATACACGACGCCCAGGTTACTGCACAGACCAAACAGAGTGATTGGGGCAGCATCATCAGCTCCATCGGGATGGGACTTGAAGACACGGAGAAGTCCTTGCAGGCTTCGAGGCAGTCTCCACTGGGGCAGAGAGCGTCGAACGGTGTCTTTGCAAAAGTACTCCATCTGAATGGAAGGATTCCGGCGCTCTGGAGCTGTTTGTATAGATAGGTGGTTGTCGCGGGCTCCGCTATAGTCGAAGTTGGAGTTGCAGTGGTGGTAGTGGAGAACGAAGACGAGGAAGAACTCGTAGCTGTCACAGCTGGGACTGTGGCCGTCGTGAGCGACGACGATAACTCGACATAGCCTCCTGCTGTCTCCCGGGCCATCAAAGGTGGCCAGAACGTGGGCAGCACATGGGGATCAATGGCTGAATACGCGACGGGAGGGTCGGCTGGCATTGCGATTGTAGATATCACTCTGACCCTAATGATACTCGAACAGAACAGAACGAGTCGATTGTGTTGCCATCATCAGGCATCCCCTCCCAAACGACATATATAAGAAATCCACCCTTCAAGGCTGAGAACCCAACCCTCTTCCCATTCACACCCAGAAGAGAGAGCTACTCAGCCTCGCCGCAACTCCATCACACCATACCCAGCCAACAACCGCAACAACCTCCTCGTTCCCTCCTATCCCCTCACAGAATACCCCGACCTGACAAGGAACCCTCGCAGTGAGCAGTTTCCAGCCCCAGATCAGCGTCAAACTGCATGTGTCTGCAGGGGGGACTCTCAGCCCCGTCCCAGGCTGTCACTTTATCGCTGCAGAGTTGCCGTGCACGATCCGATACGAGGATCATCGATGCGGCTAGACTGCGCCTCCCCATTGTGTTGCTATTTACGACTCGGTCTAGATAGGTGGTTGGGGGCTGTTTCCAGATGATGTGGTGTTATTGGATTGGTTTCAGGGTCTACGAACAGGGTTGGGGACATGAGTTGGTATGGCTGAAAAGATGATGGTGATCAAAGAGTATGCGAGTCAGGTTATCACCACCACCTCGGGCTTCGTCAACGTGTTATTGGTAGATGTACCTGGTCTGAGCGCCCTTACAGAATAAGGCTAGATATCCAGAAAATTCTAGTAAATACGAAGCATGGAACAATGATCAATGCACGAGAACGCTCTATTCTTCGGCCCCAAAGGCCTCAGAACCACATTTCGCTTTACTTTCTCACGTCATATCCTAATCCAGCCGTCAACACTCATCGCTAAACATACATTACATTAATCGTTGCCACCAGGGCAATGTCGGGGTATCAAAGGGGGCCGTCGTGGCGTGCGTAACAGAAAATCAAGGAAAGGAGCGAGGAACCGAAAGAAACAACAAAATCATGACCATCACCATCACCCGACCAAAAGGCCTAGCCTCGAACCAGGAAATATGCAGCCCCCATCATCATAGGGCGGACTTCAAACAACCACGAGGCTTCTTGCGTTTTGGCTTCATGGCCCAGCCCGTCAGACACGTCCATCCGGCGCCGTTCTTGCGGCCCTCGTCGAAAACGCCCCCAAGTCCTTCGAGTAGTTTGGCCGGCTCTCGGCCCATCTCCATGTGCAATTTGAGGAGCCACTGTTCCCAGATCCAACCGGCGAATAGGCCTGAAACACTGGCAACATCCATCGTGCTCCCGATGGGGCCGTGAACAGCCTCATACCCATCGATCTGGCTCTTGACCCGGGGATCGGGAGTTTCTCTCGGCAATTCGGGCTTGGTAGGCTCCGTGCCCATCGGCAAGAACATCCACGCGCGCTTGACACCCACAAACTTCCCTTTCTGTAATCGGCAGAGGAAGCTCTTGGTTGGCGTTGGGTTGTAGCCACGGGTCTTGAGGTTAAAGGCAAACTCAATCGAAGTTGCGGAGGCGTAGGCTCCACCTCGGGAGATCTCCGCATCCATCACGAAGAATTCGAGATGACCACCGGGTTTGAGACAGCGATAGCATTCCTTCAGACAGAGGTCAAATTCATCCTGGGTCTCACCCATCGGCACTTCTGTCTTGAGGAACGACGGAAGGGAGCGAGCAGAGATAACATCAAACTTATTGTCGGGGAATGGAAGCTTCCACAGATGAGACACAGGAACCTGGTGATGATTCGGAGGGCCTTTGATGCCGTAGTTCACGACCTGATGATCGGTGTAGCGTATAGACCTGAACATGGGGATAATCATAGGCAACCTGCCACGCCCACTCGCACGACGCATGGCCTCCCAGATCCAAAACGCGGAGACGACGCCGACCGGGAGTTTCCGGGGTCCCCATGGGTCTGGCAGGTTTGAGATAGCGTTGTGCGGGGCTGGCAATAAGTCTGCCACCGTAGAGGAATTTAGAGCATCGATGGCCCACATGGGCTGGCTGATTTGAGACAGCACCATTTGTTCCTTTTCAAGAGTGGAAAACTGGGCTTTCTCCGCCAAGACCGAAGAGAGGACCGAATTACGAGGAGCCTGCGAGAAGGGGCCCTTGTAAGGCGGACGCTCCGACGGGACGAGCTCGTAATTGCCCAACAAGCAATTTCTATGTAGACCTGTGAGCCCAATGCGAATAGACTGCACGGCATCGAATCGAACGTGGCGATGCAGGAAAGTGTCCCGCCAGCCGGACCGCTCGCGGATGGATCGGAATCCTCTCCAATAGATTGAGTCCTTACTTGCCAAGGCCGAAGGAACTGAACTGGGGGCCTCGGGAACTGTCTCGGCGAAACGGACGGACTTTTTGCGGCTGACGAGCGGTGCACGTTGTCCGGTGTCTTCAGTTGCAGAAGTTACGACTTCTTTTATCGTCCGTCTCACGCGTGTTGACCGGATTGGTTTCGCAGAGGGCAGCGAGATACGAGGCTTGGGCTTGCAGCCACACACTGGTGCGATCAAGACTAGCCATGGCTTTCTTTTGCAGCTCATTCTCGTAGTTCTCATCCTGCTCGTCTGAACTGTGCGAGACGGTAGGTCTTTGAATCTCGCGGACAGCGTCATGACCGGGGCTGACGGGACTTCCACTTTCCGATGCCTGGGCCGCAACCTCTGGGGGAACTCGAATTGCGGTCAAAGGCGCTGTTGGAGGAGCATTGCGGGCCGTCAATTGCTCATCTTCCTCCTGTTCTGCGCATTCAACAACATGTTCGACGACTTCTCCCTCATCTCGACCGAAGGGCAAGTCGTAAAACTTCATGGCCGTGGCTGACGAGGGCGGCAGATGGCCTTTGGGGACGGACCATGTATGCCGGGCTCGAGGATTCAGCGAGGCAAAGAAGCCACCAGGCGAAGGTATGCTGAGTCCACTGAAGCTATATGCGGATAGATCCGACGCCGGGTCGCATCATCCGCACTTCGAGGTCGCTCAGGCGTGCCGATTTGCCACATTTCTTCATCTCTTTCAGATGTCTCAGACCAAGGTTCTGGCGTCCCATGGAGTGGAATCTGCTGTAAGATTGCCAGCGCATCCTCCGGGAAAGAGACCATTGTCAGAGGGCGTGGTTTGCCGTTCAATGCTATCCCCCATGTGGAATGAGGACGATCTCGTCCGTCCCGGAACAGCGGGAAATGTCCCAGGACTCGATGCCAGTCCTCGTCCGGATTTTCGATGGCGATGTCAATACTCTGAGTGTCGGATTCCGCATCTGGATTGGAAAGACCAGGACTTGGTTCATCCTCCGCAGCTGTCCGCACACGAAGATCTTGAGCGTTCCAATCGGTGTCGGGCAGCGACTGGACATCTGTGTGGCCGGTGCACTGATATTCGATACCTGGTCCGACGAGACGCTCCCATCGAGAGACGGCGGCGCATGAACTGCTGGTACGGAACGGCCGAGGATTGACAGCGCCATGGGGGAGACCGGATCTTTGGCGGCGGTGTTGGCGGTACCGGGGAGCTCTTGGGAGCACCACCATGGAGCGATGGCCATGCCGTCGACGCAGGATGCTGAGAGATGGATACCGATTGCGACTGGCCGAAGAACTCATCGAGTCTCGCGTTATCGGGTAATCAAGCTGTTGGGTCGAGTGCTGGCAAAGGACGTGCAGTCGTCACTGGTTTCGGAATCCTCGTCGGTAGCATCATACAAGTCCAAGTCGTCCAGCGACTTCATCTGGTGTTGCCATTCCGTGTCCGAGCATGAGGAAGCGGACCCTGCCGACAGAGGCGAGAACAGGCGTTTCGACCGGGAGGACGAAAGATTCCTTGTCTGCAGCGATAAGGATTGCTTGGGCGGCGCATGGGTGATCTTTGCTGGACGTTGGGTCTCTGGCGGTTCTTCTTCACTGATGGTATTAAGCTGTGTCCCCCGGACCTGCCGAGGGGTGGATATCGGGTCGCCGACATTGTCTGGGACGATTCTTCTCCTTTACTGATTATAATGCAAGCGTGCAAACTTCTACGTATCGAAAGGGCGGTCGACACCGGTCAACGGGTCATCTGGCGCAGGAGAATCGAACGATGGAGACGGCACAGCTACCAGAGCTTGTGCACGACCGATATAAAGAAAGGAACAAAGGAAACGAAAAGGCTGCAGAAGATCCACGAGAGGATACTCGAGGATCGCGATCGATCTGGCGGCTGTGTCTGATAAATAACCCCAGAAATGGCGGGGTGATGGCACCGATGCTCTGGAGTCATCACCGACCAGGCATGCTGTGCAGAAACTACTGCAGTCGAGGGCACAAACTGCCAGGGGTCACTGCACATGGTCACGACTGGGGGCCGCCCTATTGGTTGCAATCTGCTGGGGCGTCGCCGACGAGGCCTCCAGCATTCTGACAGGTGCGCTCGAGGTGACATCTTGAGGTTGACTGTGAAGGGCACACCAATCAGCGGGGGCAACGGGGCCTGGGAGCTGCAGTGAAGCGCCGACAACGTTGACGGCCTTGGAGGAGGCTGGCCCGGATGGTGTGATTGGTAAGATTGGTCAGCTCGAAGCGCCGGGCAGCTATGTTTAGAAAACAGGATGTTGCGGGTGGGCGAAGATCAGTGCCGTGGGGGTGGGGGTGAATTGGGTTGTTCTTCACAACCTTGGGCTGGTTTGTCTGGCGCATCGGACGACGGAGCACCGTGAGGAGGATTATCGCGATCGCGTTCTTGGGATTTCCCCACCATTGACATTGCACTCGGGAGGGGGTGGTTTCTCCGAGGATGTCGGCGTCTGAACGGGGGTGCTCCGTGCTGAGTGTCCATGATGATGGCGTGGTGCGACGGGATGTGACCTATACATAGGTAAGCTTCCCACCTGGAACCGGTTGATTTCTCATCACGATGGCGTGGGCCACCGCCAGGAACGACGAAAATGGCGATTCCGAAGCCACGAGGCGGAGAGGACCCCAACGGGCTGCGAGCATCCCCAACGTGCGCGAGAGGAGGTCAGCCGACCAGACGATCGGATATCTGGCGCCGGAGGAATCGCAGCCAAGCGCAGGGAAAGGGTTCCCGTGACCGTCCGGGCCAGACCCGGCCTCAGGCCCGAATGCCATTGGACACGTGAGAGGGCTGCCCTAGGTGTCAACCCTTATCGACCACCGCCATCTTTCCTCTTCGGCGCTCCGGACTGACGTCGACCGGAAAGGGCGGTGATATCAGGGCCGCTTTTTTCCGCCGTCCTCCTCACACACTGACTCTCCCCTTTTCCGCTGCCGACGACTCGTGCAATCATAAATCCTGCTGATTCTGCTCGGCTCCGCCCTGCACCTGCACGCCCGATCCTGCCCCCTCCCCTGCTCTGCTTTTCCGCCACTTGCCTGCTGGCTGCCTCCACCCCCCATATCTCATCCCGACGTTTATACTTCGGCGCGCTCCCGAACCTACCATTTAACCACCCTTTTCTCTCCAATCCCCATTCCCTCTCTTTGATTCTCCTCTCCTCTACGTCTTCTCAACACACCCATAGAATTGATCATGTCTCCCCCCGCCATCATCGCCCCCTCCATCCTCAGCGCCGACTTTGCCATCCTCGGCGATGAATGCTCCACGAAAATTGCCCAGGGCTCCGACTGGCTCCATGTCGACATCATGGACGGCCACTTTGTCCCCAACATGACCTTTGGCGCCCCTGTTGTCACCAAGATTCGCTCCCACGTCGCCCGACCAACCGAACCCCACGGCAAGGGCACCTTTGACTGCCACATGATGATCATGGAGGTGAGTCTACCCCTCCATCCACCAGCGCATCCACCAGCGCACCGCGAAACCCCCCCACGATGATTTCGCCCCATCCCGCGCTATCCCATGGCCCTTACCCGAGCGTATCCGTCCGAAATATATGGGTCCCCCGCTGATCATCCCGTGCGTCTTTCTAGCCACATAAATGGGTCAAGGAATTCAAGTCCGCCGGCTGTGACCTCTACTGTTTCCACTATGAAGCCGCGGTGGCGTCCGTCGCCGCCGAGTCCCCTACCGATACGACTACGACCCGCCGGACGAGCCCGAAGGAACTCATCCGATACATTCACGAGGAGGGCATGCAAGCCGGCATTGCGATCAAGCCCGATACCCCCGTCGATGTCCTGTGGGAGATCCTCGATAGCAAGGATGCCAAGGAAGTGCCTGACGTGAGTCCCCCATATCTGCATGCTGGCCCATCTATCTGTGACGTGATCCCGACATCACCGGAATGGATGACAGGGAAGGACAAGTCGCTAACGGTTTCTCCCGACAGATGGTCCTCGTGATGACCGTCCACCCTGGATTCGGCGGACAGAAGTTCATGACCTCGGAGCTGCCCAAGGTGACCGCCCTGCGGGAGCGATACCCCGACCTCAACATCGAGGTCGACGGCGGACTGGGGGTGGGTACCATAGACCAGGCTGCGGAGGCGGGTGCCAACGTCATTGTCGCCGGGTCGGCCATCTTTGGGGCCCAGGATCCCCCGACGTCATCGCGAAACTGCGCGACTCCGTCAACAAGTACCGGAAAGAGTAAATTAAATCCACACAAGCAATACGGAAAAAGTTCATCGGTGCGATACAGGGTTGTTTCTACTGTTCATATGGGGGGTCTACCTAGTCATGTCCACGCTGCATTGTAGTGGGTTCGTTTTCGGCATTGGACTGGGCGCATGTGACGAGTACGGTAAAAAGAGATGGATATTGGTTTATTTTAATGCCTGGGGATGGCGTTGGGTGCATGATACGCTAATATCGCGAATTAATATACACGGACATTCAATTCAAGAACATACGCATGATTCATTGTCTTGATCGGTGGCAAATTGAAGAAAAAATAGTGTAGAAAATAGATAAAGATGTAACTAAAGTTGGTATCTTACAGAAGAGGAATCGCGCCCCAATGCTTGTTTGCCATCACCCACACAAACTACTTCACAAGTAACTCAGATCGGCACCAAGCCCCAAGGATTCGAATTAATTCGGCGTGATCGATGCGGTGACATGCTTGTCCGCGCCAGGAAGACCCCACTCTCCTCCTCACTACTCACAACCGGCTCCTCCTCAACCGTCTGACTCTCCAAGCTACCGCGCTTCTCCTCCCGCTTCAAGTCATTGATAATCCCCGCCCGATCGCCGGAGATCGACTTGCGCAGATCCTGCGCGACCTGCTGCTTCTCCTCAGCCGAGGTGGCGGAAACGATCGAGCCGCGGTGATGCTCAATCAAGCCTAGAGCTTCAGCATTATCAGCACGTAAGTTGGCAGAGGACTCGGCCGCGCACTCGGGAACCAGAGGCGGCCGACGTGGACTACTCTCTGCTATCTCAGGGGCCACGGATGGCCGACGTACAGTGACATCCGATGTTTTCTTCTGTTTGCTCGCGTCCGTGGCCGTGTCATCGCTGGCGGCCGGCGCCAGAGATAGCTCTGTCGTCGCTGCTACAGGAGCAGGTGCAGTAGCAGTGGCCGTCGGAGCAGCAGATTCAGTCTTGGTAGTGGTGGCAGTGGTCTTATTCTCCTTGGCCTTGGAGGCGGCCTCCTCGCCGGCCTGACGGAACGCAATGGTGATCGAGTCGTCCTTCTGCGCCTCCTTTGCCGGGGGGTTCTGGATCTTGATGGTGCTTTGCTTGGGCACGGCGGCTTCAGCGGCGGAGGAAGGGGTGGGGGTGGACGCGGAGGACGTCGTATCAGGCTGTGCAGCTGCCGCAGATGCGCCGCTAGTCGCAGGCAGACTGTCGAGATCTTCCACGCTATTAACCTGCATTCTCAGCTCACCGTACTCGTTCCATTCTTCGATTTCCTCCAGGTCCTGCGGAGTCATCGTTAGCGATGCTGTCTATGGTCTATTGTCCATTATGGTAGGTTCCAAGTAGCGGTAAACCCCAGACAAACGGGGGATAGGAGGGGTGAATGACATGCTATCAGCAAGGAGCAAGCAGATTAACATGCCCCCCTTCATGTGCAAGTCCCTGCATCAGGGGAATGCGCCGGAAACACCAAAAGAAGAAGGAAGGACGAGCTTACACCGACAACCGTGCCGAACTTCACGAGGCCCGGCAATTTCTTGCCCTTGGAGCGACGGCCCCAGAGCTTGCGGGCTGCGTCATCGGTGGCGACATCAATTGCGCGAAAAGGGAGTTTGTTGGCCTTCAGGATCGTCTCCAGGCGTGCAGTAGCGGTGACGATATGGGACGACCCCGCAGTCAGGGAGGTGTAGAGGTGAGGGTCGAGTCGGACATGGTGGGTGGATAGGGGTCGGGTCGGGGTCGTGGTGGGGTGGAGATGAAACAAAGCGATGAGACGGAGGGAAGAAGAAACGGTGAAGATGAGACAATGCGAGCAGCCGAGGAGTCGCGGTGGTGAAGGTCGGGCGGGACGGAGTGAAGAGTGAAGGATGTCGAGGGACAAGCTGGGCCGTGTGTGTGTATGCGCCGGTGCTTCTCCAAGACGACGGAGTGGACCCGCAGTTGCTCGCTGGAATCGTGCCTCAGGACACGGCGTATGACGTGGCGGGCGACTGGTCCACCGCCTCACGTGGAAGACTTAGTAATCCCTGGAGGGTGAGAGGTATAGGACCGATGGTAAAGTAGAAAGCGTATCGACAGTTTATCGATTCGCCTGCAAATGAGCGTGCGACGGGAGACTTCAGCAGGCTTCACGCTTTATACTCTGGCGCACGTTTCTGCCATCCATTCTCTGGTTCTGTACGTCACGTTCCTGCCATGGAAGACCCGTCCGCTGTTGACTCTGGGGCAACTGACGTCAGGGCGACTCCATCTGCTTCGCCAATTCCGGGCCACTTTGCAATGGCTGGTGTCATCCGTGGATTGGGATGCCCAAATCCAATCTCTATGGTTCGGTTCTTCGCCGTCAAAGGGGCAATCCGCAGACACCCGCTGACGTCATACGTATCCTATCGCCATCAGGCATATCACCGAACACATCATATGCGATAGATAATGGTAGTAGAGCTCAGATGTCTGTGAGGAAGAAAATTCCTATTGACAGGTCAATCTGGCGTTGCCCCTAGCCTCTTTCGATACAGCTCCGGAGAAATAGAGACGAAGCATGAGCGGTGGCGATAGCAGGGCACCAAACCATAATCCTTACTTGCATGTTGAACCTAATCTCAGCGATCACCACAGTGTATACCCGATAGCTTGATATTATTGCACATCAATAAACATGCCGAAGTATATTGCTTGATCCCTCTAGAAGCCTTCTAGAAACTCGACTGCTATGGCTAACAAAGCATCGGAGTTGGCGGAAGCCTCACTGTTTGAAATCTAGGGGCGCAGCTACTGACTATACAGCAGGGCAAGTATGCATCCATGACTCGACCTCCCCGGATGCCGGAATATATCAAGTCTCAAGCCCCAAAGAGAGCTTCGAGACCTATGTCTCTGCCCGCAGTGATACTCCTGCGCACTGGATCAACTTAAAACTCCAGATACTACAGACAACCCGCACCATGGCGGCCTCCAGCGGCAAGAGGCCGAGAATCGTAACATACTGCGGCCACTCATCAATCCACTGCGATCGGGAAAGGATAAGCATATTCCCAGTATGAAGGGTACTATCCCAGCATTTCTAGTCCATAAGAGTAGCCACCTTATACTGTTCCTCACTCGTGACGGAATGAACGACTTCCCCAACGAGGATGTTCTCTCTATAATGATGTCCATCATGGGTGAACGTAGGCAGATGATCGCGAAGCGCCAAGAGAAGATAGCGAGCAAGAGAGTCGGAGAGAAAAGGCATAGCCATTCAATTCACTCCACATAGCTTTCAAACAAACCGTAATCATTATTCCAGATTCTTCATCCATCTAAAAAGGGCTGGTGACGGCGAGGTCATTCTCACGAGACCCAAACCACTACCTATGAGGAATGGGTCCGGGGTCGACACTGTTGTACAATCCGGATCATGGTAGCGCTCTTATTTGATCAAAGATGCGTCGCGATTCTCTAACAATCGAATGATTATTCGGCTCAGTAAGCGACGGCCATGCCATCGCCAGAGAAACGCTGGGATGGAGGAAGAGGCCCTGGTAGTTGATGAGCTTCCCTATAATAAGGCGAGGAGAACTGCATACTTGGAGAGGCGACGTCTCACTGAAGACTTGGGTATGCTGTCCATTGCCCAGACAGACTTTGTGTCGAGGCATTAGTAAAGTATGTACCCCCCTGCAGATAGTGGACAGGGCCAATGTGATTCCGAAGCAGCCCAAGTACTCTCCACGATGATAGCAAAATGCGAACCCGGATAAATCCATCCACACTCTTCACCCCGAACGAGCAGGGGACGATCGTGGGGAGTCAGCGCACGTTTGCTTAGTTTCCATTTCGCCCGTCCACCCGTGTTTTCCCGTCTACAATGTGACCTCGGTAACAAATTCCATGGCACCCAAGGAGCAAAGAGGATAGCCCGGGTTGAGACGCCCAGCGGTAGAGACCAGTGGCCCAGGGCGCGAGCCTGAAGCACAAGGCACAAACAAAGCACCACCCGAGGAGTCGGCTGAAGATGTAGAGAGGGAAGCACATAATCTCGCCCCAAGGCCTGAGCGTCCGCCTATCACTGCTCGCCCACCTCCACATTACCATGACCTTGCCCGATCCATATCCTCGTCATCAACACGAGGCTCTTCGCCTGACCCGAACGAAGGATCGGATCGCTCGCTAGCGACGTACCTTCTCACAAAGAGTCTGCGACGCCTAGGACCGACGCGTCATCGGCCGTAAACCACACCCAAAAATCGCTCTTACAATCAGATATCTCGGGAAGGGTCTTGTGCCCAATGCCATGGTGGGCATACTCCCTTCGGTGCTCCCGCGTAGTCGCTGTGCGGCGGGGCGCTTCGCTGGGAGAGCTTACGGTGTTTGAGGCGCTTCCGAATCCGTCCAGGGACAGGAATGGGCAGATGATACTCAGCAAACATCCATCCTTCGCAGGAGGATTGTCGACAGAGTGTAAAGGGTTGACGGTGACGAGATGATGACCGGCAGAGGCGGTGGTCAGAGGGGAGCGTCACATCGCATGCTAGCATGCTACCTACGCTGGAATCCTGTCTTCGCCTCAACACGTAGGTTGATTGCCCGCGTTTGAACAAAGTGTGGTTGCTGGCGTCTGTTGCTCAGCCTGAGCCGTCTGGCTCTCATGACAGGGGTGGATGGCAGGGAAAGACGCTTGACACGACTTGCCATGGCGTTTGGGGCTGCTTCCTGGTGTCGCGAGGCGCCATGCTGACCAGTGAGTTTTATTTCGGGTGGAATCTGATCGCCAGCTAGGTCTAAGGGGAAGTGAGTTGGGAGCATCGGACTCAGGTGGTTGGACTCCATGTAGCTGTGATATTATACAGTGGACGGGATCACGATTAAGTGCAATGCACAGCGGTCAACGTCGGGTCGGGGAGTAGCGTCGAATAGAATCGCCTGTTCGTGACTTTGCGCCACGTTCCACCAATCAGTGGCCGCCTGAATCCCGCAGTTACCTATCTATGGCCTTGTCGGGATGATAGATGAGTCGATACCTTACGACCCAAGATTCGGCTATCACGACGTTGGGTTGTCTACACATAGTTCAGTATGAGGTCATCGCTAGACAAGTCGAAGCATCCGAGGAGCAAAAGTCCTTCTTTCGCACGAGAATGCCCGCCTAAAGGACCCAACGTAGAGGTCCAACGACCGGTTCATGTGCATCTTCTGGAAGAGATGCATATAATCACAGATACCAGACGCTAGCCGGAGGAGTCTCGAATATTCCTAGCCTATCAATCGCCAGGGTCAGGCATTCGACGATCACACTTACATCTTCAGCAGTCCCCGCCCCGCCACAGGGACATGCGATTTGTCCAAGGTGGACGCTTAGAGGGGACGGACCAACACTTCTGCAGTAGCCGATAGCGTGGGGTATCTATTTTTATGGGTCCCCAAGAGCGCAGAAAGCACCAGCCGTACCTGACATGCTTCCATTAAGCGTACCGTCACAGCAGCTGGGTGCGACCGGATGAGATGCTGGTTGATACCTAACTTGCGTGGACTGGGACTGGAATTGACTGGGCGTAGGTGTACATTTTCTACGGCTTCGATAGCTGTCCGGTTTAGCCGGTGAAATTGGACTCCAGGACAACCCCACTTGGGCTGGTTCAGTCGGCCAGGGCACTTGCGAAGTTACGATTACCACTGATAGTGGAGTCCTCCATACAGTAGGAGGAGAGGACCCCGATGACTCCTCGTTGCGGTCACAATTGCCCCCGTCGTCATCTCGGCATGAGGGGACACGGATACCCACTTGTCAAACGGGGTGTTTGAGCTCACTCCGTGGGGAATACCCTGTTTGGATAATGAACACTCGGGTCGGTGACGGATGCGAACTCCGAAACGAGGCCAGAGAGGCATCGGTGGGCTGGATAAGAGTGTCGCGGACATGGACGGCGTCTCTGATTTGATAGGCGTCTATCGACTGAAGAAGCGGTGACTACGCGCTGTGGGTTGGCGGTGGATGCTGTGGTGGTAGATGAAACAACGGTGGAGGAAGGTTGACCGCTGGAATGGCAAGGCCCTGGGGCATGCGGATTGAGGGCGCTGAGAATCGATGCCATCGTCATTGGGAGTCCGTCCAGCAACGTGTTGGGTCTCGTCCGGTGAACGATCGTGCAACATTCCTCGTGCTTCAGTGCCAGCCCGTTTGCCGCTCCCAGCGCGATCCACGCTCATCACGTGCGCCACGTGACCGGCCAGGTTGGCGGTGGGGTGGATTTTGCCCTCGCCCCACCCGTCAGAAGGGGCCGATCCACCGTCAATAGCGTCGCGATCGTCCGGTCAGAAAAGGTCGAAGGAAGAAGGCACCGCCCAGCATCGGGGTCTCCAGAACGCCTACGATACGAGCGGTTTTTCTGGCCAACAGAGGAGGCGGACTGCAATCACTGGGTTCTGGAATGGACGGAGATCGGATCCGGAGCTCGCCACGCGCGGATACTCTGAACCTTGGGTGCTTCCCGCGTGGAACCATGGATGCGCTCTGGGGTCGGACTTCAGAGCTGTCATGGAAGCATGCATTTGGATGTCGCTTGGATTCTGGAGGGACTGCAGCTCTCGGGGAGAACCTGGTGAGAGGTACATCGGGAACCCCGTTTATTGATACCCAAAGGTTTTCCTCACTGTTTCTGGAGGGTTCAAGTATACCCCGCGCATTGGAGGGAGCACGGCGCAAAGGAGCTTGCGAACCGTCAAGAAACGGGTGATCAGCTCCCCGTGCCCTGTGCTCACCCCGGTGCCTGATGTACATCCTGATGTATATCCTCCGTCGGCCTGGATTGACGATGATGGCATTGGGAGTCCCGTGAACCCCCAAAGCATGATTATTTCCAGAAAGTGATCACACCTCCCCTGGGGGACTTTTTGAAGGAGCGGACGTTCCAAGGAAGGCCGGTTCGTGGTGACCCGAACGGGGGTAGGCCAAACGACGTGGCAGACGCCCAGTCGAGGGGGAAGACGACGCTGGGACCCGAGTGGTCCAAGTGGGTGAGGTGCAGTAGCCGGTGTTATTTCCACGCCGGTGCTGGTCGGACGTCACCCTCCTGTCTCCCGCAGTTGGCGTGGCCGGGGATACCGTACGGATACCGGTTCCTGCGCTCAACACGGTGACCGTGGGCAAACTTACGGTATGGAGCCCCCTGACGAGACCGCTTGCCCTGCTTGGGGAAGGAGGCCCTGATGACTGATCATGAGCATCGAACCAACACACGACCGCCATGCATTCCACTCGGGAGCTGGTCGGCGCGATCCGTTTCGCCGCCTCACTTTGGTTTCGCGGCCTCCAGCGCATCGTGTTCCTCCTGCTTGACGGAGCGTTCGTTCTGACTCGTCTCAGGCATCGACCATTCAGCGTGGCATTTGGCGAGGCGTATTGCCTGCTCTGATAACTATCTCTCTCGTTTGAAGGTGCCCGTTCGGATGCCTTTGTGTATGCAAAGGACTCCATACTGTACCTAGGTATGTAGGTAGGTAGGTAGCTTTGGATGAGAAAGGATTAGACACTCGGTGGGCCGCCCGATGGCCAATGACAACCGGGCCAATCCCCCAGATGTGCTGTGTCGAGATCAAAAATACCAAATTCAATGGAAGCAAAGCAGAACCCAAAAGAAAAGAAAATGCGGCCACTGGCAGCCAATGGCCCCCCTCCCCTTGGCCCCCAGCGCGTTCCAGGCCTTCTCGTCGCATGTTGATCCGCCAGCGCCCTCGATCGGCTCCTCTCACAGGCCCGTCCGTCATCCCCACCCCGGTTGCGTCCCAAGTAACCATTCACGCCGCCGTCACCTGCGAACTATACTGCCCTCGCCGTGCCCGCGATCGCTGGGATCCTCCACGCCGACCCTGCCCCCCTTTTCCCCCAGGTCCTGCCCTCGGCGCTGACGCTATCCTCTGCAGTCCGGGCCATTTGACCCAGCCGGGCTGTGGAGATCCTTCACCTACCCTTTCTCTTACCTGTTAAATTGATATTCAAGCCCTCCCCTCCCTCTTCCCCCAATCCTCACTGCTCGTTCTGTCCATGACCCTGCGGTACATCACTGCCCATCGTCATCGACCCCATCATATCGACTCCTGGCTGCTCGACAGCTCCTGAGCCGGCTCCATCAGCTTTTATCATCTTTCCCGAGAACCACCCCTCACCATCTTTAGCAGAGTCAACTTGACGGCACACCCTCGGTCAGTATCTCACGGTTCCCTCCGTCGCAGAACTATATTCGTCTTCTGGCAACAACCCGATTTCCGTGGGCGATGTAATGCTGACACCGTGTCTCTAGAAAACCCCCTCCTCCTCACGTACACTGGTACTGACTGCAGCGGCGTGCCCTCCCCACTACCTGTGAGTGAGTCGGCGACGTTCCTCCGGAACTCTGGTCAACATGGCTACTACGACGGCTGCCGACGACGAACTCTTCACACGGGCCATTTCCGGGTATCGGGAAGCATTTTTGGTTCGATACTCCCATCTACCGGAATCTGAGCGCAACCAGCTTTGGACGCAGCGGCTGAGCCAGTTCATGCTGACGGCGGCCTCTTCTTCCGCCAACACCTACCGCCCAGTGCCAGGCTCAGACCTCCTGGACCATGGCGCAGCGGCTCTCGAGAACTCTGGGAAACGGACTCGGCAGGATACCCCGCGGACTCTTCCTGGTTCTGGTCTCCCTCCGACGAAGCGACGAGTCACCGTACGTGATCTATCTTGGTCTTCTACTCCCGCCTACTCTACACGTGCCCGTCTCTACCCATCCTGATCCCGCCACGCTACTTCTCTTCCCATCCCTCTTCTCTCCCGCCAGCCGTCCCTGGATTGACACTTGGCAGACTCCGGAACCTCCGGTGACCATTGATCTGACGAGAGATCTGTCGCAGCCTCCTCGCCGGCCGCGCCGCAGTCACTCGAAGAGCTTTCCGGCTCGACTTCTCGGCAGGATAACTCGGCCTCGTTCTCGGATCTTCGACACACCGCCATGGTCCGCTCGCAGAGCCAACAGATCCCGGTTTCTCACCGGCCCTCCATCAACTCCTCATCGGTGGGACATCGGCACTCTTACGGACCCCAGCGGACCCAGCGTCACCTTGACCACGTCAACGAGTACTCGCCCTCGGAGTACACGCGGCACTACTTTGGTGACTCGGAGTCGCCAGCACCTGTCTCAGCACTGTCCATGGCGTTCGCAGCCAACCCGAACTCGATGTCCAGCGCATCGCCCAATCAACATCACCAGGGGCAATCGGAGATTGCTGCGACCATGTCACCGCTGCGAAATAGCTCGTTCCCCGGCCAAGTGCGCAACCGCCTGCGGCGTTCCTGTTGAAATGAGCCGCAGTACCACGACAGAGTCCCTGTGCGGTGGGATGGGCATGATGAGATTTGAGTCGTCGGGACCTCTCGACAACAATCTCTCCGCCCCCTTCCCTGCCGAGTCCATCCCCTCAAATCCCGTCAACATTCCATTCATCAATCCCTTCACTCAGGAGCACCTTGACCCAGTCTCGTTTCCATTCGCGGACTCGGCGACTCCACCTTCGTTCGCTTGTTCTGCCCCTTCAACGACATCATTCAACCTGCATGTCCCTGCGACCTCGTCGCATCCTGCCACTGAGATGAAGCCATCTCTGTCCTCCGACAGCGATTCGTCATCATCAGATTCGCAGCCGTCACGGGCAAGCCGACGAGCTCAGGAGCAGATCCTCCAGGGTGCAAGACGCATTGCACCGAAGGTGGAGTCCAAGAAGCTTCCGGTGACCAAGGTTGCTGAACAGCACAAGATGGTGCGTATTGCCTCGTCGGATGGGACATCGAAGGAGGTCGCCGAAATACCCAAGGTATCGGTGCATCGCCCATCCCGGCCCAAAACCTACTGTAACCTGTGCAATGACCAACCCGATGGCTTCCACGGGGAGCATGAGCTACGCCGTCATATCGAACGGGTCCATGCACTGGTGCGCAAGGTCTGGGTCTGTGTGGATATCTCCCCCGGGCAGAAGTTCCTCGCTAACTGCAAGGCGTGCCGGAATGGCAAGCGATATGGAGCGAATTACAATGCCGCAGCGCATCTCCGTCGGACTCACTTCAACCCCTGTCTGCGGGGCCGAGGGGTCGTGGGAAAGACAGCGAGAAGCGCGGCGGTAAGGGCGGTGGGACTCATCCCCCGATGGAAGTCTTGAAGCATTGGATGGTGCAGAAAGAGGAAGTTGTCCTCGAAAATGCCCAGGGGGTGACTATCGACCAAGATCCTCTGGGAGATGATTTTGCGGGGGCCTCCTCGGAGGAGACTTCCTTCAACGGGTTGGCCGAAGATCTTGCACCTGCGCAGGGACTGGAGCCCAGTCTGAATGGCTATGTGTCCGATGCCTATTCAACCTTCCCTCAACTGCCGATGGATTCGACGCTGGATCCTTCGTGCTACTTTGCAACCCCGCCCCTCCGCCCTGAGATCGATGTACATTTTTAACCTAGACCCTGGGTTCTCCAATGTGGGATGTTATATATAGGGCTTTTTTATTCTCTTCTCTTGTGATTTATTATTGGGATGACGGATCTTCTCGGTTTCATTGTTGATCATTGTCTGTTTACCATTCTTCGGTTATATTGATGATCTTTCCATGCTTCCTTTTTTGTTTCGCTCTTCCTTTTTTTTTTTTTTTCTTCGATTCCTTTTCTGGGATTCATTTTCTCTTTTCTTTTCCACTTTTTTCTTTGGACCCTTTTCTTTTTTTTCTTTTCTTTTCCTTGCTTTTACTCCTTTCTTTCTCTTCTCTCTTCCCTTTCTAGACAATTTCTCATTTGCACCTAGTGGGTCTTGCGACCACGGGAGCCGTTGCGTTCGACTACCTCGCCTCGCAGGCGATACGACTTAATGTGTGATGACGGGCGGCCAAAACGCCCCAACTTCTTGAATATATTGCTTTTACCCATTGTGATTGGCGACCCCGGCCATCGTGGTGTGACGATGGGCGCGGGCTGGTCAACAGGCCGAGGACTGGTAACTTGCTCTTCTCTACTTACCGCGATCTTCGTCAGGGACGAATACTTTACAGCACCACAGAGCGCAGTAGGCACCGCTGGCTATCATGAGCTGGGTGGGCGCATTTGCTGGAGGCTTGCATCGCCCCTGGGCCGTCTATGACGGTGTTTAATGACACTGGGCGAGATGATGCCGCGTGCTGACCCAAGAATGTATGGGAGTCAGCACTGCCTCGATGGCTCGTGTAGATTGCCGCTCGCCTAGCCTTGAGGCCGATCAGTCCCTGCGATAGTATACATAATTCACTTATGAATATAATATTGTTCTTCCATCGTACCCAGCATTCCATGGGGTAGATTTTTAGATGAACACATATTGATACCTGGGTGGACACCTAGTAAGGGGGAGCATATACTTCGGAAACCTACCGAGTGTCATGCGATGACGGGTTGGGGCTGTGTTGTGGCTTGGTCAAGACAAGCTACTACTATATCGCATGGGCGGCTCTCGACCATCGATAATAACATTCTCTCGGCCTTGATGCCTCATGGAAGGGACCGTGACGCGGAATTCGGCCGCGAAAGGGGCGTGGAGCCAATGAAGACACCACGGCCATAGGGCTGGCTGTGGCGCTGTGGCTGAGCTGGTCCGCCCTCCGTCTGACTGGCCCATGAAGGGTGGCTGTGGGGCTCGTTCCCGGGGGACCATCGCAGGCATCGCTTTTTCCAGCCGTCGGGCAACGCTGGACGCTGTTGTGATTGCTGGCGAGCGCCCGGGAACCATGGTCGCGCCCGACGGCTGAGGGGCCCTGTGGCTGCATCCCCAGCGACACCTGCACCATCGCAGAAAATCCCCTCACGAGCGACCGCAGGCGGGCTGAACGGGCCGGTCGTTGTTATTCGTGCAGGTTGGCCAGCCAGCGCCGGAGCTCCGATCTCCCCTCGTTGAGGAAAGGTAAGGTTTCTCCGTCGCTCCCCTTTCCCTCCTGCTCTTCTCTTCTCCCCATCTCGCTCGCTTTCCTTTTTCCCTCCTGCTCGACCCGTTCGAAACTTGGCATTTCTTGGGTACGTCCGTCCCCCTTTCTCATTGGCTCTGCCCCCCAGAGCCTCGTTCTCCTCCAGTCGATCCTCACGATCGCGGTCCTCGATAAACCTCGCGCCTGCTGACCGCCGCAGTCATCGTCCTCCGCCGTCTCTCGCTCCGACTCTTCCGCCCACCACCATGAGCGCAAACCAGTACTACCAGCAGGGGCCGCCCCCTCCGCAGCAGGCGTGAGTCCATCCTGTTTTTGCCCTTGTTTCCCGGGTTTGGGGATCATCCAGCTTTCGTCGCGATCGTCTGTTGCGACGGCTGGACGACGTCGTTGCATCAGTGCTCCTCGCTTGGCTAGATGCACTATCGCTGGCATTTATTCCCATCGCGGTTCTTCTCCAGACCAGTCTGTCACTAACCATCCATCGCATCGTGTAGGTACGGTGGCTACCCTCCCCAGCAGGGCTACCCGCCCCAGCAGGGCTATCCGCCTCAGGGCTACCCTCCGCAACAGGGATACCCTCCCCCTCAGGTATGTCATGTCGCCCGCGCTGAAGTCCCCAGACTCCATTTAACCCGTGCAGATGCACTACCAGCAACAGCCTCCTCCCCAGCAGAAGAAAGACCGTGGCTGTCTCGGCGCCTGGTAAGGCCATCCATCCATCCCTTCGCAGCCGCGCTATCCAACCACCGCCCGTCACTAACGATTTCTCCAGTCTCGCCACTCTCTGCTGTTGCTTCTTATGCGAGGAAACATGCGAGTGTTGCTTTGACTGCATTGAATGCTGCGAGATGTGCTAAACAGTTCACGATGGATCGACTTGCGATGTGACCTCCGAATGATACGATAACATACCGACCGCCGTCGTCGCCAAACATACAGCGGGTTCATGCAATGCAATTTGAGGGAGGATGATCGGAGGAAGCGCGACGGTGTGGTCTCCGCGCTTCGTTTCCACCTATACCACCGTTTTCGTTCTGTGTTTCTGTCGCCGTCTTGAAGATAGGCAAGGAGTCTGTTGGTCTTGTGTTTATACTGCGGAATCTGCGTTAGGATGGAATGCGGGGCTGAGGAAGGCTTGCTTCAATGGCGCTTCCAGTGATGGTTTGTTTGATGTACGCGGCCGTGGCTTTGGCCGAGACGCCCGAGGCGACATGAGTGGGTGCTGTCGGATGTCTCTGTTGCTTTAGAGTGCCTGGATCGGGTATTTAGGAGGCACTGGCGGTTTCAATCTCCGCAACGAGATGGAAATTCATTCCGGTGTCAGTTGAAGAGTTACCTTTCATTCCTTCCTGACTCAATTTATTCTATCAACTTTCGCATAAGAGTGGTAAAATGACTTTGTAGAAGACCACTGATCTCAGATCGATCAATCAGAATATGTACTATGTAGGATTCGGGTGCATAACCATACCCCACACAATGTGAGACGACTGCGGAGGATGTACTTAAAGTGGGTGATCTAGTCCGGCCAAGAACAACTGACACCAAATCCACCCACATCGAAGTCTTGGCCCGCATGACAAGACATCTGCTCTCGACCATCTCAAACCAGACGGGATCAGACAGTATCAACAATGAGAAGGCCATGGCAAACATGGTGACTACACCACATTCCCGGGTTCGGAGTCCTCCACCGGAAAAACATCGGCATCGCAATCTGGCCTGGATGATCGGCATGAAGACGGATAAATTCCATCCATGTCTCCCCCTGCAGCCATCGTCACTGCATATGCGGGGAACGTTGCTTGTGGCCTAATAACCAGATGCCTAAACATATTACAATGAACGACGCCGGTCTGCAGTCACCGTCGGTGCCAATATCGCTGCCGAAAGACCTGCCTGTCTGCTGCCATCTTCGAAATCTCTACTATCGAGTGAATTGTCAATGATGATGGCACTGCATCTCAATCTCTGCATCTTCAGACAACCAACGCATGTCATGCAATCTCATTCCGGGGAAATATCCGGTCAGGTCCGCACCAGAGACCGGGGGAGCTACGGCCCCTGTCAGCCCCTCAAGGACTTTTACCTGAAGGAGAAGGTTGTTCTTCATTCTCTAATTTCCCCATGTCAACATTCAATCTCCGCCTAATGTTTCCCCCCCCCCCCCCCCCAATGGCTGTTTTCTGCCCTTCCATGCTGTGGGGGGATGCGGTCTTGGCTGTGGCAGGAGCATTCTCGCGGTGGGACTGGCAATATATAACTGAGCTGGGGTCACTAGGTCCTCTGAGATCGACATTCAAAGCAAATTGACTGTGGTTCCTCGGTGGAGAAGTCACAATGGTGTTTCGCGAGCTTCTTCTGCTGCCACTCGTGGCGGCTGGTTGTGTCGCTGTTGACATTTCGGTTGCATCCTCTGGAGGGAACTTCACCAGCCCTCTGCAGTATGGCATCATGGAGGAGGTAATTAAATAGCCGGAGAATATACCGTGTCCTCGCTGACCCCGTCAAGGAAATCAACCACTGCGGTGAGGGCGGTCTCTACGCAGAACTCATCCGGAACCGCGCTTTCCAGGGTGGATCTGTACACCCATCGTCCCTAGAGGCCTGGGTCCCAGTCAATGGATCTTCCCTTTCATTGCAGAACCTGAGCCAGCCCCTATCCTCCGCTTTACCCACCTCCGTCCATGTTACCGGACGCACCGGCAAGACCGGTCTCACCAACCTGGGCTGGTGGGGAATCAATGTCGAAAAGCAAAAGTACACCGGTTCTTTCTACGTGAAGGGAGCCTACAAGGGCCACTTTACTGCCTCGCTCGAGTCTTCGACCACTGGTGAAGTGTTTGCAAGCACTAAGATTCGGTCGAAAGCCACCCGCGGCGGATGGACTCAACATGAGTTTACTCTCATTCCGCACAAGAATGCTCCGAACACTAACAACACCTTTACCCTGACCTTTGATGCTTCTGTGAGTAGCAAATGGTCATCTCATGAACTCGGCTGATGGAGACAGAAAACCGCCGACGGATCCCTCGACTTCAACCTGATCAGTCTGTTTCCTCCGACCTGGAACAACCGGCCCAATGGCCTTCGACGAGATTTGATGCAGGCGATGAAGGACTTTAACCTGTAAGTATCCTACGTAGTTATTGCTATAGATATCTCCAGCTGATTGTGAAGAAATTCCTCCGTTTCCCTGGCGGGAACAATCTGGAAGGCGACTTCATCGACGGCCGCTGGAAATGGAACGAAACCATCGGACCCCAAGGACCGTCCCGGTCGTGCCACGACCTGGGACTATCAAGAAACCGGTGGAATGGGTCTAGTCGAGTACATGGAATGGTGTGACGATCTCGAGCTCGAGCCCAGTACGAACCTGACCCTCACAATCTCCTGCCAAATCAATCCCCCAAACCATCCTAACTAACCGCACAGTCCTCGGCATCTGGGCCGGCCTCGCCCTAAACGGCGACCTTGTCCCGAAGACGAGCTTGACGTCTACGTCCAAGACGCACTCAACGAGCTCGAATTCCTCACCGGCTCAGTCGACACCGAATACGGAGCCTGGCGCGCATCCATCGGCCACCCGGAGCCCTGGAAAATCCGGTTCGTCGAAATCGGCAACGAGGATAACCTGAATAACGGGTTGGAGTCATACACCTCGTACCGATTCAAGATGTTCTATGATGCCATCAAGGAGAAGTAACCGGATATGGTTGTTCTCGCATCGACGATCGACATGACCTTCCCTGGGGATGCGGGGGGTGATTACCATCTGTATGACATTCCGGATTTCTTTGTGGAAAGGTTCAACTTTTTCGATCAGATGAGTCCGGATCATCCTATTCTTCTGGGTAAGCTGTTCCAATGTTGTGGTCGGGTTATGGTGGTGTCAGTGCTAATGTCGAGAACAGGCGAGATCGCAGCAACAGAGTTCAACAACGGCGAGGGTATCAACTGGGATGACACCAATTTCTCCAAATACCCGTGGGGATTGCAACCGTGGCTGAAGGTATTTTCCTCATCGGCGCGGAGCGCAACGCCGATAAAATTATCGGTAGTACCTATGTTAGTAGCCTGCACAATCCTCCCATTCTCCAACAAGTGGATGGGCATTCACTAACAAATCAACAGGCACCATTCTTCATGAATGTCGACGAATACCAGTGGTCTCCGACATTCCTGTCTTTCAACGCTGACCCATCGCAAACCGCCCGGTCGACTAGCTGGCATCTCTATAATGTATGTCTCCCTTCACTTGCCGTCCCTGTTGACTTCCCAATCAATGCAAAAGTATCTATACTAATGCTGGGTACTGGACAGCTCTTCTCCCACACCCACATAACCAACACCCTCCCCACCAAATCCGACGACCCCATGGGACCGCTCTACTACGTCGCCGGCCTGAACAACGAAACCAATACACACATCTTCAAAGCGGCAGTGTACAACAGTACCAGCGAGGTTCCAGTTACGGTCACCTTTGACGGGGTATCGAAAGGAACGGCGGCCGAATTGACCGTGTTGACTGCGCCGGATGCATTCGCTATGAATGAGGTCGGGGGTGATAATATCGTGAAACAGACGGTGGAGAAGTTGGAGGCTGGGGCTGAGGGGGCGTTTACCTTTTCCTTGCCGGAGTTGAGTGTTGCTGTGTTGCAGACTGAGGCTCGGTCTGGGCATGGGCATGGGGTAGGCAGTAGATGATTTGATCCTCGTTGGAGTATATATAGCTTCATCTATGGATACATAGTGAGTCTTGTCTCGGCAGACAAACTATACAGAGGTTATAGATCTGAAATGTTAAAACCAGTTTACATAGATTCCGCTAACCTCATTCCATCATGTACGTAACCTAATCAACCAACCTAAATCTCCAATCTCGGTCCATGATACCATTTCCTAGCATATACAAACCAATTAACCACCCCCAAAATCAGCATCACAGCCAACACCACCGAAGCATAATCTATAAACCAATAAAGTCAGCAAACACCCCAAACAACCCAAAAACCCAACAGTCGTAAGATCAAGAAAGAGGAGAAGAGGAGGGAGAGAGAGACATACTCATATCCCCCCGGAAACAGGCAACACTGTCGGAAAACAAAAGAACACCGTAATAACCACCGCCCAGACAATCGTCATCACATTCACAAATTACCCAATCACATTGGGTAACTTGAATGTCCGCGTGGGAGGGAGAAAGGTACTCGATCGACGGCGGTAGATGAGCAGTGCAGCGGGCACAGCGAAGGAGATTTGCGCGACGATGACGGTTGTGCTGATGAAGGCGTTGAATGCTGTCACATACATATTAGCATGTCTCCGTATGTAGATTGACGGCTTCACATAGTAAACGATGTTCTAGGGGAGAGGGGATGGGAGATACGCACCCGTCGAAGAACAAACATATACAATCCCCACCAGCAACACCAACACCCCATCCAGAAGGATAGCGTACACCGGTACCCCGAGCGAAGGACTCACTGAGGCCAACTTCCGGAGAAGAACAGCGCCTCGTCACGAGCAAACGACCAGGTCAATCGGGAGGCGGTCTGATGCACTGCATTGAGGGCGACACAGGAGACAGCGAACAAGGCGGCTATGAAGACCGTTGCGGCGGCAGGGGAGCGGGTGGCTTTCTCCCAGATGAAGTAGATGGGGTAGCTGTTCACAGATAATCCTCATTACTCTACATTCCTCATCATTTGAACCGACGTATTCTCATCTGGATGGTAAAGACGACTTACCCAGTCGGCGTATTAAGCGATGCTTCTACATTGGCGTAGCTGTAGATGATCCCGATAGCGAATGGAAACGCAGTAAAGAATCCCACAAACACAGTGACGATGACTGCCTTCGGGACGATCCTCTCCGGCTCCAGACACTCTTCCGCGAGGTGAAGCGTAGCATCGAGACCGGACATCATGAACTGGGGCGTGGACAGGCCCGTCAAGAAGGAGATGCCGTCGGGCCAGCCGCCGATCCGTTGACGAATGTAGACCAGATGCGAGAGGAGTCAAACTCCGTAGAAGAACGGGCGGGACAGGTAATTGTAATAGCGAGGAAGGTCGCTAGCGAGAGGATGACTGTGTAGGAGTATAAGTCAGGGCTGTTCACTATACGCGTGGGACAGGAAGTAAGAGCACTCACATCCCAGGTTATACACCCACAACGTCCTATTCGTCAGGAATACATTATACACCACAATCACCGCATTAAACAACTCATACACCAGAAAGAAATGCCACGTCTGAGGCTCATACCCCGGCTGCCACCGAATGACAATCGCCATGAGGGCCTGAGTCGCCGCCAAACAAATCGACGCACCGAGGGTAATCCACGCAAAGATCGCAGCAATCCCACTAAAATACGACAGACTGCGACTCCACCGACTCGTGGCCAAAATCGAGGTGAAGTGGTACTGTCCGCCAGCGGTGGGATAGACACTCGCCAGCTCAGCCAGGTCAATCCCGTACAGAGCATGGCAAAAGTAACCAGGATGATCCCGTATAGCAGGGACACTGCACCTCCAGACTGAATGGCAATGGCAAAGCTAGCTGCTATCGCCACCCAGCTGTTTGTGATGTTGTATCCCACGGCGATGATGCTGAGGATGCTGAATTTGCGTTTCATGGGCATATCCGGGATGCCGGTGACGGCAACCTGGCCGTTGGCTAGTTCGATTTCTAGCCCATGCTTGTTGTCTATGGGCTTTGCCTTGTCTGATTCCATGGTGTGCTTCTGCTCTCGACCTCAATTGTGTGGGAACCAGGAAGGCAAGGTAGGAGAAGGGTCGGGGATAGGGATGGATAGACGGATCTACGCAGGGGGGGCTTATAACGAGCCATGGAAGAGACAGGGCATCCATCTCCAACAGGGCGACTCCACGAGACCATCGATCGGTGACTAAAGGCGCAACTTGGGCTGGCAAATGCTACATAATGCGATAAGCAGTCGGAATGCTTATCGAGTTCCGAGATCGTCTATCAGGCAGGCTGGGGTACCCATCGTGTCTGACAGACAGACCAACAGGACGCGCCGGATCAGCAATTACATCGCCTCCATGTTGAAGCTCTATAGTGGTGCGGAACCACGGCGGAATATCGACCGTGGTGGTGGGAGCGAGAAGATGTGAGTGGAGGATATGCTGCGTTAAGCTTTGGCTGCGGGCTTCCCCGCATTTGCAACCCCAGAATCAGGGGGTCTGCACGGGTTATAAATCCTGGCTTTCTGCAGCGAAGGAACCGACGGCGGATCTCAGGCTGTCTGTTCCGAGTCGCCGTCATGCTTTGCGGAGGTGGCGTTGATCATAGCCGTCGGTTAAGGATTCGCTCTCCGCAACGCGGAATGACAGGCGGATTATCATCATCGGACTATGCATTCAACTTGCTCCTGTCCAGCTATCACCATCTATATAATAAGATCAATCTAAGTATGACCAGACATATTCCACAGATAAGTTCTATCCATCTGTCCCCGCAAAGCTTGTCTAAAGCTCTTCCCTCTCCCTTCTTCCACCTACCTTGATATACTGTCCCGTCTCAGCTTACGAGTGCGGGACGAGACCCTACGGGCGCGGCATGAATCCGCAGGGGTGCATTACGCATTATTGGAGCGATGCAGCCCCTTGCCCTTGGTGAAAAGTGCCGCAATCACGGCCACGAACCCGAAGCACCCGGATGCCAGGAACGACAGTCGAATACCGCGGTAGTAGACCAGTCTAGCCGCCATCTGAATATCTGGGGGCAGATTATGAATGGCCGACACAGAGTGCCGGATATCGTCAATAATCTAGGAAAGAGACAACTTGATCAGCCATGGCTCCAACAGGTAAGCACACGAAACGAGAGGAATGTTACTTTCCATTTGTCTGGTATTCCACTCAAGGCCTCTGCGAGGCCTGAGCGCAAAGTATTCTGAACAATGGTCGATGTGATGGCAACGCCCCAGACGGTGCCCAGGAGCGCACCAAATAGACCGTCGACGCGGAGACCGCGTGATCTTATGGGAGTCAGCAAGGTTCTAAGGACGATGTATAGAGCAAGAGTAAGACATACCACCATGGTCGAATGCGGCCAGGAACGTAAACAGAATCCCGGGATATACGATACCCTGACCAAGACTGGCTGGAATGACGTAAACAAAGTATTTCCACGGCGCATCATCGAATTGGATGAACATCACCATCAGGTTACCAATGCACATGAGCACGGCACCCGTTCGGACCAAGTACGCCAACTTGCCCCAGCGAGACATGACAATGCCGGAAATGAGTCCACCAATCGGTGTGGCCAGCGATGGGACGGCTAAGCGCGCGCCAGCCTTCGTGGCGGATTCCAGAAGGATCACCTGGAAAAGAAGAGGCAGAGTAAACAGGAACTGTATTCGTCAGTATACGCTTGATGTACTGCAAACTAAGGCAACATACCGCATAGGCTGCCATGCCGACACAGACGTTGGCGATTTGAGTAGCGATTGGCAAGACCCCTGCAGCATTCTAGGGGAATGAGTGGAATGGCAGTAGTCTTGGCTTCGATCAACATGAAGATGCCCAGAAGCACAACACTGCCAACCAGAGACAAAATGACCCAGATGTTGGACCAGGGAAGCTCGTTTCCACCCAAGCTCAATCCAATCAGCTGACTGGAGAGTCCGGGATGAGGAACAGGGCGCCGGAAAAATCGACCACCTTCCACACTGCACGGAACCCGCGTCCCTGCTCGATCACATCGACCTTCTTGGGCAGGTGAATAACCAGGTGGCCCGTGATCAAGGCGAGAAAACCGACGGGGACCTGCATCAGGAAGCACCATCTCCATCCGATGGTGTCGACAATCGAACCGCCAAAGGCCGCTCCGCAAATGGACCCAAACCCATGCATGCCGTTCTGTAGAGCCTGGTACATTCCACGGCGGCGGAAGGGAATCAAGTCGGAGTTGACAATAGTGGCTAGAGAAGTCAGTGTTTGTCGCCGTGAACGTTGGGATCAGGGAGTAGCCTACCCATCGTCATTAGACCACCGCCACCGATACCAGTCAGAGCTCGCATGAGGTTCAACAGGATGATGTTCTTGGCAACACCGCACCCCAGGCAGCCGATCATGAAGGTGATTGTGGCGGTGAAGAAGGAAGTGCGACGACCGAAGATATCCGAGAAGCGACCATACAGCGGCTGGAAGGCGGTGCTGGTGATGAGGTACGATGTAGTCAACCACGATGCGGTGTTGGCCGCATTGAATTCCGAGCTGATCACGGCGTAGGTTGAGGCAGTGATCGTGCCGTCAAATCCGGAGAGAAAGACGTTTGACATGATGGCTGTGGTCGATTAACAAAGCTTCTACATACTGGATAGGGAATAATTCGAAGACTGACCAATTTGGATCCACAGGAATCCTCGAGGTGGCTTCCAGGTGTCGGCCGCGTCAGGATTCAAGAGCGGCTGCTCTTCGTGCGGCACACCAGGTTCGACATCGTCGCCGGACTCCCGGATGGAAGTATACTGGTGCGCGGGGAGCGCATGGCGGATCCGATTGGGTATGTCGGAGAAAGGTGCACAAACTGGGGGTATGTCTATGAGACTGCAATCCAGCACCAGCGTTCGTTGATCAAGGTACAGTTGAGACCTGCGGGGAAGGCGAGTTTTAAGGCGCGAGAAGATGCAGCGCGATAAGAACCACGAAAACTGTGCGGATGTTCCTGATCCACTCACACGTCGCTTGTCAGTGCAGAAGCATCGTGGTTGGTTGCGTCGGACCAGCGGGGACCCAATCGGGCAGGTGACAGGGCCGATCAGCTTTTTCTGTCCAATCACCGGGCAGGGCGACGACATCCCTCCCCGCAATGGCACAATCCCACCGCATCCATTGGCCACCGCTATCTGATCTTCTGGAAGAATTTGACTTTCCTTCTTTCACAGACCTGCCATATCAACCTGCTATACAAACAATGATAATGGATCTCACCGGTCATGTAGCTGCTCGTACCTATATCAGGAACAGATTTAACTATACATAATACTAGTGGACAACTCATGTCTCCCTCTACCACTGGCCTTTTAAACTTATGTGGGACCCAAGGTGTTCGTGTCTGATACGGAGCACTCCAGCATTCACCCCATAGTGAGGACTTCTCTGGCCGAAGTCTCACTTAGGGCTAATACACTGGGGCCGTACTCCGGAGTAAACAGTCAGTCGGCCGAAGTTAGACCCAGTCAAGGTACTGTGGAGACGACATGGGGCATGACACCGCCCCAACAGGATCAACCAGGATAGACTCAACATCCAGGGGCCCTCTCCCAAAACAGGATCAGACTGACTCGAACAGACGGCCCAGTCAAGATCCATCTGACCGGATCTGGTTCGTGCCATCGCGATCATCAGGCCCCTGAGAGACCCAAAGGCCGGCAAAACAACGGGGCGCTAAAGTGAAACGGCCAACGCTCCCTCTTTGTACAGTCCCAGGCCGATCTTCCCCTTTGCTAGCCCGAAGCAGCAAAATGCTCCATCCTGGCCTGATCGGTTGCGCATGCTCGATCCACGACAGACTGGTTGCCAAGCTATCTCTCCATCAATCTGACACATCCAAGAGTTTTCAGGGCCCTTTTCGTTGGGGCTTACCGCTAAGGGCTGTTAAGCTATCTGCCGAGAATGATATATAGCTTCGCCATGTTCGCCAGGCCGGGTTGATATGATTCCCATCCACTGTCATTCTTTAATTCCTACTTTAAATTCACTTATCTTCTTTGCTGTTTGTGTGCAATGCGTTCCTTCGTTTTGTCATCTGCCCTGGTGGCAGGTGTGGCCCAGGCTTACACGGTGACCAACGTCGGTCTCTTCATGTACAAGAACATCGACCCGATCCTGTTCCCCGGCCAGTATAACAGCCATATGCACAGCTTCTTTGGCTCAGATGCCGTCAACGTCAATACCTCGACCTCCGAGGAGCTGCGTCAGGGATGCTCCACCGCCGAAAACCCGAACGATTTCTCGACCTACTGTCAGTTTTTCCCATCGTCAATTGGGTCGCCTCGAGTGAAAGCTGACTATATTCAGGGGTCCCAACTCTCTACCATGTCGACGGGAAGAACTACACCCCCATCGCCCCCTTCCGGTTCAGCGCCTACTACGAGAACCTAAACTCCGCGGAGATCCCCTACCCCGAGAACTACACGGTCGTCGCTGGCAATGTCTCTGCGACCTCCCAGGAGGGTATCGCCGAGGGCACCAACGTCGAGTGGTTCTGTGAGCATGGTCCTTCTGAAGAGAAAGAGGAGGCTGCATTCCCAACTCAGACTTGCTCGACTCACCTCCAGACCTCCTGTGGTTCCCCGACTGCACCAACCCGGAGACCTTCGAGTCTGCCTACTCGAAGAACCCGGATTGGTACGAGGGCTATGGCGAGAACCGCTGCCCTCACGGCATGTACCGCATTCCTCAGCTGCGCTTCTCCATCCGCTATGACCTTCGCGGCATCCTTCCTGACGGCTGGTCCGGTCAGCCCCCTCTTGAGCTTGCCTGTGGCTCCTCTTTCTGCAGCCACGGCGACTTCATCAACGGATGGCTTCCTGAGGCTGCCGAATACATGCTCAAAGATCCCTCCAAGAGAGAATACTTCCAGATTGAGGGGCCTCTGGGTGCCGGTGACGGAGGTTCGGCGTGTGAAGGAGATGCCACCGATAGCGACCCACTGCATGGCACCCGTGACTACTACGAGAGTCTCCGGATGATGGAGTTGAACTCTACCGTTCCTCAAAACCGTACCTCTACTATGTACAAGAGACACTCCTCCAAGCACCGTCGCTTCTAGGCGATATGACGTTGTTGGAGATAAGGGCTTGTAATTGTACGTAACCTCAAATGTTTAGCCTGAGCCCCATTTAGCTATCTTGAACCAAAAGCCTGGCGCCATAAATTGAGTTTCTGCCCATAATCACACTCGAGTATCATGATTATTTCACATGGCGAAGACGCCGTAAGCGTGATCCCTATATCATAAGTCGCCGTCTCCTCGGCCCCATCCCCAGATTACATTATCTCGGTATCCGGGTCTCAACATTGTTCAACCTCTTCCACATGCGCCAATGACTGAAATCAGATATATAACATAAGATGCTCTTAACTCTACGGACGACCAAATTCCATGGCCATCGGTTTCCACGCCAGTCTCCTAACCATGGATCTGACTACACCACAACACAACTACCAGACTACACTCACCGCAGTGTCAGTCCTCGGAATGTATCTACTCCTCGTCCGATATTTTCGATTCCAACGCCGCGATGAGATTAAGGCAAGATTCAAGCGAGCCGGACGTCCATTGTCAAGTATGACAGTCAAAGAAGCCACCAAATCATCCGAGAAATGCGAGAGCTCGAATTCCCTACACATTCCACAATGCAATGAAACTCCCTGCTGAAGGTAAACATCCGGGGTCTCACCACTCCTACAAATCCAAGCTAACACCAGCTCAGACAGGATCGACCCCACAATGACAAAGCTCTTTGCCGCGACAGGCCAACTCAACGAAAAGAACGCCTCCAAGCGCGCAGCCGACACCGAAGTCATCTTAAACGAAGTCCACGACCGTGAGCCCGGCTCCGACAACCACCTCCTGGGTATCGCGCGATGAACTACCTCCACGCGCGATACCGACAAGCCGGAAAGATCCTCGACGAAGACATGCTGCACACGCTCGGTTCGGCAGTCGTCGATATCCTGCAGGGTGTGGAGCGAAACGAGTGGCGGGCGTTCACGGACGTCGAGAAATGCGCCATCGGAGTCTTCCATAGGGCACTTGGCGATGCGATGGAGATTCCGTTCACGTTGCTTCCGTCGTGTAAGACCGGTTGGAGGGACGGTGTGCATTTTGCGAATGAATTGTACGAGTGGACGCTCTCGTATGAGAAGGTGGTTGCGAAACCGACGGAATCTACACGGATAATTGGTCGACGGTTGGTTGATCTGGCAAAGTTCAATCTTCCCAAGCCGCTGCGGCCGGTTGTCGAGCAGGTTATTAGTACGAAACTTGAGGATTACATGCGGGAGAGTATGGGGTAAGTAAATCCTTCTTCCCAATATATGATGTCTAACAACTGGGCAGCATCGCAAGACCAGGGATCGTCGTTTCAACTCTGGTTCGTGGCATCGTTGCACTGCGTCGATTCTTACTGCGATATTTCTTTTTCCTCGCTCGAGCTCCAGGGCCGTGAGGTTGCTTAGTGACTCGAAAGACCCGGTTACTGGTCTCTGGACAGTGAAATTTTGGATTGCCCATCCGTGGTATATGGAACCGAGTTTCAAGAATCGCTGGGGTCTGAAGGCCACGTTTTTCCAGACTCTTTGGTAGTGGAGCAGTGCCGACTGAAAACGGTCCGTATAGAGAATTAGGATACGACCTGTGGACTATGGACCGGCTGCGCAGGAGAAGAGAGGGCGTGAGGAAATGGAGGCCATACTTGAAGGGCTGAAGCAGCAGAATTATGCATATGGGTGTCCTTTCCACGCGTGATATTGAATTAACTTGCTGTGCCGTGGATGAACTTTGCGAAATTGCGTTACCCTTTTACTTCGGAATCACAGTGGTCATGAGCAATAAAACTTTCAAAAGGGAATCATCCTTTGTAACATTGCTGTAGCCGATTGATGATAATATCAGACGGACATTTGAGATCCACAATCACGTACACGCAAACGGCTCAACTTTATCGATGTTTGAGACCCACCCAGTACTTCCTTGGAGCTCCCAACAAACATTGACCAGTACCCTGTAGACTTATCTATATAAGGATGCTTCTATTCACTACCTTGGATAGACATTCCACACACACCTGGGAAAGCAACCCTTCATCACCTACAATGGGGTTCTTCGGAGACAGCTGGGTGCCCGTCATCCTATGCTTACTTCTTGTTGCATACAAGAACCTCCCCTTCGTCTGGCACGTGAGTTCCTCAGTCCCATCTATCGTATACTCCAGGCACTGACAACGAGCAGATCCGTTTCTTCCGTACTCTCGCAGCCCGGCTACTAATAACTCCCATAGGCAAGGAGGAGCTCAGCCCCGAATGCCTCTTCCTCCCAGCCATCCATAGAACACGCTCCCCTCTGACAGAATGTGACTACAATATCCACAAGTCCAACTCGACCTACTTCACCGATCTTGACATGTCCCGTGGGAATCTGAGCCTCCTGCTCTTCCGGCAGGGTATATCGTACCGTCCCGGGCCCGACACGGCAGTGATGGTCTTGAGTGGTGTCCAATGTGTGTTTCGCCGAGAGATCAGGCCTTACCAGCCGTATGAGGTGTGGTCGCGTGTACTCAGCTGGGACGATAAATGGATTTACCTTGTGTCTCATTTTGTTGAGCGGGGGAGGTTTGAACCCCGAGCACGACTCCTACAGGGGAATACGTCAATCAAACAATCAGGAAAGTCGGAAAGAGACTTGGGTCAGGTTCAACGGAAGGTGTTTGCGTCGGCTGTGTCGCGCTATGTGTTCAAACAGGGACGGAGGACGTATCCTCCGGAGAAGATGCTGCTTCGATGTGGTTTGCTGCCAGCGTTGGGGGTTGATAGTGAAAAGGACCAAGAGGAGATTTGGAGATCCATTGAGGCAAGAAGACACGGGATCTGGAGGCTGCGCAGTTGAAGCTGGGCTGGGATGCGGTGCACGATACGTTTGATGGCGATGTTATCAACGTGCTGGGACGGTATACGGATCTTTTGTGGCGGTGAACAGTGTGCCTTCTAAAACATATATTACTGAGTAGAATCTCAAGAATCACGACTCTGTTCTTGCAAAATATGAGGTACCAGAAGAACGCCTGGAGAAGACGTTGAGGCGAAGTGGAGAAGCAGATGAATGATCGGTGGACCCACTTGGCCCCAACGGACTTCCAACCGAGGCGATTACAATATCGCCCCAGACCAGCTCGGAGACACCTCCTTCTCTTCCTTGCCTTGTATCCCCATTGCTCTCGGGTTCTGTCATTCCATACGGCTAAATCTCGCTCTGTGGGCTCTTGACGCCCTCTCGGGTGGATTACTAGTCCAGCCACTCGGTTTACCGCTCTCTCAGATCTCCACGCGATTTGATTGCCGATCAAGAGACATGGTCGACACATCGATCCACAACTCTGACGATGCTTTACACCAGCTATTGTCGGCTCGACAGTATCTTCCAACTGGTTCTGACGTCTCATCTCCCCATCTGCTGTCAAAGTGTCTGGAAGCACCGTTTCCGACCCAGAGACATCCCTCCAAGGAACAGGGTCAAGTCCAGCGATCACAGAAGACACACCAATGGTACCACAGAGACGACGCAAGCAGAAAAGTGCCGGTAGGCCAAGGATCGAAGCGAACGAAGACGCCGTTCTGTCGGAGGTACGCACCCAGGCTAAATACAGTAAACGTACGGGCACCTGATTAACTGCCAAGATATAGAATCGTCGGCAGCAAATCCGTCGAGCTCAAAAGACCTACCGACTCAAAAAGGAGGCTGCTTTCCAGGAAACTGAAGCACGCTTGGTAGAGCTGCAAACCAAGCTAGATCAGGTCACCGAGGGACTTGATGGCTTCTACAATGCTTCCCTCCAGTCCGATCTGCACGTCACACATCCCACGCTTCTTCGGCATCTTGACTCTGTTCGTAGCCTTTTGAAGTCCGACCATCAGCATACGTCTAGGTCTGTATCTGGCGAGACTCAAGCGTCAAACCACAGGGACATGAGGTCCTCCGAACCGGCATCAAACCTTGAGTGTGGGAAGAATGACCATCCTCCGCTGAACAATATCACACCAGAATCACAGACCCTCATCACGCGAGCAGATCAATCACCGGTCACGGAGAATACTATATCTCCCACTCTGACCCAGGCAATGGGCCAATCCCTAGGAAACATATACTACACCTACGCCTTTCAAGAAAGTGCATTTTCACGAAAGCTTCAACGATACTGCCTAGAACACGGGTTCCGCCTATTCTCAGACCCACGGTCTCACCCACTCGAGGTTTACCGAGTATTCAGACTCGTTCCTTGCATGAAAGATAAGGAACGGATGTATCCTTATTTCAAAAGTCTTGTCGGTGCAAATATCAATGGTAAACTGGAGATCTCTTCCCTTCCTTTCTACTGCGTTGGTGAGCGGGAACACATTATCCAGCACAAGATACCTCGGGAAATCCCATGTATCCTGAAAACATGCGACTTCCAAAACGCATACTGGGAATATTTCCGTTGGAGAAGGCTGAAGATGCTGCTGTAGATTCGAATGTTCAACAGCGTCTTGAAATCTGCGGGTTTGGTGGTCAGTGGTTTGACTGCAGAGATGTGGAAGGGTATCTTCGGGAGCTAGGGGTTCATCTCGATGACTCGACGTTATTTCCGATTGTACATCGTTCACCAATTACGAAGACGACTCTCCATGATACTGGGGTGTCGAATAACAAAGGGACCAAAGGACAATTGCCAAAATCACTCCAGTTGATTGGCACAGAAGGAGATACCAAGGAAATGAAACCCGCCCAGCCAGTTTCCTACGTCTTAGATATCGAATCTTTCTTCAAGAGTAAGTCGATCAAACTGGTCAATTTACGCCCAGATACTGACTCCCCAGGATTACTTCGATGTCTTGTGTTTTTGGGGCGCGTTCCCGGCTTTAGACAGTCTGACGTTGTACTCGCATTCAAGTCAGCCTTGACAATGCATGCCCCTTCCTGATTTCGACTAGTACTGCATAATAAGGTCAGCTTATTTCCTCCTGAGCTCGGACCGGAGCCTTTCTATAGTCTGTGCTCTTCGGCCGAACAATATTTAGCGCATCGCCTCAATCGACCACCGACCAAGAAAAAGACACAATAATAAGGCCGACAAGCCTTCTTGCGCTCTGGGAGATAATGCATTTGCCTTGCGAATCGTTCTTTCACCACCTGAGAACCCGACGCCACTGCGTGCTTACCACCACCATGCTGACCATACTAGCTTGATCCTTAACTCTCGAAAGGCGAATAGCCTCGGAAGAATGTGGTGGTACAAGCCACCGAACCCATTTGGTTCAACATAAGCGCAAGTTTCCGGACCATGTGTCGCAATACGAAGGCTGAAATCCGTGGCTGTGGCTGGATTGGGAAGTCATCCAAGGAGGATAATTTAGGCGAGGAGGCGTGTCACCCGGAAGATGCCAGACATTTACAGCGAGCTATATATAAGCCAGTGACTCGAGCCATCAGGAAACACGGCTGCAACATCATAAACCGTCCAGCGCTAAGTCACTCCTCAAGGGGTGTTGTGTTGGTAGCCACAATGGTGTATCATAATCTACCCTCGGCCCGAACCAAATCCGACTGATCCAGATCGAACCACTAAAAGCAGGCGAAGACGATGACACGCCCATACACTGCCGACTTGAGCGCATCGATCTTCCAACGAAGATCCCACTTCGTGCCGACGGCCTGCCAGCAAACTACATCGACTGCGAACGCTGGGTAACAAGCCCACTGCGAGAAAAGTCCCGTGAAGATCTACTCGAGTCATTCACTACAGCTATATCATGCAAAGAAACTACAACTCACCGAGTCAAGCGCCATGTCGTTAACAGCGTCCGGCGGGCCCTCCACCAGCCGACAATAGAGAAAACCGACATCTTCATCCCGATATTGGGGCTGATGGAACTAATCACCCAAGACGACATTACATACAGCATTGAAAATCAAGAGCTCCACCATAAGGTCACGATGCTATGGCCGTTGGATAAGCACGACAATCGCATCCTGCGGAAGATGGATACACAGCGCAGGTGCCCGTGGGAGAGTTGCCCCCGTTTTATTCGCCTCTCTCTGCACAGGCAAATTCAGCCGAACCTATCATCGACCCGAACAATTACATGGCCATGTCGTACGCATGGGGAGATCCTAACGGTCCGAAATATACCATCTATATGAACGGGGAGCCTATCGAAATCCGGGAGAACCTAGCAGCCGGGCTCCGCCAGTTCCGCAAGATGGAATACTTCCAAAAGGGAGGGAAGATATGGATCGACTCCCTCTGTATCAACCAGGATGATCAAATAGAAAAGGCAGAGCAGGTCCAGAATATGGGAAGGGTATACAAGCGCGCGGGCAATATCATTGTCTGGCTGGGAGACGCGGATGAGTCCAGTGACCTCGCCATATACGTTCTCGAGAATCTGAGCAAGATGCTACGAGCCGAGTACGTTGAGGTCTTTGACAATTCCGATCCGATCCTGGCGACTTCGTGGCGAGAAATCGCGGTCGTACGAGCGGGCGCTGCGCTGCGACGATTCGCACAACAAATTGCAAAGAATACACTGTTCGCCTCTGAGCTTTTCGAAGGGAGTATGATTCATGCTTTTTTTACTCGACCTTATTGGCGACGGTTATGGATCATCCAAGAACTCACCAACGGTCGAGCGGGAATGCCAATTGTCTGCGGATCGCGCGTAACCCAATGGAGATACATCCGTGACGCTGCGATCGCCTATACAGAGATGCTGAACTCTTGGCATACGAAAACTACTCGAGGTACACTCAATGACCAGATGGCATTTCATATCGGAACGATTGCAAAACTTGAGATCAGGGCACATCGCAAGAAGCTGCCGAAAATTCCAGAAAGCATTTCCCTGCCGTTCAGAACCACCCCGAGTGCAGCAGAGTCGTTCCATCTGGGGTCGGGCTTGCGCGAGGCCCTGATATTAGCCTCCAATGCAGATGTATTCGAGCCCAGAGATCGAGTCTATGGGATGTTGCACATACCATCCCTCCCAGCTCTTGCATCACTGTCAACTACTCAACTCCCCTAGGCCAGGTGTACAAGGAATTTGCCGAAGCATGCGTGCGGAAAGGCTCCCCTCGAGATATCTTATTTCTCCTAGATGGCAGAGGCATGTTTCTCCAAGGATCAAATGGTGTTTTGGAAGAACGGTGGGCGTTCCCTCTTGGGTACCAGACTTTGGCGCCATGCGTTCCTGTCGACCTGGTTTCATAGAGGGAGATTGGTATGCAAGCAACAATGCAGCCTCCTTTCAAAACACAATGGACGTGACATACGGACTGCTTACGCCTGACCTCAAAGATGATCAGCTTCACCTGCATGGCTTCGTGGCCGATATCATAGTCGGCGTGGGAGCAGTAAGTCCTTTGGACCTGGCACAGGACCCTCGACCGTGGCCGGAGTCATTTCAAACAGGGGTCGTACAGCCTGGACCCGTCGCCTCCAAGGATAAGGAGATGGAGGATGCTTTGAACATAATGTTCAATGGATACGATACAGCTTCCTTGAATGAGCCTGGAAGATCATTTCTCGCTGAAAAAGAGCCAAGTGTCTGCTGGGTGCTGGTGGCCGGGTCCTCCGTAGGCGGCACAAGAGGAAATCTGAGCCAGGGAGAAGTACTGAGATCGTTTCCTGGTACGTATCCCTCTAATGGGCCCACTCGCACCAAGGTGGTGCTAGCGATTTTGCTTCAAAGTGTGCACATGAACTGACTATTATCAGCGCGCGAGCCATCCGTCAACAGTCCCGACTATCGCAACTGGCACTTCATCAATAGCAGTGCTGAATTCCTGATCCAAGGAAAACCTCTCAAGTCATATGTCTTTTTTCTGAATCCCAAAGCGAGCGCGACATTGATAGGGACAGACACATTGACAGAGATAGTGACAGCGGCAGCGACAGCGACAGTGACAGTGACAGTGATGACCTTTCGAAACGCATGGATCATGAGAGGGTAACCGCGCGACGAGCGATGACATTCCGCACTCAGAATCGCCGCCTTATCGTGACATCCTCTGGTCTGCTCGGACTTGCTCCAGCCGCCACCCAACCAGCGGACTACATCACTATTATCATGAATCATGGAGTTCCAGTAGTTGCACGCCCGCTTGGTGTCAGACTTCAGGGCCTCAGGGGCGACCTGTAGTTGTGTGGCGGCTCATTGGTGAGTGTTTTGTTGACGGTATGATGGAGGGAGAAATGGTACGCGAGCACTTGGCGAGTGGTTCCAGGCTGCCAGACTATCTTGTATTTATCTAACAGCATGTGGCTGGTTCGCGTCACCTATCGGAGATCGAGTTCAGTTATATATATCGTTCCAGTCCAGTGTTTCAAAATCAATTTCTCCCATGAAAGTTCGACAAAGCTCATCGAAAACAGAATCTTGTGGAAAAATGCTGTCCTCTGTGGATGGTCCTGCTTCTTTATTCAGCTGGTCGTTTGCCTCATTGCCATGCTTGGATAAATGAAGTTGCTGTGCGCGATGATCAACCGGTAGGGACACATCATGCTGGCGCAGAACATCCATCAACATTCGGAGAAACCTGTCGATAGCAGGGGAAGTTGGCCTCTCAGTTTCCAAGATTTTGCAAGCTTCCCGGAGCTCTACACACGTTTCATCATCATCTCCAGCCACTTTGTGGAAGCAAAGATCGACCGTTAATACAGTGCAAGCCATGAAGATAGTATGGATGGGTTCCAAAAAGTCGCATGCGAGACGATGTAAACGATATGTCTTCATCCTCAAGTAGGCGTTCTGCGCGGATAATATGCCTGGACGCCTCAAAGCATGCATGGCGGGAATAGCTGTAGTCGGAGCCCGACGCACGCTTCCGTAGGAATGGCAGGTGGAGTTTACAACGGCGAGTGCTGGCTAGGGAATTGATGACGTAGCGTTGTATAGTTATTCCCACTGAATCCTTGGCAGGGACATCGCCTCCTTTGGTAAGTCCAAGCAAAAGAACGGCGGGAGCTCTTTCAGAAAGTTCTTGAAACATATTGTCGATCTCGATTATGCGTGTGTAGCTGATATCCTCTATGTCGCCCGTACTGAACGGGATGGAATCTGTCACCTCGCGACAGAGCTCGGCAAGGCGGACACGTTCCAGGAAGTACGACTGGTACAAGGCTGGGAGCGAGGCAGTTCAGTTAATGCGTAATCGTCCCGTAGACTGTGATCATTCATATGCAGTGGCTTCTTAACCATCATGTGTCTAGGGTCGATACTGTAAGTGCCCTCCTGCGGACCACCGATACTAGCCAGCTGCCTATGACATGGTTAGAGGATGGAGTCCAAGGTGACATCAGGTGAACAAACCAGTCACTTGCTGCGAGATACCACCATATTCTTCGGCCGACTTCTGCGTCGACGACCGAGAGTCGATTGAGTATCTTCGAGACCGGCTTGTCTATCCGGTGGAATCCCATGTCACGCGCAAGTGCGATCGTTGTAGACATTAGAGACCGACAGTGCGTGGTCATTCCTTCCATGGTGAGAATAGGAAGTTATGGTTATAGCAGCCTGTATCAACTCCGCAGTCGGTGGCAAGGCCCGGCAACAGTGTTGAATGAGATCAAGCGTGGATTTTGTCCAGGACATGGCCTGTGTCTGCGCCTTCTCGATAGTAGAAAACAGCCCGGTCTGCATATCACGTGCAGTCCACATGTATGCAGTATTTGCGAGGATGCTTGTCAGAAGGGCAAGATGCCTTGGATCATGCGTCTTTCGAGAGATCAAACCATCGTAGATGTTGGCAACGGACTTTCCACGGACGGTACGTGAATGACATGAAACATGTAGGTTGTTGAGCTGAAGTACATCGAAAGCAAGCTCATAGCCTCCACCTTTGTTGGAATTATGACGCGTGTATGTGGTGGCTCACAGGCATTGCTTTTGGTATCAGGCTGTGGGACTGAAGCAGTTCGTTGTGTCAATTCCGGCAGAGGGCATATATCACAAATAATATGTCCGGATATCAGCGACGGCTGATCCAGAAACACCTTCATCAGTGACTGTAGATGATACTTACATATACGGACTTCACTTACGGTGGGATCCTCGGCCGCATATAGCATCTCCAGTTGATCGATCGCAGGGTCCTCTACTTCATGATCGTGGGCATTGCGCCTTGCAGGTGACGTAGGCGTAGGACCCGGGATCGACCCAGTGAGGTCTTGTGGGCCTCACTAGATGCCGAGCCGTTGAGTACTATATTCTCCAGCCGTTCCAATCGTGCCAGAATCGCGGAGTTTTGGGCAGCCAAAGCCCCGTGGCTGTTCTGTTCTGAACTCGTGCTTGAGTAGCTAGGCTGACAAAGTAGGCCTCGGGAGCTGCAACTCGCACAAGGGAAACTGCGGTTACATCGCAGTTTTCGTGTCCGGCAAAAGGTACATGCCACTGGCCGCTGGCGCGGTACTCGATTGCGGTCTCGACCCTTGGGACTCGCCATTGGTATGCGTGGTAGGAGAGTGAGTTGATCGTAAATGTTCCACTGACGGCGATGACGTGGGGGCCATAGATCTGCTGAGTCACCCGCACTTTCGCCAATCAGCTCACAGAACGCCCGCGGACTTTCCGCGGCCTTTGTCCGTCTCATCACAGTGACACGGTCACCATGTACTCGCCGTCTACCTTTCACAGGCATGGATATAGGTGGGGATAGTGTAATGGGCGAACATATAAGTAGGTGTCCTGTCCCCATTGATCAATGCCCTTCCTCTCAATCACCTCACCGATCTAAGCTTCCGACATTGCCTACACAGAACATATTGTGTCAACCTCGTCAACATGGCAGCTAATATGACCGATCTCATCTCACAGCTTAACTCCATCAACGTGGCTGAAAGTGACCCTCACCGTGAGGAACTAAAGAATGCTTTGTTGAGTCTGCACAGAAGACTTGAGTCCCCTCAGGATGTCATGCTGAAGTTGATCGGTCAAGTAACGATGTCCAAGTTATCCTGTCCTCCAGAGAGCTTGTACTGACATGTCCCAGCGCCTTGAGATCTCCCTAATTCGCGTTGGGGTAGAACTAAGGCTGTTCAACCATCTTGCGGATCATGATACAGACGATCATAGCGCGGGATCCTGGCCAAGATGTCAGGAGCATCTCCCGCGCTTCTTGGTTGGAATGCCCTACATTCAATCACTCGGCAAGGTGCTAGCTAACGTTTGACACAGCTCGCATGTTTCGTTTGCTGTCGGCCTCTCACATTGTTGACGAAGTTGGCCCAGTCGGTATCGTGCGAACAACATGACCCGTATTCTGGCGGATGAGATGGTCCAAAACCTAGTGATCCATTCGTATGTCTCAAGGAGTGGTGGCTAGTCTTGCAGAGCTAACTTCAGAGTTTTATAGATACGACCTTCATGGACCATCGGCCCAGTGCTTACCCGAGTTTCTCATCGAGAACAAGTACCAAGATATCACCACGAAGAACAATACTCCTTTCCAGAAAGCGTTCAACACGGAACTTACCTGCTTTGAATGGTTAACCAGCACCCCAGACAGTTTAGTGCATTGCAAAAACTGATGATGGCGTTTACAACATCTGACTGGGTGGAGAATTTCACGACGCTCCACGACGTTGTGACTGCTTACATTAAGGACGAGTCAAGTGCGGAAACCGACCAGACACATACGGCGCGAGAGCCATTGTTCGTCGACGTCGGTGGCGGGTACGGCCATCAGTGTATCAGTCTATGCGAGAAATATCCCGCTCTGTCCAAGATCAATGGCAGCATGGTGCAAAGACCTGCCCAGGCTGTGCAGCATACGAAGATTGCCGGTGTCGAGGCCATGCCCCATGACTTTTTTACTGAGCAGCCTGTTAAAGGTAGGCGATCCTTCTGGTATCTGCGAGATGTGTGTTAACTATGGAATGCTAGGTGCTCGGATATACTACCTGCGGAACGTTCTTCACGATTGGCCCGATCAGTCAAGCGTGAAAATCCTATCCCATCTTGCGGCCGCCATGACATCCGACTCTATGGTCATGATTGACGAGGTGTGTCTGCCAGCAATGGCGCACCATGGTATGCAGCGATGGCCGATTTGACAATGATGATTACGTTTGGCGCGAAAGAGCGGGGGCAAGATGACTGGGAAATGATGGCAGAGGCAGTGGGACTCAAGATCCGCGAGATCCATAGATATCAAGCGGACAGGGCGAGGGCAGTGATGGTCTTAGTCAAGGAGTAAGCACTGCCTTATGGGGCATACTAGGTAGGGGACAATGGATCTGGATGTGGGGTCCGATTGTCAGATCGGGTCCACTAGGGGACTTTGTCTTACTCTGTTGTAGTCTATAATTTGACGTCTTCATGTACCCTCCCCTTACTTCTGGTCTCTGTCGTCGATTGTCATACAAATGAGCTCTTGAAATAGATGGTGTTTCTTATCAATTAGTCTCACGCTAGCGGGGAGAGGTACGAGAGACCAACGAACTGCTCGGAAGGACAGTGCCAGCGAATGAGGGAGAGACCTGTCTCTGTCAGGCTTCCATTCGGCTGCCAACAGACGGTTGGGTGTTGGCTGAGGCGGCCGGAACTCGCTCGACAGCTCCGTTTCCAACCGGGTCATGGACGCTGCCAAGGAAGTGGAACAATCGTCGGAATGTCTCAGATCCGAAGAGGCAAAAGGGCCTCACAAGCGACAGGAGACCTGTCACCACCGGGTTACCTAATCCGTTAGCCGCGCTGGCCTGGACCAGCCACGAGGACAAATCTCCGATGCGGTGACCGATTGGCTTTGTGCATGATCACAATATGATTGAGACATCACCTGAGTAATTGAGTGTCAGTCACGTCATCCGAGTTACCCCGAGACCGCCAGAGGATAATAAGGTGTGCGACACTAGGCCCCGGAGTGGTTCAGATCCGGGGGACAGCAGCGAGTGGAACAGCCCGTTGCACCCGACGTCAGGAAGATGAAATACGCGACAATACGACGCCAATCACGGGCCCCTCCCGAGCAACTACCCATTTGAGACGTCCGGGTTCCATCCTGATTGTTCCCTCGCCAGTGTCCATGGCTAGCGTCCCTTTCCGCTGCCCCCAGAGCTGCCAGCCATGAGGCTGACCCAGGTACTCTCCGTCTGTTCGGAGTCCTTGGACCATGGCACAGGGACTCGTTCCCCAGAATTGACGGTGGAATAGGACGAGCTTGGGCGGGCCTCGGGTGGAGACATCGCGCCGTTGGTCCAGATGATACACCGTTCGCCCACCCTCGCTACGACGACTAGTCCCGTACCTACTACGAGTACAGAACTCATAAGATGCTCGCTTCTGCTGACGCCAAGCATCGGACCTGCCAAAAACACGATGCAGGCCGCTGATAGGTAGGACCAGGCTCCCTTCCGGCCTAATCGCTCCCATCCCAATCTGCCATGGTGACGGCGAACCTTACGCAGGAAGCGACCTGACGGACGGCCTGAGCTGACGGCCGTCGGCTCGGCTCCTGGCCCTTCCTCGCCTTCTTCATCGAGGGTTCCTGGCAGCTTATCCCCCCTACTCGGATGTCTGCTGTCCCGTCTTCCGTATGGAATACCCTGGCCACATGAGCCGGAGGGATCTGCCCTTATTTTTTTCGAGCTACCACAATCCTTTGGTTTCTCTTCTCTCCCCTCCACGCCCCTGATTGCTTCCTCCCCGGATGCATCACCATCGTTCAGCGGGATAGTTTCCGGTTGTTATGCCAGAGGGCTTATCGATAACTTCGCCCCTCTAATCATCATGGCCACCCCGCCAGCTCCGTTTGGGGCATCCGCAGTTGCGACCTCCACCGGAATCGAGTTCGACAATGCGATTTACCAGGAAGTCCACAGGACGGGAGGCAAAGCGGAAAGCTCCGATACTGCAGAGGGAGAGTCAGAGGATGGAATTGGGCAGGAGGAAAGCGACAAGATCACTGCCCTGGCCCGAAGCTTCTCCCGAATCTCACAGAAGATCACCGGCGATGGAACCAACACCTTCCTCGATCCGACCAGTGACCCAGAGCTGGATCCGAATTCGGATAGGTTCAGCTCGCGCAAATGGACCAAGAACCTGCTGCACATCACCACGCGCGATCCAGATCGTTACCCTCGCCGCACAGCTGGGGTGTCCTTTCGCAACTTGAACGCGTTCGGCTATGGAACCGCGGCCGACTACCAGGCTGATGTCGGGAATATGTGGTTGAAGGGATTCGGTGCGCTGCGTGGGATGCTGGGACTGCGCGACAAAGTACGCATCGATATCCTGCGGAACTTTGACGGATACGTCCGTAGCGGTGAGATGGTTGTGGTTTTAGGTCGGCCTGGAAGGTATGCGACGCACCTGGCTCGCCCTCACTATATGTAATTGCAATGCTCACATCGAATCGCTACAGTGGCTGTTCGACCTTCCTCAAGACCATTGCCGGTGAAACGCATGGCCTGTGGCTGGATGAAGGAACCGACATTGAATACCAGGGTATCTCCTGGAAGGAAATGCACAGTCGCTATCGCGGAGAAGTCATCTATCAAGCGGAAACAGAAATTCATTTCCCGCAGCTGACCGCAGGTGAGACCTTGCTGTTCGCCGCCCAAGCTCGCGCGCCACACAACCGATTGCCCGGCGTGACCCGCGATCAATATGCAACCCACATGCGCGACGTCGTCATGGCCATGCTGGGACTTTCTCATACCATGAACACCCAGGTTGGTAATGAGTTCATCCGTGGGGTTTCTGGTGGTGAGCGCAAGCGAGTCAGTATTGCCGAGACGATGCTTTGTGGCAGCCCGCTGCAATGTTGGGATAACAGCACCAGAGGATTGGATAGTTCGACTGCCTTGGAATTCGTCAAATGTCTTCGCCTGTCAACAGAATATACCGGCTCCACTGCCGTTGTTGCTATCTACCAGCTAGTCAGGCTATCTACGATATCTTTGACAAAGCAATCGTCCTGTATGAGGGCCGCCAGATCTACTTCGGCAGCGCTCCAGACGCTAGACGCTTTTTCATCGAGATGGGATTCCATTGTCCAGACAGACAAACAACTGCCGATTTCTTGACCTCGCTGACGAGTCCCACCGAACGACTGGTCCGAGAAGGCTTCGAGAACCTGGTTCCTCGGACACCGGACGAGTTCGCGGCCCGATGGCGAGATAGTGTTGAGCGAAAACAGCTCCTCTCTGACATTGAGGCCTTCCGGGCGGAATTTCCCACGGGAGGCAGCAAACAAGAGGAGTTCTCACGTTCGCGTGCTGCAGAAAAGGCCAGAGGAACTCGTGCTGGATCTCCCTACACTCTTTCCTATCCCATGCAGGTCAAGCTTTGCCTGCGCAGAAGCTACCTACGTCTGAAAGGTGACATGAGCATGACCTTGGCTTCAGTGATTGGTAACAGTATCATGTCCCTCGTTATCTCCAGTGTCTTCTATAATTTGGATGAAACGACGAACAGCTACTTTTCTCGGGGTGCACTTCTTTTCTTCTCGATCTTGTTGAACGCCTTCGCGAGCGCTCTGGAAATTTTGACTCTATGGCAGCAGAGACCCATTGTGGAGAAACATGACAAATATGCTCTCTACCATCCGTCTGCAGAAGCAATCAGCTCATTGATCATGGATCTACCAGCAAAGACGTTGGTGTCCATTGCCTTCAATCTGATTCTCTATTTCATGACCAATCTGCGCCGTACCCCAGGGCATTTCTTCATATTCTTCCTGTTCTCGGTCACGACTACTCTGACCATGTCTAACATCTTCCGATGGATCGGCGCCATATCTCGATCGCTGGCCCAAGCAATGGTTCCGTCGTCTATCTTCATGATGATTCTGGTTATCTATACAGGCTTTACCATTCCTGTGAAGAACATGCATCCATGGTTCCGCTGGCTCAACTATCTTAATCCGATTGCCGTGAGTGCCTCTTCCCTGCTGCTTGGCAATATCTTTGTATATTCTGACTCGTTCTACAGTACGCGTTTGAATCTCTCATGATCAACGAATTCAGTGACCGGGACTTTGATTGTGCGCAGTATATCCCCGAAGGCCCCAAATATCCTATGACATCGAAGATCTGTGCTGGAAATGGCGCTGTAGCTGGCGAGGATCACATCAATGGAGATGCATACATCAACACCTCTTTCCAGTACTACAAGTCGCATCTCTGGCGCAATTACGGCATCATCGTGGGATTCCTTATCTTCTTCCTGTTTGCCTATGTGATTTGCAGTGAGGTGATTCGCGCCAAACCTTCCAAGGGAGAAATCCTCGTATTCCCTCGCGGCAAGATCCCGTTCACGAAGAAGACACACAAGTCAGATGATCTGGAAGGAGCCCCCACCGCTGAAAAACAATCTCTGGATAACGGAAGTGAGGACAACACTGCTCAGCTTGCCAAGCAAACGGCCATCTTCCATTGGGAAGATGTATGTTATGATATCAAGATCAAGGGTGAAAATCGCCGCATTCTCGATCATGTCGACGGCTGGGTCAAACCAGGAACATTGACGGCTTTGATGGGCGTCACAGGCGCGGGCAAGACGTCCCTCCTGGATGTCCTGGCCAACCGGGTCACCATGGGAGTGGTCACTGGCGATATGCTCGTTGACGGACGCCCACGAGATGATTCTTTCCAGCGCAAGACAGGCTACGTTCAACAGCAGGATCTGCACCTTGAGACCAGCACCGTCCGGGAGGCCCTTATTTTCAGTGCCATGCTTCGTCAACCATCTAACATTCCACGCAAGGAGAAACTCGCCTATGTGGAAGAGGTGATCAAGATGCTGAACATGGAGGAATATGCCGAGGCCGTGGTGGGTATCTTGGGTGAGGGACTGAATGTGGAACAACGCAAGCGACTTACTATTGGAGTCGAAATTGCGGCAAAGCCCGATCTCCTACTCTTCTTCGATGAGCCAACGTCTGGTCTTGACAGTCAAACCGCCTGGTCTATTTGCTCTCTGATGAGAAAGCTGGCCGACCATGGACAAGCGGTTCTTTGCACGATCCACCAGCCATCAGCCATTCTGATGCAGCAGTTTGACCGACTGCTCTTCCTTGCTAAAGGAGGTCGGACTGTCTACTTTGGCGAGCTTGGCGAGAACATGGAAACGCTGATCAAGTACTTCGAGACCAAGGGCTCGTCGAAATGCCCTAAGAATGCCAATCCCGCCGAATGGATGCTCGAGGTTATCGGTGCGGCTCCTGGGTCGCGTGCCGATCAGGACTGGCCAGAGGTATGGAAACAGAGCCCTGAGCGCAGCGGCGTGAAACGGGAGCTGGCCGAGATGAAGGAAGAACTGCTCAAGAAACCATTGCCTCCTCGGACTAAGGAATATGGAGAATTTGCGATGCCCTTGTGGTCGCAGTTCCTGGTTTGTCTGCAGCGAATGTTCCAGCAATACTGGCGATCCCCTTCGTACATTTATTCCAAAGCTGCGATGTTATCGTTCCTGTGAGTGCTGCCCTGTGACACATGACTAGCATCTACCTCCGTTTACTGACATGAGTGGGCAGCCTCTGTTCATTGGGTTTACATTCTGGCGAGAGCCGCTTAGTTTGCAGGGCATGCAAAATCAGATGTTCGCTATCTTCATGCTGCTGATCATCTTCCCCAATCTGGTCCAGCAGATGATGCCATACTTCTGCACGCAGCGTGCCTTGTATGAAGTCCGAGAGCGTCCGTCCAAAGCATACTCGTGGAAGGCATTCATGATGGCTAGCATCCTGGTCGAACTGCCGTGGAACATCCTCATGGCCGTTCCCGCATACTTCTCCTGGTACTATCCGATCGGGCTGTACCGCAACGCGCCCCCGGGTGAAACGGTGGACCGGGGCGGGACCATGTTTTGCTCATCCTGATCTTCATGATGTTTACGTCCACGTTCAGCTCCATGATCATTGCCGGTATTGAACAGCCCGATACGGGCAGTAACATTGCGCAGATGATGTTTCTCCCTGTGTCTGATTTTCAACGGGTAAGTGGTGATCTCCGAGGGATGAAACTCGACGTGTACTACTGACCCTCACTAGTGTGCTGGCGAGCCCCGTGGCTCTCCCCGGATTCTGGATTTTCATGTACCGGGTCTCCCCCTTTACCTACCTGGTCAGCGCCGTGTTATCAGTGGATTGTCGGGGAACAAAGTTGTCTGTTCGGATTATGAGATCCTGCACATCCCGCCTCCGGACGGGCAATCGTGCGGAGAGTATATGGGAGCGTTTGCGGAACAGTTCCACATCGGACTGTTGACGGCCCAATAGCACGACGGACTGCGAGATCTGTACGATGACGACGACGGACAGTTCCTGGCGCAGCTCTCGATCAACTTCGATGACCGCTGGCGCAATGTGGGTCTGCTGTTTGTGTACGTGGTCTTCAACGCGGTTGCGGCCGTGTTCCTGTACTGGCTGATCCGGGTGCCGAAGAAGTCGACGCTGAAGGCCAAGAAAGAGTAGGCAGGATGGAGTCGAGGCCGGGGTTTGATCAGCCGGGATTACACCATGTAGATGTGGCTGGGTCTTTTCTTTCTTTCTTTTCTTTTCTGTTGTCATTGTTACCATCATCTGTTCTAGATTCCGTACTATATCCGTGGCCGCCGATAATAATGGAGCATCCCATCTCGCGTGTGTCTTTCCTTCCTTCTGGCCCCCACCGCGGTGACCTGTCACGCCGATCGCAGCGGTCGAAACTTCATTGACCTGTACTGACGTTCAGCTGAGGGATGTTCCGTCCTTCGAGGCACCGGGCGGGAGAATAGAAGACGATGGAACAAGCCAAGCGGACCCAAAGCCCGGGGCCTGGACGAGCGGGTCCTTGGATCTCTGGAAGAAGTTAATCGGGCTTGACTCGTCCAACTCCAAGTCCTCCAGGATAAGGTACAGGTCGGGGGTGAGGAATGAAACCGCCAGCCTTGCGATCGGTTCCAGCGGATGTCATCAAACCCAAGCGGCATGGATCCTTGCCCATCGTCTCGTAGCGTACCTCAACTCGGTGCCGTCAGTCAGTAGTCTGTCTCATTTACCTCGTAGATAGACACCTGAGAACCGAATAAGCCTCCGGGGGTCTGTGTGTCTGGGGAAGCCTATGGTGACGGGGAGAGAGCCGAGGGCGTCGGGGCTACGAGACGAAACAAGACGCCTTGGGGGCGGAGACAAAGTATAAACTACGTGCCTCGAACATGAAATAGAATCAAACTGAAACAAGCACCGGAGAAGGAAGCAAAGAAAGGAGACAAAGAAAGCGCCTCGGGCAGTGCCGATGTCCTGCCACGCGGAGATGTTCCAGAGAGTGAGTGACACCACACCCTTGGAGGTGCAGACTCATACAGATTCATCATGTCGGGAGAGTGGCCTGCAGGAGACACGGGAGTATACGAGGTGAACTCTTGCCCGGGTGGACGATCCAGCACCAAAAATAAATTTAGGAGAATAATGGGAGATAAAATAGGTGCGGTAGGAGAAAATCAATTCACAACTAACAGAGTAATAATAATACTCGTAATAATAGTTCGGGGATGGAACCCAAGCGGACGGAACCAAGAAGAGCCTGTTTGGGGAAAAGAACTCCACCCACACGCGGTTTGCTGTCGACATCCCTTAGTCTGGTCCTCCACGCGAGAAGGGTCGTTCTTTTCTCTTCTCATATTTTATGAAAAAATAATAATAATAACAGTATTATTATTTTTCTGGTTCGGGACTACCCCTGCTGTACAGAGTATGCACTCCACTGGGTGTCTGGGTAAATCGCCCGAGTCACCCGCGATCCACCCAATCACTCGATATCACACTTCTTGCGCTCATCTCCAGACTCCCACACCGTTACTCGTCCCAACTGACCAGCTCGGACACAACGGAACAACGGATGTCCCCGTCGAACGCCCACCACATGGCGTTGGACATGTATCCCTCGTCCACACTGATGGTTTGGGAAAGATGATTCCTTCACGGTTTTCTGGTCGACTACTGCAGCTGCGGCACACTCCACTCACCATGTCCCCGAAATAAACGAGCGTCCACGCACGAAATAAAGAGGAAAAAAAGAAAAAAAACACAGAGGCAGACAATCAATCTCCAAGGGCACTTCCTCTTTTCGACCGTTGAGCCTCTTCCCCTCCAATCCCCATCGTGTTGGCCCCGGTGTTGGCTCCTATGGAGCAGTGATCGGCTCATGCCATGCAGGCGCTCGGGGGCACCGCCCAGGCAAAGTCAGTCGCTCGCTGGACGCGAACGACTCACAGCGCGCGAGACCCCCCCGAAAAGGGGCCATGCGACCAGGGGTCTGATTGGCCCTGTGGTTCTCAGCCCATCGCCTATCTCCATCGCGTCTTCCGTCCTCCCAGCAGTGGACGCATCCGCTCCTCCTGGGATACTCCCCCCGGGATCTCGTTGGGCCACCCTGAGATCCTTTCCCTTCTCGTCATCACCTGGTGACGATGTGGTATTCCAGAGGCACAGCTGTGACAATCAGGGCTCGCCTTTGCGTCTGCCGGCCACGCGAGGCGGAACCCATGCAGCCACCGGCGCCTCCCTCCCTCTGGATGGAGATAGCCCGTGCAAAACCTCGCCAAGAACTGCGAAAAGGGGGGGAGCCATGAAGAGGCCACCACTTGACGGTCGTCGACCACCGTCGACCGCTGCAGGGGCGGTTCACCCCCCCAAGACGTCACATCGCCCGCCCATTCGGCCATGTCACACCAGCTGGCCGGCAACGAATCATCCTGACAGCCGTGAGGCTCAACTGGGGCCACTCATCGTCGCGCGCCCTCTGGCGGTGGTTTCTTTTTTTCTGTTCGGGCTCTGGGTCTGGCGGTGCTGTGCCTGTGCCCCGTTGATCGAGAGCGTTTGGCACCCGCTCTACTCCGTACCCACCCACCATCGCGTCTGGGTCCAGCATATCTAATTTCCCCAGCTGAACATAAATGCGGCCGGGCCGCGCTGGGGTTTCGGGTCCAACTGCCAGCTCCATCAGTCCCTTTCCTCGGAGGGTTGTCCCTTTCTTCCGTCAGGTCCATCTTGTCATTTTTGTGCCGCCATCATGGCTGGACTCCATGAAGCCATGACCCCGTTCTACTCGTATACTTCTCCATCCCGCCAGCTCCCTGAGGAAGCCTTCCCAGGGCAGGATCCGGCCTTCTTGACGCCCCACGCAGGTACCTACCCCAATCCGGTCCTTCATCATCGCGTGGGTAAGATCCAACGTCAGCCGCTGGGAGAAGGGTCTATCAAAGCTCCGTATGCCCCTTCCTCCGCGCCGTGGACCCTGGGTGTCTCGCAGATCGACCATCCGGCAGCCTACCCCAGCGTCGAAGTGGGTGGGTCTCTCGCTCCGGAGTTCAGGTCATATCCCAGTGACCTCTCGTCGGCGTCCAGCGTTGCCAGCCCGCGGACTCCGGATACCTTCATGTCGTCCTACCCGGCTGAGTGCTATATGACTCCCCCATACGACGACTCCATGTTGTCGCAAACGGGCTGGAACTCTCCCTCTCAAGGGTTCTCCCCGGTCCTCCTCTCCAGGAGGCGTATCCCGATCCTAAACCCATCTGCGATGCGCAGGCCAGCATCGAGTTCTCTCCTCATCTGGTCGCATCCCCCATGCCCATGTCTGCGTCCCCTCGGCCTGCGTATGAGAAGAAGCCTTCCGCCGGGGAGCAAAGCCTACCTCCCGACGAACGCGCCGCAAGCGCAATGCCTCCCCCCTCCGCCCCTGCGCTCCCACAATCCCAAAGGCAAGGTCAAGGTGAAGACAGAGGTCAAAGCCAAGGGTAGCAAGAAGCCCGAGGTGAGGCCTGCCGGTCGAACGTTTGCCTGCACGTTCCGACGGTACGGGTGCGGCAGTCACTTCGCCTCCAAGAACGAGTGAAGCGGCATGTCGCCTCGAAGCACATGCAACTGAGCTTCTACCGCTGCGACGTCGGCATCTGCGGCGGACACCCTGTGGAAGCCAACGGTGACAGCGCCGTCAGTGTCTCTAGCACGACACGACAGCGAAACTACTTTAACCGGAAGGACCTCTTCACCCAACATCACCGTCGCATGCATACACCCTGGGCCAACCAGAACCACAAATATGTCCCGACCGAGCAAGAGAGGGAAGACTTTGAGCGCAGCTTGGAGACTGTTCGTGCGCGATGTTACCATGAGCCGCGCCAGCCCCCGGCGCAGTCGACCTGTGGCTTCTGTGGGCAACAGTTCACGGGCCCGCAGACCTGGGACCAGCGCATGGAGATGTCGGCCGACATTTCGAGAAAGGTGAATACTCTGCTGATGCGGAGAGAGAGGATGTTGATCTGCGGGATTGGGCCATCCAGCAGGGTATCCTTCATAGGCACACTACGGGAGAGGTGCGGCTGGTATAACTGCCCTTGATTGTATTACTTCTTTTCTTTTCTTCTCTTTTCTCGGGACTTTTTCTTGAATTCTTTTTCTCTTATCTCTTTTTTTTTTTTTTTTTTTTTTTTTTTTCCTTACTTTTCTCTATTAATCTGGCTATCGTCGCTGTACGAGTTGATGACTAACGAATGTCTTTTTACCCTGATGTACCTCACTTTGTTTTGGTGGTTTCTGTTTGAGTTGATTTGATTTGACGGTTGGATATGGATGGTTTTACGGCAGATACCCATGAACATAAAGAATGAAATAGAGATCGTCCTGTTGCTATACTTTCCTCATACACATCATCTCGGGTGCCTCATGCTTATACGACCAACCCAACAGGTGACTCAACTCGGTGAACTCAATTCAACTCGGGGAAACAGCACCATACATGTGCTGTTTACTCTACAGTAGAAAGTGAGATGTTCTCGGACTTGGGTGGCCCCAAACTCGGCGCAAACTGACCAACTCGGACTAGGTGCTCGGAGATGGAAACCTTGACCGTATCCCCGAAACGACCACAGTACCACAACCATGTACACCATAGTAACGAAGATGATGATGCCTATATCCGATATCTGACTCTCGGTGTTAATCTGAGATCAGATCAGGGTGCTCGTCGGATATACTATCAACGTCGATACCCCGATTCCATCCCAGGGATGCATAAATAGCTGTGTTTGTCTGGCCGACTGGGTGACATACTCCAGACTCGAAGTAAACCGAGCTCTCTCTTTTCGCGTTCCAGTCTACCTCTCAGCCCGGTATACCGTCAAACCGTCCAATCCGTGAGCAAGATGTCCGTGAAGCCGTAAGTCCTCCATCTACTCTATCCCCATACACCCCAACATAGTACACTCGACATACCCATAAATCCATAAAATCCACACCTAACGAGCTTCCAGACCATCGAGGCAAAAGCCACCGCACTACACACACACATCCTCTCCCACGCGCAAGAAAACGCCTACACCAACAACCCCTGGGCGATCGTAACCGCAATCGAAGACTTCGCCAACACCAATGGCATGATGACATTCAAAAAGTCCAAGCTCGCCGTCGCCCAACGCGCACTCTCCGAGATGGCCGTTCCGCCAACCACTCTTCTCGAATTCGGGACGTACGTGGGAAGTTCTGCCATTGCTTGGGGGGCTATCCTGCGAGACCTCAACAAAACCACCACCACCACCACCAACACCCCCCCCGACCAAAAGAATGAAGAGAAAAGCAAGATCAAAGTCTACACCTTCGAACTCGACCCCACCACAGCAATCCATAGCCCGCGACCTCATCCACCTCGCCGCCTCTCCCACATCGTGGAGGTCCTCGAAGGCCCAGCCGCCGACTCTCTCCGCCCCTCCACGCGGACGGCAAGGTAACAACAAACGGCGTAGACGCAGTCTTCTTCGACCACTGGGAGAAATTCTATCTTCCGGATCTGAAGCTGTGCGAGGAATTGCGCCTCTTCCGGACGGGTCGTTGGCTATCGCTGATAATGTGGATCGACCGGGGCGCCGGCGTATCTGGAGTATGTGAGGGCTGGTGGGGATGGGGAGGTGAGGTATGTGACTAGGTCGGTGGAGGCGGAGGAGCCGGAGGGAGGCCTGTAAGTCTTTCTTTCTTACCTTTTCTTACCTTTTCTTTGTGGCTTTTTGTTTTGATGGGTGGAGATGGGGCTGACTGACTTGTTGTAGAACATAGTCGAGATTAGTACGGTGGTTTGATATGTCGCTCGCTACCCAGAGCGTCAATACGTGAGTATATGGTATGGGCTAGGGCTATGGATAATAGGATGTTGTCGGTGTTATGGGAGAGATGCGAGGATATGAGTATATGTTTTGTTTGTAGGTGACAATTATCAATGCAGTATCATACCATGCATCCGTTAGACCTCTATAGAAGATATCTACTTAGTTATTGTGTACTTCCCTCGCACAGAAAGATGATGCGGAACAATATTCGGGGAAAAAAAAAATAAAAATAAAAATAAAAATAAGAGAAAATATATACACTTACTAAACGACAGTGGTGTCCGGTAGGGAAAAAACTCATGAGATGTATTATAGAGGTGAACTTCTAATCTCCTGGACTATTTACCAAGCACCCGCGTGGGGGATGCGCCAACGTGCGGGTGGAGGGTTAGTGATCCGGATGAGGACGCAGGAGAATTAATAGTTCTTTGCCTTTCGATATAGTAAAGCTCACTGAATATCAAATAAGTAAAATCAGCATTGGCATGAATTTGAGCTTGAATGGAGGGATACTATCTCGTCGGAGTTGTTGTCTAGTTCTCGGGAACAATGATGAGGCGAACCAACAACCTCCGCATTCTCTCCGCCGACTTCTCAGCTCCAGCTCCCTCGCGCAAACAACCTCCTGCTCCCTCCTCGCCAATCCACACACCTCCTCCCAGTAATGTCGCAGAATTGATCCCATCGCCGATTTTTCTTCGCCTCCTAAAAGCTCCCTCCCCTCTCCACCATGTACGTCGCCCCTGTCACTGTCCCCATCGCGACCCCCAAGCCCGTCGCAGATCACATCAGACCAGACAACTAACACCACCACAGGCCAGTCTTCTCCCTCATCATCATCAACAAAGCCGGCGGGTTAGTCTACCAACGCGAATTCCAGCCAGGCCTCCGCAAACTCTCCACAAATGACTACCTCGTCCTAGCCGCACCTTTCACGGGTACGTGCGATGCGCCTCCTCAAGACAAACACCTCCCTCCCCTCCTATCAACCCTCCACAACAACCAATTCAAACCATCATCTCCCCAGTGTCCACGCAATCACCCGCTCCATCACCCCCCGAATCCCCTCCGCCACATCCACCTCCTCAACGCCAACAACACCCACCCCACACCACATCCTCCTACCCGAACCCCGGCCTCCCCGCAACCGGCCTCGAAAGCCTCGAAACCGACAAGTTTCCGCCTCACCTGCTTCCAGACCCTGACGGGACGAAATTCCTCCTCTTCACCGACCCCCTCATGGCCAACATCGACGTCGTCGTCAAAAAGGTCTACGAGCTGTACGCCGACTATGTCATGAAGAATCCGTTTCTATCAACTCGAGATGCCCGTGCGGTGTGAGGCGTTTGATCGGCATCTTTCGGGTGGTTGCGGGGACGGACGTGATGGTCTTGCCCTTTCTCTTGCCCCTTCGTCGCAGGAGGCGTGGGGTGGAGGGTTGGGTTCGACATGCAGGAGGCGGCGACGACGGCAGCAACTTTAATGATGGCATCTTATGACACTCGATTTTCCTACTTCTATTTCCCACTTTCGTTCATACTGTATTTGCAATATTCGATTGTTCCCGTTTTGTGGAGTTGTGATGAACATACCATTATGATGGCGATAGACTTCCAAATATCAACCTCCTTTCAAAAGCGTATTGATCGAAAACACGCTTTCTAGAATTACAAAACCGGGCAACAGACAGGTACAAAGCAACAATAATAAAACAACGCCGGGTATGCATCAATCATCCTCGAGAATTATAATTTCTTTCGTTCTGGGGATTCGACAGACCGGCAGTCTACGCAGTGTCCATCTTGTCCCCATCGTCTTTCTTGTCCTTGTTGCCGCTGGATTCACCACCCGGTTGGCCCTCCTCGGGAATATTCTCAAGGTTGACCTTTCCCTCCTGCTCTTCCCGCTCTCTCCGCTCCTTATCCTGTCGGTTCTTCTCCTCCTCAAGCGACAGACGCAGCGCAAACGCCAGCTCGGGGTCATTCTCCGCCGCATCCTCGAATCCGAATCCACCGGCGTCGCCCGCATCGCCGCCCGCACCACCAGCGTTGGAGGCATCACTGCCCAAAATCGGGGTCACCTGCAGCTCCTCGCTGAGGAGGTTCGGGCCGGGCGGGATGATGGCGAGGTGCGAGCCGTCGCCACCCTTGACGTTCTCGACAAAAGCCTCCAGCTTCTTGGTCTGGTCGGACTCGAGGTCTCCGAATGCGACGACGTCGATGGACACGTTGTTCTTCTTCATCTTTTTCGCTAGCTTGACGAGAGTCTTCTCGTCTTCTTCGATCGGAGAGCACGAGAACACGATGATGCGTTGGCGCTGGGACTTCTCGGATCGGTGTTTGAGGGCGAGCTATAGAACAGCACATCAGCATATCAGTACATGGCACAGGGTATTATTGTAGAGTGAAGGCGAGGAAGCGTACACCGGCCACTTGTATGCTGGAGCTCAGATGGGCAGTGCCGTGGATCTTGGTGCGGTGCAGGCCAGACAGGATGCCGCCAAAGTCGGTCGTGAACGTCGAAAGAACCTCGGGTCCATTACCACCCATACTCATCAGTCCGACGGCCGACTGCGGGTGTACGCGCATCTTGGCGGTGTGGATGACGCTGACGGCGTCGATCTGTGCTTGCCATCGGGTCGAGCTGGAGGCGAGCTGTCAGGACGGTTCGGGCACGCAACGACCTATCGGGGGGTCCGGAGGGTCTCATCGATGAGAATACTTACGTGTAGTCTCCGTTGCGACTGCTTTCGCTGTTGTCCACACTGTCGCAGGTGTCAGTTGAGGTACACGAAGCTTGGGTTGAGGTGGAGGGAGGAGCACCGACATGATCATGGTAGCTTCGAGCGACATCTTGGCGGTGGGTAGTCTCTGGGGACGAGATCAATGGAGAGTCGGAGGAGGAGGGAAATTGAATAGGGTTGGTTGCAGGGAGATGGATGGACGGGGGGTGAGGAGAGGGGCGTGGAATGGAGGGATGACGATGGAGGTGGATGGATGAAGGACGAGGAGAACGGAAGATGTCACCCTCCCCGATCGGAGCTCCCGATTAAGTCAGCGCTTGTTTACACCCACACCACTCACTTCCACTCCATTCCTCCTCCTTCACTCCTCCCAACCACCACCACCACCACCACTCCCCTCTGCACCCTCTTGTCGCTTACTCTCCACACCCTCGACAACTCTCGACAACACTCTCAATCTATCGATTTCTTCTCGTCCACCACCCTCCCATTCCATCCCACAAATGGCCTCTCACACAGCCAAGCGCAAGTCTCGCGACGACGACGCGTACCTCAACGACGAGATCACAACTCCCGATAACAGCCCTCCGAGAAAGAAGCTCCGGGTCACGCGAAACCAAAAACAGGCTCTCATCGACAACCTACAACTCGAGAGTATGTACATTCTATATCCCCATTCCCCCTTAGGCTGAAGCACTGACTTGGCCCAGTTACCGAGCGAGCTCGCAAACTCCGCGCGCAATATGCCCTCCAGGCCAACGACCTTCGGGCACGGATCGAGCGACGCGTCAACCGAATCCCTAGAGCTCTGCGGAAGGCAAACATGGCGATCTGTTGGAGAAACACAACGCGGCTCTGCGGGCGGCTGCACTTGGGAGTCCTTCACCCCGAAAACACGCTAGCCCAGCCAAGGGCGCACGGAGTTTTGCGACCATCTCTGCAAGCCATGGCGTCAAGTCCTCTGCGGCGAGCCCGAGTGCCCGCAGGGCGAAGAAGCAAAGGTGACTAACAGCGACGCAACCCTTCCACCTCGTTTGAGACTAACGTCTCCTGCCTAGCCACGGAGAAATCTACTCCGACAAGGAATGCGCCCGCGACAGGGGAATCACTGGACGTGTTGAAGAACCCCAAGCGCCGTGGCAAGCCGGTGCTACGACAGGCACGTCCCGGGTCGTTTCGCAGGAGGTCCGAGGCGCGGACTACCGAATCCTCTCTCCCAAATCCTCCAACTCCAGAACTTACCCGCAGTCGCCATTGCGTGCATCCCCGAGAAGCCCAAAACTCCTCCTATCTCTCCCGACCAATGTCCCCTTTGAAGCCTTCCAGCCCTCTCAAGTCCACGTCCGCTAGCATTCCCGGGTCGGCAGGTTACGCCCAATCCACAAAGAACACCGCTTCTGCTACGATGTCCAACCGACCAGCCTCGCAGGCCTCCAAGAGGCCGGTGAGCAGAGCCCGACGGGCACTAAGACCATGCGATCACCTCTGCCCCGTCCTGCGACCCGGCAACTAGAGCGTAGAGGCAGTGTTTCATCGTCTGCCTCATCCGTGACGACCGTCGCGAGACCCACCAAGACAGGAACCGGGGCCAGAAAGGCAACCACCGCTTCGACAGCAAGTGCTACAAGTAAGAAGACTGCCGCGCGCAATCCGACATCTACAACTGCAAAGCGCAGCACCGCTTCCACGGCACGAAAAGCGACGGTCCCCGCTGGAGGTGAAGCTCCCACAACCGGAACTGGACGGAGGGTCTTGCGCAAGCGTGCATAGACGCCGATGCACTCATCAATTCTTGAATGTCTATCTTGACCTTGTTATTGGCCATTCGTTTTTGGCAATTGCAACTCTATTAAGCGCTGAGGAGTCTATTGGATGGATGGAGTATTCCCCTTGTTTCTGGTACCAGCCCGGATCAGGTGATCTTGGGTCACATTTTGTGGAGCCAGGTTTTTGTACTGTTCGCACCGTTTTGCATTAATATTTTGGCGCTTTGGGTTTTTGTCTTCAATGTCCTGGGATTTCTTCCTTTACAATAAAGTTCGTGGGTTGTATGGTCTGATTAGATGTCGATTCGATTATATTTGCATATCCAATCACTACTTCTTTTGGGAATGAACAACTCGGTCTCATGAGATTCAACCATGGCATTGCCTGACGTCTTCCTGCTCATAATCTCAATTGCCGCTCGAGCATATCTAGAGGAACAAACTCAAGGCTATATTATAAAGACAAATTTCAGTCTTCATGCACAAAAACAGAATAGTCCTCCAGCTCATATTTGTCTGGCTGTCTGTCTACATCGGATACTGACTGACATGATACACTAAACAAAAACTTTCTGAATGGACGTCAGCTCCAGTGGGCTGGCTATGTTCATGAATAACAGAGCGAAAGCTGGAGGAGAAAGAAAAAGGCACATTGAAGAAATGTGACGACCAAAAGAGAGATAAAAATAAGAAAAATAGAAAGAAGAAAGAAGGTAAAAGGGTTGTGGAAGAAAAGAAAAACTCGGCACAGGTATCTTTGCAGTCATACTGACCGGCTAACAAATCAAACAAAATCAAGGACTCGGTTATTTCACATCACAATCAATGGGAAGTGAGGAAGGGTGGTAAATCCCAAGAAGATAGATAAAAGTAAGAAAGAAAAGAGAGAGGGAGAGAGAGGTATTGTAGAGGGTTATTCACACTAGCATGAAAAGAAAAAAAGATGTCGTTCTGATTGCAATGGCATACAAGCCATGCAGGGAAGACAAGAAACACCCTAAGCCAACCAAGAACCAGAACCATAGCAAGGAAATAGGAACAGATCCAGCTGAGCGACGCAGGTAACTCTACTGCCCTCTCAAGCAGCGACTGGCGGAGCAAAACAAAATGCAGACAGGGTTAACTGGAAACACAGCCAACGGGAGGCGCGCTTCCGAGAATCGTTGCAATCCAGAGGGTCAAAGAAAACTCCATCCAATTCCCATGGAAAACGAAAGACGCTGAACGGCCCAAGGTTACGCCAATAGCATTCAGAAAGGATTCAAGGGAGAAATTAAAAGAGAAAACAGGATCAATCGCTGAGTGAAGTCTTCGAAACGGAGTAAAAAACTGGGGTATTCAACATCGCTGAATGTACAACTGTGCAGTACTAACCAGCAACACCCATCGGCCCAGCGCTGGGGCGCGCTCTGTATGGAAGTTGCTGGGACTGGCCCTCTGAATGCATCGGATTCTGCTGACTTCCGTTACTCGTGCTACGCTCGCGGTAGTCATTTCCCGGGCCTTGTTCCATTCCACTGGCTGGGGCCCCTTGGCTACCGGAAGCTTGCACATGCCGTACTGAGCTCTGCATTTGCCAGGCACCATCCTGAGAGGCGTCTGTCTCGATTCGGGCAGAAGTACCCGGAGCGTTTGCTCCTCGTGTGGAATTCGTAATCGTGACAGTCTCACCGCCATTATGGGGTTTCTGAGAAAAGCTGCCACGAGCAATATCGCCGTAGCGCTTAAGAATTTCCTTCGAGGTGACTTCCGAGTTCTCTTTCAATAAGCTAGCATCACTGAGCACCATTTGCAGGTCCTCGGGGATCTTGAGACAAGAGTTAGCACGGCCATAACGCCAACAGGAAGAACAAACGGAATACATACCTCGCACATGGTGTCATTGTATGTAATGAGAGCATTCACAGCTTCAATCGATAGGAAACTCTCATCCACTGTGCTGTTCTTGGCGTTCGGATAGAGGATATTAGGTGTCATGACAGTCGCAAGATTATGAATGTCCATTTTGCTTCCGATTCCTCATCGACATGCGAGAAAGATGAAGTCCAGTTCAAGAAGGCGAAAAGGACTTCCATCGTATCTCGATGCGCCTTTGGAAGCAAACAGCATGCAAGGTGAAGCACTCGCTTTTGCTTCTCCAAGTCCGGAATTTCTGTTCATGTGTAAGCACAATTCGCTTCTTCTCTTACAAGCTGCACACTTACTTTGAGAAACGACGAATAGGCGATGAAGCTTGAAAGTCAGGAGCGGGTCTGGCATCTCCCGAAGGAACTTCTTCAGAAGCGCTGCGATCTGAACAGGGTTCTCCTTCGTCATGTCCACCTGCTCGTACTTGTTGTCAATCATCTCGGACAGATCCTTCAGCCTCCTGATATTTCCGTTCTTACGGAAAACGCCCTCAACGGACATGTCCATCTGCCGCATAGCAGACACCGCATCATCAATCAGGGCTGGGATGCGCAATGCACCTGGACCGACGCCATGGCTAGACTCTGTCCCTTCCTTTTCGACGAGCACATCGAGACTGACACCGAAGGCACCCTTCTTCTTTCCCCTTTCTTGTTCTCTTTGTTGAAGGCCCGGCCAAAAATATTCCATATGGTTGGTTTGCGGGATTCAATCAAGGACAGGAGTTCTTCGAGGGTAAAGTAGCCCTCCAGCAACGGCTCCATGGACAAGACTGCAACATGGCGTACAATAAGTATTCCAACGCAGATAGTTCGGAGAAGTACTTTTGGTTCTTCCAGAAGGCTCAAGTGGTGCTTCAATACCTGCACCCGAGACACCGCGCTGATGTCCACGATTGTATTTCGGGAGTGGCTCAGTGGTCCCAACAAGTTTGGTTCCAGCATGTCGGTATGCGTTGGGTCGCTGCTCTTTAGCCTGCTCGGCTGCGACGATCCTTGGGATATCGTCCAAAGTGAGTGCGTCCTGATTTCCAAACGTCAGGTCAGTCACAGTCTCTCCGTTTGCATCTTTCTCTTCTACAATCTGGAAACCGTGGCCGCGAGGATCAGAACCTTCCCCGCCGGATGAACCAGGCTGACGCTGCGTCCTCGGGTCCATCAATGATTCGAGATGCGCGAGCCTTCTTGTACGTGGTTGATAAGGTTCGCTCATTGCGAATCGATCGCAATCGACGCATCTCACCCATGGTCTGCTCAAGGGAGGATTCCTCGGAGCCTTGTCTAGGATACGACTTTCCTCTGGTCGCAGACCTTCGAATTTCGCCCCTGGAGGAACTTTCTGGCCATCAGGGCCATCCTGCGGTTTAGCATTGGGATCACCAGACGTGGGTCCCAAGCTTCCTCCAGCTCGCAACACTGTCAAAAGCCGGGCTAGGGCGACTCTCAGCAAAAAGACAAATTGCTGCAGCTTGCTCACACGGCTAAAACCTCCTTGTGTCTCATGCATAATGTTTTTCTCGGCAACACAGCGGTTACAGAAAGCCTGTCGGTTCTTAGGGTTCCATAACGCATCATGTGGGGATGCAGTGAGATCCTGTTGACATGATGAACATGTCAAATGAGGTGGCTTTATATGCCATCTGTTGTCACCCAACATAATACATTCGTCGTCGATGGGCTCTTTGCATGAAATGCAGCAGTCGGACAACTGGTCTGCGAGAACTTCGACACCAGCCATCAGATCTGCAGCGGTTTCTTCCTCCTCCGGGGGGGCGATGGCCTCAAGATCCCCTAGGCGATCCAAGAACCCATGGAGACCTTCGGGTGTACCCTTCTCCCTCTCTAGCTTCAATGCGCCTTGTAGTCCAATGCGGATAAGAAGTTTGAGGTAGTGTGCAAGGCCCGTAACGAGGGACAAGAGCTCCTGGGTCACACCAAGCTTCCGAACACCAGCCTCCTGAGTTTTGGAAAGGAGTGCGAAGAAGGCAACGATCTTCTTACACAAGAGTTTTGCTTCACGCCCGAAAGCAAGGTCTATAAGAAAAGTCCAAGGTTAGACACAGCGGCATTGTTCAACTCAGTTGGGGAAGACTTACCCTTCATGCCCTGAGATTTGATGAAAGCAGCCAGCTGATCAATTGCAGAGAAAAGGACGTCGACATGCGCGATAAACCGTTTCGCGATTATGACACCCTCAACATATGTACCATTGCTCACGTGTAGAAGCATATCCGAAATGCAAGCGGCGGAGGACTCCTCGAAACTCGAGAGAATGCTCCATATTTGTACACCTTCTCTTCCATCACATCTTCTTCGGTCCTCACTCTGTTGCGATCCTCATCGGTAGCATCGAGGTCCAGCTGAGGCGGCTCCAGAGGTTGTCCAGTTGGTGCTAGACGGACGTTCCAGAACTTGTGGATCATATAGCACTCAGGATGCCAATGTTGATTTTGGCCGTTGCGGAAGATTTCGACAAACTGCTTCAGAATGGCGGTATGACAACCGTGGCACCTTTGAGCAAATTGTGTTGAGTAATGGAAGTGGCAGTAAACTTTGCCTTTGCTCGTAGTAAGAGTCCTGAGCACCAAAGACCGTAGGACAAACAGGCAGGTGAAGTGTTCGATATGGTACTTGCGCTCCAAGGCTGTGATATATGATCCACGCAAGGCACCACCGCATTCATGACAGAGAAGATCCAGTCGTCTGAAATAATCCGTTTCACATAGGGGATTACTGTCCGCTTCCATCCTCGGCATCGACAGGGAAGAATTTAGACGCCACGATTTGGCCACAGTCCTACATGATGGCGCGCATTAGATTGAGTGCAAGGCGGCGCATTATGAGGGTTTCCGATACTTACTTCGCATTTTAAAACACTCGAGGTGATATGTCGCGGCCAGCGCCCGCACAAATTGGCCAGTGAGAGGATCGCCGCATTTTTTTGCAGATTCTAGAGGTATTGCCAGGAGACTTCGTGTGTTGGCGGCCTTTGAGCGTGCAACGTCACGAGGACGCTGATCTGTCCCAGTAGCCAGATCCATCAAGGGGAGTCGTCGGGTCTCTAGAACCGTCGACTGGGCTGTTCATAGATCCATTTCTTCCGGAGAGGGTGCGCGGGAATCGAATGGGACGTTGCTTCAGCGGGAGAAGTAGGTGTTTGTGACTGGAAACTACCGCCGTAACCGCTCGTGTTCATGTTGGGCGGACAGCCCCGTTGCCCGGCACGAGGCTGTCCGGCAAGGAACGTCGCCGGGAGGCATGTCCGTGTCGAACTATGCCGCAGAACTTTTTGGAAATCGATTGGTGTCTGGAGCGATGGGAGGGAATGGTCTCGTGTCGGCGATACGTTCTGGTTCAGGGAAATCGAGTGGTTTGCCAAGGTTTTTGGGGGGGCTGGCCTGTTGTCGAGGAGCGAGGACGGCGACGGGGAAAACGATAAACAAACGAATATTAGGGAGATTAGATTGTACGGGCGGGCAGTCGACGGTCGGGAATCCAGATGTTCTGTGAAAAGCCGAGAGGTTAGGCCAGGGCTCGCATTATTAGGCGTCTTTGCGCGGGGCTGTTTCGAAGGAACTAGGGTCCTTCCCGTAGAAACTCACCTCACGCCATTGATGAAACTTGCGGGGAAGTCTAGGAAAGTCAAGGAGAAGATGGACGAGGGCGCGTGCTCGCTTCAAGAGAATCGTTCATAGATTCCCAAAGAAATGAGCGGCGAGAAGGTCGATTTCAAAGCGTCCCCAAGTACAGGGCCAGGGTCGAGGGAAGCGGAATTGGAAAAAGCGGTTGGAGCTCAGAGTGAGACCAACAAGCGGCGGAGGAGGCTGTCCGAGATCACAACCATTCCTGGTCCCTCCTAAACGCGGTGCCTCGGTCGCAAGGCAGGATAGACGTGGAGAGACGGTCGACCAAGCGACAAAAGGCGTCTAAGCGAAGGAGAGCGAGTCAGGATAGCGATCAAGACGCTGAAAGAAGTGAGGGGATCGCGTATGAGTATTTAGGAGAGTGGGAGACTGCTGGCAGATGCCGCTGCCCCCCCCTATGCTGCTTCATGTTGCTGGTTAACCGCTAGGTAGGTCACGTGTAGGCCCTCACCGCCTGGCACACCGCCCCATCGCCAGTCCCTGATTGTGTACCCATTACTGTACAGGGAAACTGGGCAGCTGTGAGTCCAGTCGGTGCAAGGGGAGGGGGTTGTCACGTTCAGGGCCAGCAAATAATCAGGTGGTCAGTGAAGTTTAAGACAAACTTTCTCTCTTCTTTATCGTGAGCATGATTCTATTACATCTTCAATCCTGACTGTACCATGGGTATTCTTTTAATTCTAATGCTAAAGAGTGATTACTTTTCTCGCCTGTTATTATACTACTATCGCTCAGGCCCCGCGCCACGTAAAATTGATGCTTCCACACCTTTGCCTTTGGATTCAAGAACCACTGCAGTCTTGGACTTATCCTTATAACAGAGTCACATGATAGGAATCAGTCTTGTCCCTATATTTGCGACGATAGTGCGCCTCGAGTAATCTACTTGCAGGTGCGATCTAGCTAGCAGTGGCTCTGGCTGTGCATTTCAAACAAGGTTGTCATCACAAAGTTCCGGGGTGCGAGCGGTTCATTTCCAGGAAGCCCTTTCTCACTCAGGAGGGCAGCCCGGTCTTCTAGAAAAGCTTTGTACGGCGCCTTGGGAGCAGTCCTATCCTCGTTCTCCCATGCTGGAAAGCCAACTTCCTCCCAGACTTGGAGTTGGCGAAGGAAGCTTGAGCTGGGCTTAGTTTTTTGCTCTATACAAACAAATGCCATTACGTCTTCGTGTTTCCTGCCCAGTTTGCGCATGAGATACGCGACTATAATCGTTAGCAAGCGAGATACCCGAGGTCCTAATGGATTCTGAATAATGACACAGCTCGTTCGACTGCTCAAGCTCAGCCATCAGAGGGGCAAGTTCAAGATCTCGGGAGGTGCCATCCGATCGATTAAAATCCCAAATGTCGCTCATATGGGTAAGGAGAATCTTGCGTCGACGAATCCGCACATTAAACCCATTTATGATGGCAATCCGGGATGCCGTCTTGCCTGGTATTACTGCTCCACCATGCCCACCGAGCATCAGTAAGAGAAACAATCACGTTGATGTGGTTCTCTTGGAGCATCTGTCAGTTGTATGATCCTTGACATTCCCGAGGAAGAGACCGGGGATGATCTGTCAGACTGTCTCATTCGGGCAGCGAACGCCATGTCCCATTTCTTCTTCCTGTCTTGCTCAGCACTCATTTTCATCGACTTTGCTTGTGTAAATTTTCTCGAATGCTCTGCTGAACAAAGGGCAATCAACACACGACTACTGTGTTCGTTTGCGGGGTGTTGTGACTGGTGTGGCAGGGAGACGGCAGCGAGAGGGGCACAAAGATAGCTCAACTTCCTGGAAAGAGAACAGATCCTGAAAGGGCTTTTCGAGATAGCTAGCCAAGTCCCTTGTGAGTCCAGAGTTTATGTATCTGCAGCTACAGACTGAGCTTTCGCTTTCGCTCGAGATTTCTTCAATAATGATTGTCCCTGCCTCTTATGAAGCTGTGGAATGTGGAGGATGCAGGTGCAGTTACCTGAGCAACAGAGGCACCTTACCTGAGAAATCAAGCCAGCAATCTGACTCCCCACAGCATATTCCAAGGAACAATTGATAGCTCTCACTTGATTGAAACGTTCATCTCATGACTGCGATGTAAATAAAGTGAGATGATTATGGTTTGTGGGTACTGATGTCGTCTTGCGCAATATATATATCCGCTGAAATCTTGGCACATCCGACATAACAAATGTCACTAGTCATTGTGTATCTCGAGAAACTTGTCCAGAAAAGAATTCAAGCCTCTCCTACATATGATAGGTAATATGATCATTACCATGGAATATCACAGGTAGCCCTGGCGAAATGGACGTCAAAAAGAAAACCTCACTCTATGCGTGTAGTCAACGAGGTTGTCGTTTTTACTCCATGTGGGAGGCTGACACCGTTGTGACATGGAGATCCATCCACCTTGACACATTGTATGTGATTTACGGAGTCACATAAGATGAATGACCTGCCAATCTGCTTTAAGGCTATTTTTCTGCCCAGTTTCCTTTCTTACTTCCTGATTGAGACGGAGTACCTCAATTGCATCCAAATGTACATGGATTTGTCCGGCAGAAACCCAATCCCCCTACTGCCTACTTGGGGTTAGCTCCCTGTATTTTTAGATAGAGGAGATAGGCCATTCACTGTCCCCGCCCACAATGCCAGCCACTCTCGAGTCTGATGGCAATTTGGTACCAAGTGATGTGCATCCTCAGGAAGCAGTGAATGGAACGGCAAATTGGAGGCGGGGTCCGCCTATTCTGGCGGTCTGAAAGCGAGTCACGCCTCCCTGACGAGGAGATTTTCCACGTAATATTCTCATGCAGGACATGGAATCTTTCTTGACATGGTTTGATATCCCACCCCCAAGTCACATTTACCAGATTCGTGCATACAATTCTGCCCATAGCCCCCCTTTTCCCCTCCCGCCGCCTCCTTGAGACTCTGGTGGACCAGCCCAACCTCTCGCCCAAGGCTAGTTAGTCACGATGGGTTTCTTTTGGAGCAGAAACCTGGACCATCCCCAATGAGGCACTGAAAACGGGATCCACACGACGCCACGCTTGATCGGGAAACCTTGCTCCCCACACAGAGCAGGCGGTGAACCCAAAGCTCTCAGACGGGCATCTTTATTGTTACCACCGTAATGACAGGTAATGGATCAATGGAGCCATGACAGCTTGAACGGGTTGTATGACGGCCCAAGGGGGGGAACCAGGTTGCGTCAGTGGCTTAATACGGAAGAGCAGCTGAAGGAGCATGTTCCTGTCGAATGAGCCTTCCTAGGTTCACCCTGTATCTAAGGTTTGGGCTCACCCATTCACTCGAACAATTCGAACAAAAGCGAAGAGGATACCTGGTGCCAATCATCTGTTTCAAGCACAGTGAACAGGATGGAAATTAAGGGAAAGGAACAATCTATGCCATTGACTAGCAAGCAATACCAATTACGATGTAGAAATCAATAGACAAGACTGAGGGTAGCAGCGCTCTATTTAAAGTTGGTCTACCGACATCATCCATTGCTAGGAAGGCTCGCGGCTGGTGTCATTGCCCGACGACCAATCCGAGTAGGAGGGCTCGTGGCAGCTCTACAACCTTCAACGAGTGTGATCCCCCTGCAGCCTGCTGCAGCCTTGGGCCTCTTTCTTTCCCCGGCAACCACCATACCAACTGAATGGAGCAGTGAGAACTTGTGGATTCACTTGTCTTCCCCGCACTTTGCTTACATCCCACGATACACCACTCCACGGTATATCCTCAGCAGTCAGAATGTCCCACCATGCCACTATCCGGATCACAAAGGTGAGTAGCTCTTCATTCTTCGCGAGTCCCTTGATCCCTTGGCTTTGTTGACGAAGTTCTCGCCTGCGTTCGTCGGCGATTTTCCAGGAGGTCAAACAACTTCATGAGTCGGGCGATCTTTGTAAGTGCTATCCTGCCTTACAGAAGCCTCCCCTCCTCCTCGCCAGTCAGGTATAAGATAAACTCACAGTGGCTGGTTTTTTCGCTTGGTTTGAAAGCTATCGCGATAGATTTCGAAGAAGACAACATCCGAGAGCTTCGTGCGATGATCCTGGGCCCACCGGATACGCCTATCAATTTGCATTCTTTGAGGTTTGAACCGAGCTTCCTGAGTAGAGCCTTTTGACTCGATGACTGATCCTTTGTTGGTAGTTTACAGTAAAGTTCAGCAATAGTCAGCTACCCCATACATTAGAACCTGTCCGATTCAGTGGATCTGATCATCCCTTCCTCTAGATTATCCCACAAGCCCCCCAAAGTCCAGGCTGAGACTACGAATAAGGGAAAATGCCGGTTCAATCCCAACATCTACGCTGTGGAAAAGTTTGCTTGTACGTTGCATAGGAATCTACGTCGCGAGGGACCATCTGGAATAATACTGACATATTGCAGGTCAATTCTCGGGTAATACTACTCTAAACCTGTGCCATACATATCTGACATTTCCCCACAGCACCTGGCGGTCCGGTAGAGGGGAGCAGTGGTCTTCTGCACAAGGGCTAGAGTCAACCCTCATCTCCATCCAGAGCCTCATGTCAAACAACCCGTATGTAAATGAGCCAGGGTACGAGGAAGCACACACGAATGAACACCGGAAAAACATGGCATCTTACGTCGCCAAGGTACCGGTACTTGTCCCAAACAATGAGACTAATACTGACCATGCCCATCTTGATTTAAGATCAGACATGAATCTCTCGAATAGCAGTGCTCCAACCGCTCGAATCACACTTCGCCGATGCTTCGCTTGACGAAGGCGCCCATCCCCAAACAGGAGAAACGAAGAATCGGTACCGGTATCGAGTGATTCTTCCTGTGAAGCATTCATAGATCTACGCAAGCGGCGGTTTCTTTGGTATTACGAATCATACATGCAAACTATCCAGACCGAGCAGTCCAAATTCTCCCCTTGCCAAAGGTTCCAAACTATGCCCTTCGAGTTCGGTGGCAACACTATGACCGGAGAATTCAACTACCCTGAACTCAGGAAACGAATACACAGCATGAAAGATGATCCTCAAGGAAACTCACCAGTGGGTGACTAAGGGGGCATTACTCTACGAGCGGAAGAAAGAGGTAGCGATGGATCTGCAACGGCAGTATGAGCGTATTTCCGAAGACCTCAAGGCGCAGAAGAACTTCAACATCTCGCTGGAGCTTGTCGGGGAGAACCCATTTCTGTGGGAGTTGATCTATTTCGGACGTCCAATGTCTCGTCTTGATGGCGGGATCTTCAAATTCAAGATCTATTTGAGCCCATGCTTCCCGGATGAGCAGCCCCGTGTCTTCATGGAGGACCCGATCTTCCACATTCGTATCTCCAAGGAGGGTGTGCTTTGTTATGTCCCGCGCACAAATGAGATACAGTCTCACATCGAGGCGATTGTGGCGGCATTAGATGATGAAGAGCCGCCTTACGATCCACGGATGAATGTGAACCCAGACGCAACGAAGTTGTTCTGGGGTACAGCCGATGAACGGAGGATGTATCATCGCCGCGTGCGAGATTGCATTGAGAAGCGCTTGGGATAATGCCTTCGAAAGGCCTCACCGAAATTGAGATTATCTTTCATCCCTGAAGTTGACATCTGGGTATCAAATGTCCTCCTGGTACTCGTAATGGTCCATCCGTCATCTGTTCTCGACTGCTGGCTTCAAATTCGTGGGTCCGGCTGGCAGGGGTACGATCTCCTTGCAGATGCATCAAGGTTTGGCGTTTCAGGTGCAAGACGGGTTGATTCTCGTTTGAGGCGTTCTGGCAGAGCTTATTATTTCTGTATCCATTATAATTCAATCGCCGTACAACAAAGAGAAAGCGTCTACTCCGTATCGCCTCCCAAAATGCTGTAACAAATGGCCCAAGGTAGGATTGGGTGGGGACCCCAAGCTTGGCCCCGGACGGTCCCAAGGCAGTTTAGTTCGCCCGGCGGGCTGTCGCCCCCCCGACCCCGACGTCTGTCCTCATTGCGACAATTTGTTCATTCGTATCTCCCCGTCTCCACCACCAGTCCCTCCGGCCTCCTATCCTCCCTCCACATCAATTCAATCTCCGTCTGTTCGCTGCGATGTCTACCAAGCGCCCTACAGTCGAACTGGGCTCCGTCCTGGTGGTCGGTGGCTGCGGATTCGTAGGCTGGCACATTGTCGATCAATTGCTCAACTTCCCCTCAGAGTCCGATCCCAGTGTCGCCCTCCCGAAGCCGCAAGGAGATGCGCGATTCGATTACCCCAAATTGACCGGTCGCTACCCTCAGTGTCTCGCGAAGGTCTCCGTCGTCGACTTGCGCACCACCAACAACCGGCTCCCCGGCGCCACCTACTACGATGGCGACATCACCTCCAAGGAGGATATGCTTTCTGTCTTTAGCAAGGTCAAGCCCGACGTTGTCATTCACACTGCCACTCCTAGTGTGCTAGACGGTAACAAGGAGCTGTTGCGCAAGGTGAACGTGGACGGAACCAAGACGCTCCTGGAGGTTGCGGGTGGCGCAGCCGGAGACTGGGGTGGGAAGTGCAAGGCCTTCGTGTACACGAGCTCGAGCTCCGTCGTGCACGACACACAGAGCAACCTGGTCAATGTCAACGAGGAATGGCCTTACATCCGGGGCAAGCAACAGCTGGAGTACTATTCGGAGACCAAGGTATGGCCATAATTATGTCAGATCCAGCCTAGTATGGAACCAATGCTAATGTGGTGATTGAATCTTTTAGGCGGACGCTGAAGAGCAGGTCTTGAAGTACAACCGCACTTCTCCCTCCTCCATGCTTACTTGCGCCCTCCGTCCCGCCGGCATCTACGGTGAGAAGGACACGACCTTCACCTACAAGATCCTGGAGCACTCCTCCAAGGCCTCCCCGACCGTCCTCCGGATGCAACTCGGCGACAACAACAACCTCTTCGATTTCACCTATGTTGGCAACATCGCCTATGCGCATACCCTTGCTGCATTCCGCCTTCTCGCGACAAAGAACCGCCTTGAAGCTGGACAGAGCGAACCCTTGGACCACGAGCGTGTCGATGGAGAAGCTTTCAACATCACGAACGACTCTCCGGTCTATTTCTGGGACATGACGCGCGCCGCGTGGGCCCTGACCGGCAAGGTTGTCGAGCCTCACCAGGTGTGGGAGCTCCCTGAGGGTCTTCTCGGCCCCATTGGTGGCCTTGCGGAGACCGTTTTGGGGATCTTCGGCAAGACTCCCCGGTTGACCCAGCGCATGGTTCGGTACTCCTGCATGACCCGTTACTACTCGTCGGACAAGGCCAAGTACCGGCTTGGATATGACCCCATTGTTCCGGTGGACGAGGGTCTTGCCCGTGCGGTGGGTTATGTGGTGGAGCGCGAACGGCTGGAATCCGACAAGAAGGGTCTGTGAAGGGGATACTGGGTGATCAGTGTACTATAAGTAATATCTTCTTTCAGTTAATGCTTGCTTAACATTTTGGTTTGTTGATATCTCTTGATGCATGAACATAGGGTGAACCAGAGTTCACCATAATAATGATCCTTCTAGGTCAAATTTTCCCACAATTGTCAACTTGCGATATCCTCCCTAACAAAGATAATCAATGACAAGATGTAACCCCTCTCATATTATTATTGCAAGCATTTTCCACAGCATGTCTCGTGTCATCCCTCACTGTAAAGCTCACCACTTGCCGCCTGGATCCGTTTCTTGCGTTGTGCGCGTGGAAAGGTCAGTCAACCAAGCGTTTAAGTAGGACTCTGAGGAGCTTGTCCTGTTTGGCAAGATCTCTGGAAAAGAACCGATGGGTCTGCTTGGTATAGTTCGCCAGTTCATGGACGTTGCGAAACTTCTTGGGCGCGCGATTCATAGAATGGCATTCAAGCAGGTCGACGATGTTGACATACACCCTTGACAGAGCCTAGATGCAGCCATTGCTTCTTAACATCATTCGCTCGGAGTTTCCCATCTGACATCAGAGGAGTAGGAATCACTTACTTCTTTGCATTTCCTGATCGAGGTAAAATGCCCTTCCAAGTCCAAATTCTCGCACAAAAGCTGCCAATATTCCAATCTGGCAAGACGCGGACCTCCGAAAAGTCGATCGTATTCACAGTTGACGCATTGGTTCCATCTCATGCGCCAGGTTTTGGATCCATTTTTCCACTGCCTCTGGATGGCTAGTCTCTTGAACTCTTGACTGAATGGCTTGGTGTCGTCAAAGTCAAACTTAGGGAAGGAGTTGAAGAAATCGTTTGAGGCCATTGGGTAGAGATTGTGGGTGGTGGCCCTGGTGTCAAGTTTCGATGTACTTTATCGCCAGAGGCACACCGAGGAGAAAGGGCGTCGGTGATGGGAAATGACAGGTGGGAATAATGTGGCCGTCAGTGTCCTTCATACACACGTTGTGCTCATTCACTACAATTCACTAGGCACAATTCACTACATTCACTACCCGTGGCCGTTTGTCAAAAACCAAATATCTCTGCAGCAACCAAACAGCAGAGGCAAATGCTTGTTTGTATTTGTCTCGTGAGTGTTATGTTAAACATTGCTCTCATCTGGGATTCATTCTTTTTGTCAGGGTATTCTGCCAGCTTGCTCTATGGGTTATAATCAAATATTCGGTTCGACTCATCCATCTGTGACTCTGGACAGGAAGGAAGGCTCCTGCGGAACTGTGCATTTGAGAGCCAGCATCTACCTTCCTTTTATATCAGCGTAAGGAAGCCGCTTCTAATCATCAACATGCGGCATATCTTTCGTGGCTCTCAGATACGTTATGCCCTGACAACTCTCTACGCCCTTGTTATCTTTCTTGTATCCAGAGTGTGTTCGATTGTATCTTATCCTTTTATTGACCCTCCTAGCGGAGTCACAGGGAGTGATGTGGCTTCGCTCTTTTGGTTGCGGCTCCCATTCCTACGCACTTTGTTGGCTACTCTCAACGCTACATGATCTTATATGGGGCACCCCAATGGGCGATGCGACTTCAACGCCCCGCAATTTCATCGCGAATCTGACCAGCGCCAAACTAGGCACTCCCGGCATTGCATCATCCTTCGACTATATCGTACTCGGTGGTGGAACTGCAGGAGTTACACTGGCTGTCCGTCTTGCGGAAGCTGAGCACAGTGTAGCACTTGTGGAAGCTGGAGATTTCTACCAAATCAAGTTTCCGGTGGTGAAGATTCCGGTGGCAAGTGTTATTGGTGTTCAGTCAGATCCAGACACTAGAACACCTATCGATTGGGGGTTTGTGGCCAGAGATGTGCCTGGGGCCAACTATCGCGATATTCACTTTGCTCGAGGGAAGTGCTTGGGCGGAAGGTAAGCAGCATAATGGCTTTCCTATAAACATGATAGACGTCAAACTGACATGTGTGTAATTAGCTCCTCAATCAACTACATGCTATACCAGAGGCTCGCATACACTCCTTTGTTTCCGGGAATAAAAGTGGTTAGCTGACAATGAAGGCGGCAGACCATCAATAGGGTCCCTTCAGCGGTGGGCTGATCTCGTCGACGATCAAAGCTACACTTTTGATAAGGTTCTCCCTTTTTTATAATCGTCCTATCCAGTTTACGCCTCCTGACGAATCGGCTCGAGCGGCCAATGCCACAGTTCAGTATAATATCGACTTTTACGACGATGAAGGTGGGCCAGTACAAGTTGCATATCCCAACTTCGCCACGTCATTTGCTAGTTGGCTAAAGCTGGGCCTCGAGTCGGTAGGGGTCAATGAGACAGAAGACTTCAACAGTGGCTCTATATTAGGCGCACAATATCCGACGTTTGCTATCGATCCTACTCATCAGAAGAGAAGCAGCTCTGACGCGCCCTTATGGTTTTCATGGCCACCATCGTTGAAGTTGTATAAGAACACGATGGCAAAACAGATTCTCTTCAATTCCGATAAACAGGCAGTCGGAGCTAATGTGCGGACGAGATTTAAGGAATATACCCTGCATGCCAGGCGAGAAGTCATTGTCTCCGCTGGTGCTTTTCACAGTCCTCAGTGCTGATGGTCTCCGGGATAGGTCCCAAGAGCACCCTCGAAGAACATGACATTGACTTGGTTGTTGATCTTCCAGGAGTTGGTCAGAACATGTGGGATCATCCCTTTTTTGGGCCTACATATCAGGTGGCTGTGAGGACACACACCAAATTAGCAACGAGCCTCAAATATTTGCTCAAGCAGGTATTCAAATACGTGACTACGAAGACGGGGATCATGACAAACTCGGGAGCAGATTACCTGGCATTCGAGAAGCTGCCAGACAAGATCAGGGACCATCTATCCGAACGAACGCAAAGAGACTTGGCCTGGTTCACCGATGACTGGCCGGAAATCGAGGTATAAGATCATCTCGAAACAGCGATTTCCGCCATTTTCAGTGAGTAAGAGCTAATCTGATAAACATAATTCGCTAGTATATGTTAACAGATATATTTCTGGGCAACTTTTCCCATCCGATCACTTCGCAGCCTCGTGATGGCAAGCAGTATGCAACAATTGCGGTCGTTCTAGTAGCGCCGACGTCTCGTGGAAATGTCACCATAAGTTCGGCTGATACATCTGATCTTCCAGTGATCAACCCCAATTGGCTTGCGACAGAAACGGACCAGGAGGTTGTGGTCGCAGCTTACAGGAGAGCCCGTGACATCTTTCGCAGTGAGGCAATGGCGCCTATTGTCATTGGGGATGAGTTCTTCCCTGGCAATGAGTACGAGACAGACGCCGAGATTCTCGACATGATCCGTAACACGATGATGACCCTGTATCACCCCTCTTGCACATGCAAGATGGGCACTCGTGGTGACCCCATGGCTGTGGTTGATAGCCGGGGAGGGTCTTTGGGTGACAGGTCTACGAGTGGTGGATGCGAGTGCATTCCCGTTTCTGCCTCCTGGTCATCCTCAATCGACGGCTTGTACGTGACGAGTTCATGTCTCTCTTGTACGAGATATGGCTGACCATCTTAGACATGCTTGCAGAGAAAATTGCCGCTGATATTCTTTCACACGGTGATGAGGGATGACTTTATTGCTTTGGATCGTAATCGCTTGAGTTGATGGCTGGACACTAGGATTCCACGGCTGGTATTGCTGCCATTGGTCTGACTAGTCCTTTGTAATAGATTTTGGCCAAGTATCATTCTTATCCAGCAACAGAATCTGAAATAGTCATGGAAGCTGCTCGACGTCTTGGCAGGCCGTCTATGTATGCATCAATCAATTGTAACTCCACAGTGGCGCAAATCAATAGCTGATAGATCAGGTTTCGTACGCTATCTTTCGCCCCATACATCATTTGCACCAATCCCCTGTAGCTAGAGGTGATAGCGATGACACACGTCGTTTACCGATATCTCGCCCAATCCCGTGCTGCATTAGCCTCTCAGCTCCTGTCCCCTCCTCAGACCCATGGACATTACCGGTAGGTAAGGCCCAGGATATGACGCACCAATCAGGCCGTCTCATCTCCCCAATCCGACGCTGCTATTTGAGTCATGGTCGACCTGGCTGGAATTCAGCGTCGAGGGGTTGCCAAATGACTCAGGTATGATGTAGGGGGTGTGGACAGGACATGGAATGGAATGTATGTAGCCACCCGTGAACACTCCACGGAAGCAACCAAACCACAGGTTTCCCCGGACGGATGAGAATGAGACCATCAAGCAAACAAGCGCGCACGCAAGCAGGGAAGGAAGAACAACGTCAGGAAACGTGCACGTCAGCGCATGATAAAATAATAAGTAATAATCATGATAATAAAAATGGAAGTATTGGAAGTAAGTTAGTTCGACTCGGGTTCTCCGCAACTAAGCGTGGCGAGAGGGCGCAGGTGAGAGCCGAAACTCAACTCTCGCGCTCACCATGGGGTGAGTCGATGCTAAGGGCTGCAAAACCGGACCTCAGGACGGCAGAACCGAACCGGTCTTCTCTCCGCACTGGGGGAGTGTACCCAGGTGGTGAGTGGGTGTACTCATGCGAAGTGGGTGTCGTGTGTTGTGTACTGGAGATAGTGGAGCGTCTAGGCCGATCCTTTTCCTCTGGAGACGAAACTAAGCAAGCTGCTTGTTTCTCCGTTCTCACATGTTTGACTCGCTACGCGGTAGACTACCTCCCCGACGACTGCAAATCTTGGAATGAGGAAAGGCAGTTCATCGACCTAGTGGTTGGTCTGGATTGCTTCCGTGGAATGCATGGATGATGATGGATTTATTGAAGCGGGGAGACGATGGCCGGTACGCTGTTGGATTTCCCCCGACGCATGCACACTTACTTTATCCTCTTCCCCGCTAGTCTACAGTCTACGGTATGCATACATCATGGTACATACGGTGGCTGTCAGATGATTCTGAGCTACGCATGTCGTTGTTTCCTGGTGAGACTTGTTCGGGAAGGAGAATAGTCTGTGTGGTGGTCTCCGGGCTAGGTTGAGCCGGCTTGACTCGTCCCAGAAAAGGGTCAGTACCATGGTCGTAGTCACGGTGGAAAGTATTCGGTCAGGGGTTCCTGTGCCCCGTCTATTTCATCCTTATCGCCGAGCGACCGACCGCTGCAACTGCAGACAGACTGGGTGGAGTCTGGGGATGATCGTCGCTTTCCGCAAGAGAGACGTCGGCGATCATGTAACCTGGACGTTCCACCGTGGCAATGATTGACGCAATGCGGTCCTCGTACTGGGTGTGGGGAGATGATGGAGGGTGGGAGAAGTAGATCTTGGGTAGGAGGCATGCCTCGAGGATCTGGGCAGTGCGTGTGTTCTGCCGAGTATGTAGTCCCTTGGTGAGATCGGGAGTCGACCTTCCTTCGTATTGGACGCCATGGCCCAATCAACGCGAGGGTGGGGAACCGCACGCACGCATGTAGTCGCTGTTCCTGAGTGAATGATCACGGGTGTGGTCTTGGAGGGGGGCAGGAACCCATCTGGGAGCGACTCCGACGGGGTCGGCACTTAGGAATGTGTGGACTCCTGGTGGATGTACATCCTGTGTACGATGTGATGCGGTTACCCCGGATTCAACGTGGGTGACCGACCCACTGGGGTGATGAAACAAGCATCATGATGATGAGAGTTTGGTGGAGACGGGGTGACCCAAATTTCAGATTTGTCTCATCGTAGGGGAGGACCAGCCCCGGTTCCAGTACGCTAGGGAAGGACAGAACGAGGGAGTGGGTGTGGACGCGTTGTTTGGGTCGGCGGTGCAGTCCTGGTGGGGGAGGAATGAATGCATGCCTCTTTCGGCAAGGAGGAGAGTCGTTTGCGGTCACCTCGATGCTGACTGATGAGGCCGAGTGTGAGAGGGTCGGGGTCGGGTCTCACCTGAATGGCTGCGAGGGGAGGATAATAATAGACCACCATAAGTCCTCCGTCGCTGGAATAATACCCGTTCCTGCTAAGAAGTGTAGAGATTCGTCTCGTCCAATGTTGTTCCTCCCCGCCTTTTACCCCGCAGTCCCCAGCGATTCTTAGCATCACTTTTCTTTCTTTTGATCGGATGACTGGGCTTTATTTCCTGCACTATGATCGGGGTGGGCTGCAAAGTAGAAGGATGTGCAGGCCAAGGTATGTCTCGTTCATTCGCATTAGTCATGGTTTCTGGTGATTCGTAGTTGCTGCAGGAGGGCTGGCGATGGAGGCATGCTGCCGATACTTGCTTTGCGTTGCATGGCTGCAACGCGTATCTCTCGAGAGTGATCCTGTGCATGAACGACCTTGCTTCCATGCTCCTGTCGAGCGGCGCAATTGCGACCGCAATTCGGGTCGTCAGACGAAGGCCCGCTGGGAGAGATCATTGGGTGATCCCGTACTGCAGGACTACGTAGGCGGGCTCAATTCGTCCGACATTTCTCCTCCTGATCGTCGACCCGGCAAAGTGCCTGATCAGCCCGTCGGAACCAAATCGATGATGAGGGTGGAGCCGTCAGAGTCAAGTGAGCAGGCGGGTTTCTGGCTTTGAAGATTCCATGGGACGGTCGAGCAGATCAGAAGCGGGCCCCCCAGTTGGGACGCGGGCGGTGGCATCCCGGTGGCTCCGGCAGGACAACGCATGCCCTGTACAACCGCGAGTGGGAAGCACTGGTACTTTTGGCGGTCTTGGGGGGGAGAGGGCCCCCAAGGAGGAAAGGATGAGAGGCACCGCACGGATCCTGGTCGATACGTCCTTCTAGACCGGAGGAAGAGCAGTCATTCAGGAGCAGTCTTTATTGGATTTCTCTCCAATCAAGGCCCCATTCCTGTGCGACCAACCAAGAAGAACCGAGAACCCGATCGAAGGATCGGGAGATGTCATTTGGCTGGTCAACCGTTGGAGGTGGACGTGTGGCGCCCCGAGGGAGGTCGTGTGGTTCGGAATGGACATCCTAGAAGGCGCAATGACATGGTGCGGCATGGGTGATGTGGTGATGATCCACGTCGAATATCGCACTGGACAAGACAGGAGGTAGGTTAGAGAAGGCTCGAGGGAGTGGTCGCGGGAGAGATCCCAAACAATCCCTGAGCCCTCAGAGGCTTGTTGTTGTCAACAAACAGTGGTGTCCCGAGGAACCAGCCGTGTCAGCACGGCGAAGGAGGGCAGACGGACCAGGATGTGGCAGAGGAAGCATACGCATATCTTAACGGCTCGGGACAGGGCCCATGGGCGAATCATGAGGGCAGCCGGCCCGGAGGAGGGAGGGGTCTATGCAAGAAGGTGTTAGGTCGGGATGACCCTCATGCTCACCACCGCACGACTCAATGGATGATGAAGGTGGAGGATGCTCGAGTGAACATCCATAGGAGGGACCGGCATGGATCGGGGAAATTTTGGTTTCTCTGTCCTCGTTGTAGTGGCGTGGTCAGGCACCTCATGCATCATGTTGTTGCTGGATATATATCGCTCAGTGGGACGGCGGAGGGAAAACCACTCACTTCCCTGAGAATTGGGGTCGCGATCATAGACATTCACCTTTCCCATGGCCATGACTGATTGCCACCATTATCATTAGACATCCTGTCTCCCTGTGACTGTACGTATGTCCACAACTGCAGGTCAAGTACTTCATTCTGTCTGCTCGGCTGTGCTTTTTCCCCGACGCGGAACGGAGGGACGCTGGCGACCGCCTGCCGGATTGGCGTGCGCCAGACTGCATTCTCCCCTCGTGTGGGTTTCACTTGTCCTCTCCCCGTCACTCTCCTGCCCTCTCTTCTCCCTCTCTGTCGCTCTCGCTCCATCTTCTCGGCCTACTTTTTTTTTTTTCCCTTGTCCTTTTCCCTCTCAAACAATCTCTGCACCAGTTACTTTCCCCCCCTCCCTCTCCCTGGATTGCCCATGGTGCTTCGGGTGGTATAGTCCTCCCGTCATTCCCACTTGATCGGTGGACTTTCCCGTCGATCACTCTGGCTTCGCGTTGAACGCCTCGCCAGTCGCGCCGTTCCCCGCATAGCCGCTTTGCTTCGCTCTTTCTGCCCTCTTCCCTATTTCGCTTCTCTCTGCAGTCCTTACGTGATCACGAGCACCTTTTCTTTTTTTTTCTTTTTCCTTTCCTGGGGCTTTTTCTGCTATTGTCTGCGACTTTTCTTTCCCTCCCCTCTCATGCTCTTGAGGGGGCCCGATCCGACCCTGTGCTGGCTCCACCCGTTCTAATCAGCATTTCAGGCCCGTCAGAACGGGAACACCGTCTGCCTTTCCCATTTGCGTGTTGGGCTGTTCGCTGTCCTTCGTCCCTCCGTCTCGCCCCGCCGTCTTCCAAGCCATGGCCTTTTGATGCGGCGGATGAGTCTATAACCTCTCGTCAAGGGCACCGCTCTGCCTGGCAGACGGACCTGCTCAGTTCTGTGTTTGCTCGACCATCTTTCTTGCTATCCACCTCCGCACCGCCGGGACTTTTCCCTCCCGTCGTCTCGGTGGTCCTGTCTCGTCAGCATGTCGGGCTCTGTCGCCCCAAATCCTCAATTTCTCGCACCTCCGGCCGTCACGGCCCTGACAGGAGGCCCGGGCGCTCGATCCGAATCTTTCTCCTTTGAATCGCTCCCTCAGCGATGACATGCAGGAAGAACGGGAGGACTTGAAGGAGGCCGCGGAACAAACCCTCAACGTGATCATCGACCTAGATCTCGATGGTCGCATCAAGTGGGTCAGTCCCTCGTGGAAGCAGGTGGTAGGAACCGCTCCTGAATCGGTCGCAGGTTGCATGATCGCGGATTTGTTGGTCGGCAACAAGGACGTCTTTCGCGATGCGACCGAGTCGATGAAGGTGGACGACTCGCGCAGTCGGTTCGTCCGCTGTGCTGTCGAAATGGGCCCCGATTCCGTCTTGAAGTTCTCCCCCGAACCGCGCCCGTTGGACTTGGACCAGACGGAACCGAGTGAGGAGCAAGGCAGGGAGGGTATTCGTGATGAGGACAAGCCGTCGGAGGAGCTCCCGACACACAACCATGACATCTTAAACATGGAAGGACAGGGGATCATGGCGTATGATCGGACGGCAAACGGAGTGGGCCATGTAAGTGTTCCTTCTGCGATCCTTTCAGCGATCGAGAGGCTAATTGGGAGATCCAATCTAGACCATGTGGATGTTGCGACCGTTTACCGAACCCCGCGAAGTTACTATCGACCTGCCTCCTCTCCTGGTGGAATCTCTGGGCGTCGGAGCAGAGGTACTGGCGAACTATTTGACAACATTGGCTGAGGCTGCTGCGAACGAACCCGATCCTTCAAAACACCGGCCCGAATCCTGTACTTTGTCGCATTTGCGAGCGACAAATCACTCCCTGGTGTTCGAGAAGCATTCCGATCTTTGTCTCCAAGAACATCGGGCCGAGATGGACGTTCAGATTGCGCAGGAAAACCTCACGGAACATCGTCATGCCATGTGAAGGTGCTGGACGCCTTGGAGAGTCGACAGGGCAGGCCGTTTACTCTCGGGGACTCAGGTGTTTCCTCTACCCCCCAACCGGAGTACAAAGGTCTTCCCATCGGACCTCCCCGACCGCGTCGGCTCCCTCGTCGGGGTCGGTTTCCAATTCCAGCTCCGCTCCCGGTACACCACCAAGATCGCGAGATCATTCGGCGTCAGGATTCGGCCATTCTCGGGGTCGTTCCTTCGCTGTGCGGCGGCCACTGTCTCGCGTGGTCGAGTTGATTCTCGATCTCTGCGACACCGCAATGGAGATCAACATGTCAGTGATCAAGGAAACTCGTGGGACAATGGAGATGATTTCCGGACTCTGTCCCCGCAGTCTGAGTCTCGGATATCTCAGGTCTTGCAGTGGCAGTCACCCAGTTCCAAACGCTCGAACAGGAGCAAGGCTTAGCGGCTTTGTGTTCCGATACTGAGCAGTCTCGAGAGCGAAAGTGGATGCAGTGGTCCGCCATCGCCGGATTGTCGAGTATGCCGAACGGATTCGCATCGAATATACGTCCTGGTCGAAGAGTGCATCGCCGCTGCATTGAGTAAAGCCGAGCGCATCGCTGCTGGTCAGCTGAGTGATTCGAGCACATCGGAGGACGAAGGGCTGCCGGCGGAGACCTCTCTGCCAGCAGCTCCCAGCCCACTCCAATCCCGAGACCCAGCGCTTCCACCTCCACCCCCGTCTGTGTCAGCGCTGACGATGTCCATGAGAAACTCCGTCGATCGACATCAGTCACCGCATTCCTCGGAAGGGAAATCATCATCTGTTGCTGTCTCGACCGGATCGAATAGCCCGATGGAGTGCCCGACCCCACGCTCGCACAAGAGTGCGGCCGCTGTGTTAGGTACCTCTCAGCCCTCCCGACGGGCACTCTCCTCGGTCGATATCGATCCGGTGATTACAGTGATAGCAGCGTCCTTTCGTCCGCCTTTCCGGGTGTTCGAACAGATTCCCCATCCTCGGAGCGCAGTCTTGAGAGAAATCGTCGGAGCTTGGTTCTTCCGGGACTCTCAAGTTCTCCTCGACGGGGGCATTCTCCAGCCGAATCTCTGGGCCTCACTCTCCCTTGCGAATGCCTAAACCTCGACTTTCTAGTGGCGCCGAGAGCCTGCCGTCTCCCATTGTCTCTCCATCGATAATACTGGCGAATTAGCTCTTCACCATTATCGTCATCATCGTCGTCAGTCTTCTGCGACGTCCTCGGACGTTGCAAGAGCTCCTGTCTCGCCACATCTGTCTTCCGCCAGCCAGCCACAACCACGACGGCACACCATCCATCAAGGATTTGAAATCATTAAGCCAATCAGCAAGGGCGCCTTCGGAAGTGTGTATCTCTCAAAGAAGAAATCCACTGGTGAATATTATGCTATCAGGTGCTCAAGAAGGCGGACATGGTTGCCAAGAATCAGGTCACCAACGTGAAGGCTGAGCGAGCTATCATGATGTGGCAAGAGGAGAGCAATTTTGTTGCTAAACTTTACTGGACGTTTTCCAGCAAAGATTATCTCTACCTGGTAATGGAGTATCTCAATGGAGGCGACTGTGCTTCTCTGGTCAAAGTGCTGGCGGATTGCCTGAGGACTGGGCCAAGAAATACGTTGCAGAAGTAGTCCTAGGTGTCGAACATCTCCATAGCAGAGGCATTGTTCACCGTGATCTCAAACCGGACAACCTTCTCATTGACCAAACGGTCACCTTAAGCTGACCGATTTGGTCTCTCGCGGATGGGCCTGGTTGGACGACAGAAGCGTTCTCAAAAGCATGAATGAGCCGGCTCCTGACCTCCTGAAGCAAGGCCCGTTCCCTCGCGCCACATCCATCACATCATCCAGGTCGGCCTCGTTTGACTTTCAAGCCAATGGCTCACCCGGTCTACCCCAGTGATCACCCCAGATACTGCTGGAAGCATACCTCAACCTTCGTATTTCAGCCTCAACCAAAGTGGACTGTCCCGACAAACTTCTCGTCGTGCGTCAGGCTACCGCAGCGACAGCGGTGGTAGTGATAACTTGAATGCGATTTTCCGCACATTATCCCTGAACGAGAGCAATGAATCACAGGGGTCCCTACCAGTTCCTGTCTCTTCGTCAACGAACTTGCCAGAAGAAGAGGGGCAAAGCGAGGCCGGTGAATCTCCTCGCCTATATCCCCTTCAGCTCAGCCATAGTAATTCGATATCGCACGGTACTCCGCCGCAGCAAACCATGATGCCGCCGTTGATGGCATGTTCGACCCCGAAGACCACAACAGGCGTTTCGTCGGTACCCCAGATTATTTGGCTCCCGAAACCATCAATGGATTGGGCCAGGATGAAATGAGTGATTGGTGGTCCCTGGGCTGTATCATGTTCGAGTTTCTTTTCGGGTATCCGCCTTTCAACGCCGGAACTCCAGATGAGGTGTTCGATAACATATTGCACCGGAGGATCAATTGGCCCGAGGACCCTGAAGAACTAGCGACGCGAGAAGCTATTGATCTCATAAACAAGCTCATGACTCTCAACCCGCGTGAGCGTATTGGTTCTATGTTGATGAGAAATTTCCAAATGGCGGAACGCAGATCCTAGCCACCCTTGGTTCTCGGACATAAATTGGAGTACGCTTCTTGAGGACAAGGCACAGTTCGTTCCCACTCTCGAGAATCTGAAGATACGGAGTACTTTGATGCCGTGGGGCGACCTTGCAAGCATTCACCGAGGAGCTCGAAGATGGAAGCCCCCCATCGCAGCCAGCGACGACGGGACCGTATCCTGACCGCCCGCATGATGCTTTATACAAGGTCCGGTCACAAGGCAACTCGATGAAACGGCCTTTGATGCCTCTGCATATCCCTCCTCATGTCCGGGAAACACCAGTAGGAGGTCCAGTGAACCTTCTACTGGTGATGACTTTGGCAGTTTCTCCTTCAAAAATCTACCATGCTAGAGAGGCAAACAAAGATGTGATTCAGAAGTTGCGCCAGGAGGCAATGCAAGCGCAGCAGCGCCAAATCCAACCTTTGGCACCGAACCAGCAACCCACAAGCCAAGGACACGGACAAGGACAACCTCAAGGGCAGGGCCAGAGTCAAGGCACAACTCAGAGCCAAAGCCGAATCAGAGTCAGGGACAAGGCCAGCCACCCCAGTCGGCAGGTTCAACGGGTCCCTTCGCTGGAAGGAAGTCCCTTGCCAATGTCCTAGCAGCGGACGATGTCTCAAAACAAGGGTAACAATCGGCCGTCGTCTCCGTCAAGCGTGAGCCAAGCGAACTCATTCGAGTCGTCCATCGCAACCTTCTCGCCGCTTCTTGTTCAATTCAGTACCGGTCAACATAACCATGAACGACGAAAAACTTCCGGGTCTTCGTCGACAAACTCTCACCAGTCTAGCGGATCATCCCAACCCCCTGGTGGCGGCGACCCAGGTCGCATGGCGTGCTCAGGTCAACTCGACGGCGCCCTCTCCTATCAAAACCACGCGGGCGACAACTCATTCACCCGATAAGACGCCTTCAGTCCTCCG